>CAMZMU010000033.1:77895783-78233086 GCA_947311845.1 Poa pratensis
GGAGCTTGGCAGAATTGCAAGCCACTTTTACCTTCAGTACTCCAGTGTTGAGACATACAACGAGATGCTTCGTCGTCACATGAGTGAAAGTGAGGTAGGCAGTTGGTTTGTCTCTTTTTATGTGTTCTTTTATGCAACTTGTGATGCCCATGAAGTTTTACTTTCTTTCTGGATACTACCTCAGGTGATTAATATGGTGGCCCATTCCTCTGAATTTGAAAATATTGTAGTAAGAGAAGAAGAACAGGACGAACTGGAAATACTTGCCAGGAAAGCATGCCATTGGAAATTAAGGGTGGGCCGACTGACAAGCATGGGAAAATTTCAATTCTGATACAGGTTACTGTTGAGAACTGTTACTCCTTTTCATTTAGTTTGAGTCCAATAACATTGCTAAGTTGAGGGTTTTGATCCATTTTCAGGTTTATATTTCCCGTGCCTCAGTTGACAGCTCCTCCTTACACTCTGATGCCCAATACATTAGTCAAAGTTTGGCTCGCATTATGAGGGCATTATTTGAGATTTGTCTGCGTAGGGGGTGGTCTGAGATGACATCCTTATTATTGGAATATTGCAAGGCCGTGGATCGCAAAATATGGCCACACCTCCATCCACTTAGGCAATTCGATAGGGACCTTTCTCCGAGGTTGCTATTGGTCATGATTTTTTTACCTTATTGTGTTTTCCTAGTTTTTGAAAATAATTTATACTCTCTAAAATAGATATTGTGGAAACTCGAGGAAAGAAATGTAGATCTGGATCGTCTTTATGAGATGGAGGAAAATGACATTGGAGCTCTGATTCGTTTTTCTCATCAGGGAAGGGTATGTGTAGACTTAACAAGTCGTGCATATTTGGTCAATTCCAATAGTTTGATCTAGTGACTATGCCTGATGAAGTTAACATTTTTTTTTCTTCTTAAGTTGGTCAAGCAGTACGTTGGATACTTCCCACATGTCAACTTGTCTGCTTCTGTTAGTCCGATCACCAGGACTGTTCTTAAAGTAAGAGCCAGTGCTAACTCAAGTCTGTCCCCCCCCCTAAAATTATTTCGTTATTTATGACTTAATCTCTTGCGCTATTACTATGATAATTTCTAGGTGGACCTGCTTATAACTCCTGAATTTGTGTGGAAGGATCGTCATCATGGCATGTCACAACGATGGTTGATTATTGTGGAGGTGTGTTAATTTACATATATTACGCTTATGCAACTGACCTAAATCATTTTGGAAAACATAGCAAAATCGAAAATCTGATTTATAGTATGGACTACGGTTAGTGTACTCTTATAGTTGTTTGGTATAATTAATTTAAGGATTAGGGCTGAGACTGCTTAGAGAGTTATACCAAACCATAAGTGTCACTGTTACTACTCTCTAAGCAGTCTATAAGTAAGTCTTCCATCATTTCGGGAACTTAATAAATCAGCTGCATTTTGCATGCAATTGTATTAAGAATTATGCAATGAATCAAATTCTATAACTGTTGCCATTTATGGTTCTCAGTTTTAATTCATGTTAGTTAACTATTGGAGGCATGCATATATGCGTGGTACCGTGTACCAGCAAGTGATAAGGGCCAATGCATTCGGCTATAACAATAATATTTTTGTTACAGGATTCTGAAAATGATACTATTTATCATTCGGAGCTCTTCACACTGACAAAGAAGATGGCAAGAGGAATACCTACAAAATTATCTTTTAATATACCGATCTTTGAGCCTCATCCGCCGCAGTACTATATCCGAGCCGTATCAGACTCCTGGTTGCATGCAGAGTCACTCTTTACTGTCTCTTTTCATAATCTTACCTTGCCGCAGGTGAATTTAGCAAGGCTTACATCAGTTCCACAATATTTACATTCGACTATCATATGCTGAATTCTGCATGTGTTTCCTGCAGACACAAATAACACACACTGAACTTTTGGACTTGAAGCCTCTTCCACTGAGCGCTCTTGGCAACAAAGCGTATGAAGATCTGTACAGATTTACCCATTTCAATCCGATACAACACAGGTACATTTTGGATCCGGTTTATCTTTTGTTTTGGCTGTCAATGCTATGTGGCATGCTAATACGTAATACACTACATAACATCCTAGTTAAATGTTTTCGATGCTTCAGTTCAATATTGCTACAGCAATTATCAATCTGTTTCTATTGACTGAAAACTGGACTAGTGTGGATTCTTTGTGCTGTATGATGGCTGGTGCATACACTGTTTATGCCTGTGGTTTCCAGCTTAATCTATCTTTTCCTTTTATACATATACTTGCTGTCCTAATGCTTTTGTTTTCCAGGCTTTCCATGTTCTTTATCACACTGATACCAATGTACTCTTGGGAGCTCCAACAGGGAGTGGCAAGACGATTTCTGCAGAACTAGCAATGCTTAATCTTTTTAACACTCAACCAGACATGAAGGTTTGTTTATTGAACTCCTGTGTAAAGCTAAGATTGTTTGTGGCATTGATTTGTTTTGACACCTTTTCAGGTAGTTTACATTGCTCCTCTAAAGGCTATAGTGCGAGAACGAATGAATGATTGGAGAAAACGGCTTGTAACTCAGCTTGGGAAGAAGATGGTATGTAGCATTCCATCTTCTTTTCTGCCATATTAATGTGCATAATTTAATTGAAGTTATGCTGTTGCAGGTTGAGATGACTGATTTTACACCAGATATGATGGCCCTATTATCAGCTGATATCATAATTTCTACCCCTGAAAAGTGGGATGGGATTAGTCGCAGTTGGCACAGTAGAAGCTATGTTATGAAGGTTTAAATTGTTTCTAGCTATTTTCTATTTTGCCGCATTTCTGTAGATTATACTCTGTAATAAATTATTTATTTTAAGTTAGTAATAATCTGTTAAGCTTGCTGATAGGTTGGACTCATGATATTAGATGAGATACATCTTCTTGGAGCTGACCGTGGGCCTATTCTTGAGGTATCACTTCTGTACACACAACTGATAAATGCTTCTACTGAAATTACACTGTAGACAGCCTATGAACTCAGACACATGTTGATGTTAACATATGGTCTGCTGTGTTTATTATTCTTTGGAGATGTTCTTTTCACAATTGTTTATGATGGTGAATCTTCTGACTTCAGGTCATCGTATCAAGAATGCGATACATATCATCACAAACGGAACGTTCAATTCGGTTTGTTGGTTTATCAACAGCATTAGCCAATGCCTGGTACGTTTCGAAGGAAGCTTTGGCTTGCGATTCCCTCTATCCGCTTAGAATTTCTTATCTACTCAATAATTTTACAGGCTGTCTATGTGCTTTATGGGGTTTTCACTTGCAGCAGTGACAATGTCATGTCATCGTACATGCACCAGTGGAAATTGTACCCGGCGAGCGGCTAGGGTTTCTCGAACAATTCGCTAGTTACCCCTGGTTGTTAGAATCCTGATCGATTGATTAGTTTGAAGTGTAAATTTGTTAAAGAAAACCCATGACTTGAAAATATGGAGGACACAGATGTGTTGCTCGTAGCAACTTAAAAGTGGCGTCTGAGGTTTTGAAAAAAATATTCTCATTTGTTTTTGGATGTACATTGTGCAAAAAACATGTGTAGTAGCCAAAAGAATAGTAGAAAGCATGTCCATTTGGGAGCTGTACAGAAAAGACGAATGATGAGTGACTAATATAGGCAGAGCACACAAAATACATATTTTTGCCAAGGTTATAAAAAGTGCTTTAGGCGCTGAGCGAGGCAAAACGCCTAGCGCTTAAACGTGCACTTAATTGCGCTCATCGCTTTAATCCTTCAGAAAAGGGAAAAACAGAGGCAAAACACAGTCAACGCTAGCGCTTAATAGAACCTTGTTTTTTTGCACAGATTTTGCTAGTACACATATTTTTATGCTATGTACATCTATGTTTTTTTTCACCTTGGAGCATGCTATGAACTACATGTAACCCAGGCTTAGTGCAGAATTGAGCGTATCATGTAACTCTATTTTGTTTTAGTAGTGTGTATTTACATGATTACTGGAGCACTTTTGTCTATTGGCTGACTGCTTGTATTGTATCTATTACAATACTTCAGTGACTTGGGTGATTGGTTGGGCGTCAGAGATGATGGTCTATTTAATTTCAAGCCTAGTGTGAGGCCCGTGCCTCTTGAAGTACATATTCAGGTAAGTGGGATCTCAGTTGTTGCCTTAAATTTTCTGTATGGATCAATAACACAACTAATGCTCATATTCTCCAGTAGAGTCACTTCCCTCATGACGTTGCCTAGCTTTAGCCAAGGAGATGCACAAGCCATTACTTTTTTGAAATATATTTTTTAATCAACAGACTTATTTATCAGCTCTTGTGCATTCTTGGATGGCTTTCCTTTTTTCCCAATGTAATCGTTAGTTTTCTGTTACTTCAGAGAAAGAGATTTTTTTTAGTTCTCTACTTTGTTGATAGTCAATTATTTATTTGACTGTTAAATGTTCTGATATATCACAGCTAGGAAAAGGCTTTGCAGTTTGCATCATAAATTCATATTGCCTTTTTTATTCCACGAACAGGGATATCCTGGGAAGTTTTACTGCCCAAGAATGAATAGCATGAACAAACCAGCATATGCAGCCATATGCACTCATTCACCTGATAAACCAGTTCTCATTTTTGTGTCATCACGTCGACAGACGAGACTTACAGCCCTCGATCTCATTCAGGTAGAATGCTGCTTTGGTTTTCTGTCACTAAGCAAGTATATTAGATGTAAATGGCCGTTATCTTGTATGTTTGCTCACTTGCTGTACTCTATATTGCAGCTTGCGGCATCTGATGAGAAACCAAGGCAGTTCCTCAGCATATCAGATAACTCTCTAGACATGATTCTTTCACAAGTCACTGATAATAATTTGAGACATACGCTTCAGTTTGGAATAGGTCTGCACCATGCGGGTCTAAATGATAGAGATAGGTCATTGGTCGAGGAACTCTTTTCAAACAACAAGATTCAGGTGTGCTCTTCTTTGGTAACTGAACGGACATATTCTCTTTACTTCCAGTATGGTTACTGCGGTCTGTTTTAGCCCGACTTGATCACATACTTGAGCAAAGTGTAAAATAATTTTTTTTGTCAGGTACTGGTATGTACTAGCACACTGGCTTGGGGTGTCAATCTTCCAGCTCACCTGGTCATAATCAAGGTGACACAATGCTTCCAACTTCTCCATCTTTAATGGTCTTTATTTTGCTTGAGCACTTATCCTTTTTTTTTGTAGGGTACTGAATTCTTTGATGGGAAAACAAAAAGATATACGTTGATTATGTTATTACAGATATTCTGCAAATGATGGGGCAGGCCGGCCACAATATGACCAACATGGCAAAGCTGTTATTCTTGTTCATGAACCAAAAAAGAGCTTTTATAAGAAGGTTGCCTGTAACTTTGTCTACCTAACGAACAGTTCGATGCATTTTCATCTTGAGTTTAACACTGGTTATTGTAATTTTTCAGTTCCTGTATGAACCGTTCCCTGTTGAAAGTAATCTGAGGGAGCACTTGCATGATCACATAAATGCAGAGATTGTTTCTAGCACAATTGGTAATAAAGAGGAGGCAATTATTTATCTTACTTGGACTTACCTATATCGCAGGCTGGTATTTATCTTGCTCTCTTTCCTAACTATGTTCTTGTAACTTATACTCAACCAGCAACAGTTTTGGACAGACAGGCGTCTCACACGACTTCAGTTAAAAAAAAAAGAATATTTGTTCACTATTCAGGCTGTATCCTTCCACTGTGGTCCAAACCATAACAAATATGCATAATACTTACAGTTGATGTACACATGTGGCGATATAGCTGTCTTATTATCGTGTTGGTTAAAACCTGTTTCCCTTGCCCTTTAAAATGCTAAGCTAATATGAAATGAACATATTTATTCAGATCCTGTGATAAGCGTTTCATTACATTGTTATGAAATTCTGATGCAGCTGTATGCAACTTATTGGAATATTTGTTTGGCAGGTTGTAAACCCATCTTACTATGGTTTGGAAGATACCGAAACATATACCTTGAATTCTTACCTCTCGAGGTGATAAATGATAACTTCAAGCTTAGACCTACCACTAGCTTTAACATCACATGACATACTGTCTATCCCATTTTGTATAACAGGTTAGTGGAAACTACATTTGAAGATCTCGAAGACAGTGGATGCATAAAAGTGGATGACCATTCTGTGCAGTCCTTGATTTTGGGGAAAATAGCTTCACAATATTACCTTAGTTACCTTACCGTCTCAATGTTTGGGTCAAATATTGGTCCCAGTACATCACTGGAAGTAAGTAAAATGGATGCCTTATTTAGTTGGAAGTTCTTTGTTTCGCTCTGTTTTCAGTGCCAGTTGCTTGAATAGGTAGACGATTAATAGTTCGGTACTTTGTAGGCCTTTGTGCACATACTATCGGCTGCAGCGGAATTTGACGAGCTTCCTGTGCGTCACAATGAGGTGATTTCCCCATAACCCCTTCTATTCCAGAAACCTATCACTCCCCATTTTTATAGAATGATTGAGCACTTATTGTAGTACTTCTGACATCTCTCCTTGACATGAAATTAAAACTAAAATTTGGTATACGCCATTATGAATCCATGGCATTTGCTCCATGCCACAATAATTTTGTGTCATTGGTTCTGCGAAATGAACAAGAGCGATAGAGAGACACCAGATAGATAGATTCTCAATTACATATGCGTCACACCTATATGCGCAACACTTTGAATTTGCAATTTAGGAGATTCCATGGAGCTGACGTACCGATACCATAGGGTAGTAGGTGAAATGTCTCCTTTGCCATTGTGTGTACTGCCCATTCCAGCATGTTGCAATAGCCCCAAAACGTCCAGTTGTGTTAATTATTATTTTTTCATCTGAGGCTCATTTCTGCCACAACCTACCAAAATGGCCAGAAAACAGAACACATGGTACAGCGTAGCACTAGACATACCCAAAGTTAGCAATTCACAACAGCACAATGGAAAAACAGAACTTTCACATGCTCTCTGTTTCTTATTCAATTAATAATATTATAATAATGGTGCTGCGTGTTATGGCAAGTGTGTTTCAGGAAAGCCACAAATAAAGTTTGCCAGAGCAAATGTTAAAAATGTAGTCTCTTATAGCCAATTTTGCTACACTAAAACTAGGCCAATCTTTCTTCTTTTTTTCTAGTCAGTTACATTGTGATCTTAGTATAATACCCCGAACTTGATTTTTTGTCTGCGTCTCTTATTGCACTAATGCTCTTTTCTGGTTTAGGATATCTTGAATCGAGCACTCTGCGAAAAGGTCCCTTATTCAGTTGACCAGCATCACCTCGATGACCCACATGTTAAGGCTAATTTACTTTTCCAGGTAAGGGGAGTTAAGCTCATGATTTGAATACTATGCACTTTATTACCGACATTTCCATTTTGACAATCTACATTGTGGTGCTAAAGATTCATTTCGTTTTTATTTATGCCTTGCAGGCACACTTCTCCAGAGCAGAATTACCAGTTAGTGATTATATCACTGACTTGAAGTCAGTTCTTGATCAGAGCATACGTATTATACAAGCTATGATTGACGTATGTGCCAACAGTGGATGGCTTTCAAGTGCACTGACTTGTATGCATCTCTTACAAATGATCATACAGGTAAGTTCTGTAGATTCAGATTGACGATCTGTTCTGTAGTCTGTACAGAAGGATCACATCGTACTAGTACCAGAACTCCAAATAAGTGTATTTTTTCTCAATTGAACTTCAATTTATTTTTATCAGGGTGTCTGGTTTGAGAGAGATTCATCACTCTGGATGTTACCATCCATGAACGATAATCTTCTAGATCATCTTAAAGGTAGAGGAGTTTCAACAGTTCCGAGCTTGCTAGATCGTTCTCGTGAAGAATTACATAAGCTGCTTCAACCGTTTGCTGCTTCAGAGTTGTATCAGGTACTACTTTGGAGTTTGACCACACCACCTTAGGGAGAACAATTTATTTTCATATTGATCTTAGAAATAGATTGTTACCAACTACATATCTGTATGCCTATCTTTGCACTGCTTCTTTTCCTTGCAGTCAAGTAGAAATACAAACATAATAGGTCACTTTTTCTAATCTGAGCAAGTTGATTATTGGGAAATCACAACTACCCTAAGCTTGTGTGGCTTACATACTGGTTTTGAGAATGAAAACTAAGTGCTATCAAATCTGCTATTCAAGTTTAGTGAGAATATTATTTGTGTTTGTGTTAGGCACAGCCGCTTATGCTTTGTGACCCCAAAAGTTTCTAACTTCACGGTCATATTGTAGCGACACTGCGACGGACACACGGAAAGAATGTTAGAAAACTTACGTTTTCATCTAATGTGCTGCAAGTCACCCTTCTCTTTTCTCCAGTTTTCCTTTATGACTTGAATTTGAGAGACACCTTTATAACTTGTATAACTGGATAGTTTATGTCGTCCGTGCGATAAGTTCGTTGGTATAATATGCTCATACTGCCAGATGAAAGTGATAATCATATTTTGAATATTCTTGCATTATGCAGGATCTGCAACATTTCCCTCGCCTCGATGTGAATGTAAAGTTACAGAGTGAAGTTAAGGAGCAGTCAAAAACTCCAATGTTGAACATTAGAATGCAAATAAAAAATTCACGGCGTTCATCAAAAGCATTTTCCCCTAAATTCCCCAAGGTTAGTGACTGTAAAATTGCCATGCCAATTAGTCCTTTGCATGATCTTGTACAGAACTCATCTCATTGCCAAACATACGACATTGCATGATTGTATCAGACTGTTGTTGCTACCCTGGAATCACATTACATGCGATCTTGCATTTAGCTTTTTCATGCTATTTTTTGTAGGCGAAACAAGAAGCTTGGTGGTTGGTCTTGGGGAATGTTACAAGCTCGGAGCTATATGGTCTGAAGAGAATTAGTTTTGCAGATCGCGTGCTTAATACTCGCATGCAATTGCCACAGACGTTCAATGCCCAGGTAATAATGCCTCCCACATGTGAATGATGTTTGCCAACCGAACCTCAATATGAGTACATTGTTCTGCTCTTTGGTGGCTTGATGGTGTGCCTGAGATTTGTCTAAACTCTTACTTAACCAACAATGATAATCGAGTAGCGAACTAAATGTAAGCCTTCAGTATGCTCGAGCCAACACCAAATCACCACTATATTATATCGTCATAGCTGTTACCTTTTTGTCGTTGCCACTTGCTATACTTTTGTTGCGTACTGTTAGAGAATAGAGTGGAGGTTTGCAGTGCTTCAGGTATGTCCATAGCTCTTGGTGGATTCTGTCAGATTGCTGTCTAAAGTTGAACTGGAGTAAAATGCATGACAGTTTTTTAGTGAAAAATCATATGATATCCATCTGCTGCGTAACTAAGTTGCATCCTTCGTATCTGTCTGAGTTGTTGTGTATTTGATGGCTCCCGATTTATCTTCACATTTGTGCTTAGACAATTGCCTGCCCTTGTTTTGTGAACTTTCAAGTGTTTTGACGAGGGAATCCTCTTTCAGGAGGCAAAGCTGTTTGTGGTGTCAGATTGCTACCTTGGGTTTGATCGGGAGGTCTCTCTTTCGCATCTAGCAAAGGTTTTTTGATTCTTCCGTTGACTAGCAGAGCCTTTTTAGGTTTAGTTGTTGTATAGGTTTGCGTGGGCACAGCTAACAACATATCTCTTGATGTATATTATGAATTGACGTCTTAGTACACTGTGAAGTGGTTTTGGCCTTACCACCATTTCTATGTTCTCTTTTGAAAGCAATGAACGTCTGTTTATCATGTTCAGTTGTCGACATGCTATCAACTGATATTTTCAACTCCGGTATTCTATTTGTAATAATCCCCGAATGTGTCTGATGTGGTGCTGATCTGCCTTTTGCATAGTTTCAATTCGAAACATATATTGTGATCATGCCTCGCTACATCTCGTAGCTAGAAAATCCAAACTGGCGTGTCTTCTCTCCACGTGATGTTAAGTCAGCGCTTGCGACCTATCATGGATGGCCAGACTGAGAAATACTATACTATCTAACATTGAGAAATTGGTTATCTGAAAAAAAAAGGGGTGGCTGTCAGCGGCAGTGGCATCGGGCATGGCACAACTGGCTGGTGGTAGCACCAGCCGACGTCTGCCGTCGATCGGCAGGAATGCGATGTACTCCCTCCGTACCAAAATATAAATTTTTCTAGCTATTCATGTGAATCTTGCACTAAAACATGTCTAGATACATGTGTGTGTGGAACAACTAGAAAATTTTATATTTTGGTACGGAGGGAGTAGCACTTTGACGAGATAGGCTGTGTGTAAGTGTAATGTCCTTGCTGTGGCAGCTACCTAATGGATTTGGGACGATGAGAAGAATCGAGAGGCGTTTCTTCAATTCATCCGATAAACCAAAACACAGCAACCACGAGCTTACTGCGCCACGGTAAAGTATGAAAAAATCCGGGAAAAAGGTCAGGCATAGATAATATAGTACTCATATCTAACTTTTTTTTTGACTGGGAATACTCATATCTAACTTGTCACAATTTGTCAAATCGGAATTATTAACGTGGACAAAGAAACAAAATAGACAGATTTGACAGTTATTCACCAGAATGCTTGTTGGGCTTAAATTTGACCTACTGGTACTGTTGAAAACAAATTTGTCATTTTTCTGTGGATGTTGTGTTTCGAAATTAGACTTGAAATTTTGTGGCGATGTGTATTTATGTTTTGTCAATGCCCAATCTTTTTCTCATTTTTTTTGAAAACTTTCAAAGTTGTTAACCGAGCCAGGTGCAACGGGTGCTGCTTGTTTGCACATGATATTTTCCCCTGCGCCCACCTCTACGGCTGCTAGTCAGCGTCTTCTTCACTTTCTGCTTTGCAGTTTTTTTTAAATAATAAGAACCCAAATCTGCGCGTGTAAGGGGCTGAGGTGTTGGCACTCTCCCCCCATTTTAAGTCTAACTTGAGCCGTAGAGGTTTTAGCACTTAGCACTTGGCGTATTTTTCTCACAAAATCACAACCCTAGATTTATTTTGAAAGGAACACACATTGTTTGGGGTAATTTGTTGCACATGACACAAATCTTGTGTTTATGAGTCTAGACACCCAATTAGCTTCATTGGGCCCACTTGAAACTTTAGCGACCAATTTTTTTGCTGCTGCTTGCCACTTGAGCACACGTCGCCATCGCGGCATCGCCACCGTTTAATTAAGTTAGGTTGTCACCACCACCTCCACCTCCCAGTCCTTAACCCTAGGCGAGAGCGTGGGTCGATGGTGTGCGAGCGTTGTTCGGCCCAACTCTTGAGCTCGTGTGGTTTTATCGGGTGGTGTGTACGGTGGGTCGGGTAGGGGGGACACCGGTTTGGTGGCTGTAGAATAAGCATGCGACGAACTTGCATTGTCCGAACTGCGGAAAAATCTAGGAAAACCGCATAAGTGCCATGCACCACGTGGAACTGACGGTCTGGAACCCGTCTGTCAAAACACCCTAAATCTTTAATAGGGTTATATTGGCAAAACTTTTCCTAAATAATTTAATTAGGATGAAAAAATGGTAAATGGGTGTAATTAGTGTGACAAATGTGAAATGAAGAACCGTGCACACTCGGTCTCCCAGCGTAAGAAGACGCGCGCGTACGTACGCACACAGGTCTGGTCGAGTTCCACTCCGGGACAGAGTGTGCCGTGCAAGCGAAGACGCAGGCGCCAAGCAAACGAAGCGGCCGGCGGCGTGTCGTCGGATTCACCTCGTAGGCACCGTGACTGTATGGAGTCCGATAGCATGCTGGTGACGCAACCTGTCTGAAATTGCACTTCGTTCAACTTGAATCCGAATCGAGCTCGAGGATGCAGTTCGTTCTCTGTGGATCGAGGCTTCCGCGTTCGTTTGCTCTGTGTATATATGTGCGGCCGATCCACCCCGAAATGCCGTCTCCTCCACCTCTTCCATCGCACATCCCCTCCCTCTCCCAGCAACCGAGCGAAAGGGATCATGGCCGCGGCCGTGTGCAAGCGACCTGCTGCCGGCCACGCGAACGCGACGGCACAAGGATCGGACACTGGCTGCAACAAGAGGAGGCGCATCAGCATCATTGGCAGCATGGAGGCTTACGAGGAGACGGACATCCTCGGCGGGCTCCTTCGGCATCGTCACGAAGGCGCGCACTGCTTCACCGGCAAGACCGTGGCCATCAAGTTCCCGCGCCCGATCACCGACGTCAGCGAGCTTCGGCAAGAGGACCGCTTCCTCGAGGCCTGCGCCGGAAACCCTTACGTCGTCCGTTCGCACTGCTTCGTTCGTGATCCGGCCACCACCAAGCTCTGCCTCACCATGGAGTACGTCGGTCCGAACCTCGAAGCTTTCTTGTCGGAGTGGCCGCCGCTCCCGGAGGCCGTCGTGTGCGCCTACATGTGGCAGCTCCTGAACGGCGCCAAGGAGATGCACGAGCGCGGTATCGTCCACCGCGACATCAAGCCATCCAACATTCTCGTCGGGGAAGGCGGCAAGATCCTCAAGTTCTGCGACCTCGGGCTGGCCATGTCCCTGGCCACAGAGAAGATGCCGTACGAAGATGTCGGCACGGTGCCTACATGGCGCCCGAGATGCTGCTTGGGCAGCCGGACTACGACGCGCGGGTGGACACATGGTCGCTCGGATGCGTCATGGCAGAGATGCTCACCGGCGGCAAGAGGCTGTTCAACTCCAAGGCCGCAAGACGGGGCGACAAGATCGACCAGCTGAGGACTATCTTCGGCGTGCTCGGCTTGCCAGATGACAGGACGTGGCCGGAGTTCGCGTCGCTGCCGCTCAACCTCGCGGTGCGGCGATCGTTCCAGGCGCAGGAGAACAACACGCTGGGGGAGCTGTTCCACCCAGACATGCTGTCCGAAGACGGGTTCCAATCTTGAAAGGGCTTCTTGAGTGCAATCCCGATAAGCGGCTGACGGCGGCCGCCGCTCTCCAACTCCCGTGGTTTTTTCCTGAGATCGACAGCTTCGCGAAGCCGGAGAAGAAAGACGTGATGTGGATCAAGAACACTCCTCCGGCGACGCTCGAGATCATCCCACCGGCTACACTGAAGAGGAAGAACGTGCAGCGGATCAACTTCATCCCACCGGCAACACCAAAGCAGAAGAACGTACTGAGAGTTCCACTAGCGATATGGAAGAACGCACAGTTGATGGATCCATGTAAATGTTAGTAGAAAATATCCTTCATTGGAACTGTATGTAAATGATGTAACTCCTTGGACCAAATTGCATAGTAGTTTGTCTGCTTTTCTGCAGATTATGTGAAACGTTGTACGTTTTAATTTGGCCAAAAGAGTTGTCTTCAACCTTGTCCTCGTATGTAATTGCTAGGTGATGTCTCGAATTGAGCATAGTATAATTGTCTATTTTTAATATCATCACCCTCGCCGTTACATGTTTTTTCTCTGAACTTTAATACCATGAAAAAAGGGAATGTGGTCAACTGAAGTTGTTTACTGTTAATATTTGTAATCGAACTTGTATGTTTGCTTATGCAAGAAAACATGAAAAGATGAGGATTCGGAGTACTACATTATTCGTAGAGTCTACTTTAAGCTGTAACAACAGGGAGTGTCAACCCTGCTTCATCCCCTGCAGTAGTTCTTTCCTTTTCTTGAGAATGTCTGAAGACTTTTCAGTGCATGGAGAGGAGGCTTCTCATGATCCCATCTCCTTCACATGATGTCAAGGACGTGTTTGGTTACCTGCACCCACTTTGGCCTCTTTGCATATGAGGCCCAACAGGGGCTGGCCCTAGAAAAACACGGTGTGAACCATGTTTTGCCCACAAAGAGACAGCTAGGCCCGTTTCCTGGGATCAATTTCTGGAGCCCTGTTGTTTGGTGGCTTGTATGAGCAAAACATTCAAACACCTCGTGTTTGGTTATGTGCGTGCTCACACATACTCTCACCACTTCTTCAAGTGGTGAGCTTACCATGACACATGCCTCTACAAAAAGACATGCTAAGTACAAGGAACATATGATAAGTAGCTATATAGGAACCACATAATAGTCTTACACACGAACATGACACGAACATACTAGGTAGCAAGTTCAATACTAGTTCACGACACAGACATAGGGACAATACTGATAGGCAGCACTAGTTCTCCACCACAAGCTTCAGGTTCATTGGATGCACGTCTCACTTCTTAACTATCTTGGAGCCATCAACGTCAAAGATGGTCACGCAGTAGTCATTGGGCTTCAAGACCTTGAACGTCAAGAAGTAGCCAATCTTAACCTTGTGACAGATAGCAAATGGTGCCCACCCATTGTCAATGGCAGCTTGACCATTGTAATCAACAATGCTCACCTGCCAGCTGCAACCAGTGTTGGTCTTCAGGATGATCTCCTTTGGGATCTCTCCAATGTGCTGACGGAAGGCAGGACGGATAGGAAGCAGACCCAACCCAGGTGCAAGGATGACCTTGCAGAAATGGGTTGAAGACACCTCCTCATGGAAGTGCCCAACGAGCCTTCCACCTCTTCTTCGCATTGTTGTCACTACCTTGAGCGACCTCCTTGCTTAGGGATGAGTGCAAATGAAGTAAGATAGCATGAATTAGAACCTGATAGACAAAAGGAATGAACAATCGGCTATGAGATGTCTCCACGGTAGTAAGAACATGACACTAGCAATGTCCTTGTACAAGGCACCAGCTACAATGGTGATGTAGTTCGGTCCCGATCTTCACGGATTTGAGCGGAGGGAACGATGAACACGAAGAACACGATGAAGAACACGAAGAACGCGAAGAACACAAGAACACAAACATGATACAAGGACACGTTTCCCTCACCGGTCGGTCCAAGCCGGTCCAATAGAATCACCCAAAGGGAGAGATTGGCAAGTAGTAGATACAAGGAGAGGTCTTGAGGGGTTGTTTCTCCAAACGGTCAACCCAACCGATCCAAATAGAGTCACCCGAAGATGAAAGATTGGCAAGTAGTCACAACTACAAGTAGAGGTCTTGAATCCACAAGAGGGATCTTCTCCACAAGAGGAGACCTTGAATCCACAAGAGGATCTTCTCCACAAGGGGAGGCAACACCACAAAGGGGTGGGTAAGGAGCCTATGCTCAACTCTCTCTCATCATAGACTCTCCCTCTAGAAAGGAGGTGGGGACGAGCTATTTATAGTCTTAGCCAAAACGGGGCGGACGCAGGAAAGCTGGCCTGGGAGCCAGCTAGGCCGGCTGGAGGCCGGGTTCCAGGCCGGCCTGGCAGTTTTTCCCACCTTCTTCATCTTCGTCTTGTCGCTTTCTCCTCCTCTTCCAAGCCATCGTCTTGTCGGCCTTCGCTCCTCATGCACCTTGGTCATCCTCACGTGTACATGTACTCGTCATGTCATACCTAGTAAAGCAAAGGGGAAGATGGTCAAGTAGCATACCGTTCGAAGGCGACATATTGTGGGTCATATAAGGGAAGAAGTTCACCTTTGAGTTCGATGATGACTTGGGATGTGTTGAGGGTCTTGACATGGTGATGGTCGTGACCAGGGCTACATCAAATGGAAGCTCTCATAGCACTATAATTGTGACACGCAATAATCATTAGCCAAAACTGTGACACACAACAAACATAGAAAGCATCAAACAAGTTAAAGGCCTCATATATCTATGGCACACAAGTATATGAAGAGATGATACTACTGAATCAGGTAGTAAAAAGCCATTGTGTTGGTATACACTGCCTGGTTCTGTAGAACCAACTCTTCAAACTTTTTGTACCACAATTTCATCATCGGCCATAGTGAAACACAAGACGGAAGCCTCAGTTATGTTGACAAATCATAAGGCATAGACAACTAGGCACCACCAGACTAGCCAACAAAATCAAGTACCAGACACAATTAGTTGTGCCTGGTTCTTAATTTTGGTGGCAGTCCAGTGTTGACGGTGCTTCTACATACATAAATAGTTTCATTTTTGCACAACAATATACTAAAAGAAATCTATGCATACTAGTATATAATTCAATCCTCATACATGAAAGTGCATGTTGCCCCCATGCGTGGTTTTGGTAATTAATGACAATCCTTATGGACTAATGCTTGCATTGAGATATTCTTGTAGACCTTGTCCATAGGAAAATATTGGATTTCATGTGTTGGACTATAGAAGCGTACATGGTAAAGTGTGGCTTAGAAGAGAAGATTGAGGGAACATTCATGTTGATCTCCAAGCCAGCATATATATTAAGAGAAGAAGATGAAGTGCAAGTTCAATATGATCCATCTCGGAAGATATCATTTGATTGAAGCTTGCAATGGATACATGAAGACGGAGCTAAGCGAGGCTCTCCCATAATGGAGTATGGGGGAGTATTTGGAGAAGTCTTCATCAAGCATGTGCTAGCAAGCACGATCAAGAAAGGTGTTCCAACTTGAAGAGATCAAGATCGTCATCATCTAGCTCAAGTGGAATGCGCAAGGTAAAGGTATGATCTTGATAGGGTTTCTATTTTGTCGGTCTCAGGGTGTTGGTGGGAGACCAGATTATAGGATAGATGCCATTCTATCAAGAGGGGCTCTCAAGTGAGTAACTTGATCGCACCTTTGTGGAGAGTTCAAACCTTTGCATACTTGGCATATCATCTTTCTTGGTTCTTACTTGGCTTTTCTCCTTGTTGGGTTTTGGTGCTTGTTGTGATCTTCATGACAAGCCCAAGTTCACCGAAAACGGATTTCGTATGGAAAACTTGTTGCGTTTTCGGTTTTGGAGGTTTTACCGGTTATTCTTTTATAGAGAGGTTTTACCTTTCTACATTTGGTTTTATCCTCCCTTATTGGGCTATGATGTTTCTCTACATGATCTTGTAGTGCTCGTTGCGATGATTCCAACGAGACCAAGATCATCGAAAACGGAGTTCGTATGCTCAAGATATCATCGTTTTGGTGTTGGTGTTTCTGCAGTTTTTCTGTAGGCCGGAGTCTCCGGTCCGAACCAGAAGTTTCCGGACCAAAGTCTCCGGTCTGCCTACTGGTCTCACACTGAAAACTTTGCAAAGACTCCGGTCCAACCAAAGTCTCCGGTCTAATTTTTCCTGAACCAGTTTTTCAACGGGAAGATTTCATGGAGCCTATAAAAGGACCCCTTCTTCCCCAAAGAGACTAGATCTTCCAAGCACGAAATTGCCCCCCATTGTTGACCTCTTGAAGCTTTGATTTCTCTCTATGTGAGATGTTTTGCTAGTCAGATGGGTGGGTGCGCACGCAGTTATTATCGTCGGATCTGCTGCGAGATTGGTGAAAAGCTGCCGCGGCTTTGACCGAGCGGTGAACGCGAGATGCTAATTGTTTGCTTAATCAGGTGGTTGCATGCAGTTCTATCTCCACTAATATTAAAAGACAGAGTCTGTCAGATCCGGAGGATCTGAACCGTCTATCAGGCCCGATCCAACGTCTCAAATTTGTCCAATGATGTATGTTGTGCACTTTTTTTGAAAAAGAAAAAGCCCACTACCCAAAAAAGTAAACCGCTCTATTCCCCATTTCCCCTCCCGAAACAGAGCACCGCCGGAGCGACCCGTCTTCGTCGCCGCCGTCCTTCCTCGCGACGCCTCCAGGAGATCGCCGCCGCCAGTCTTCTTTGTCTTCCGTTCCCCGCACCGCCGCTCCGCCGCAGACCCTGACTTTCTGGTGGAAAAAACAAAGAAACCCACTGCCATCAGCCATCTATCCATCCACGACTCCTCCGCCGCCCGAGCAGCGAACAAATCGGCGACGACGAACGAACAGGGTTGAAGGAATCAAAATCCGAGAAAGAAAACCGCGTGGGTTGAATCAATCCGAGGAGGAGGAAGGCGGCTGACGGGAGGGGTGGAGGAGGGAGAATTGGTGGAGGGTTCGGCGGGCGGAGAGGGGGGAGGAGGAAAGGGGAGCCCCTCCGCCGGCCACCGCTGCCGCCCATCCACCCAACCGTCGCCGCCGCCCATCCACCCAACCGCCGCCGCCGCCATTCCAACCCACCGACGAGCCGCTGCCGCTCCCGAATTGGCTAAGGCGCCCCTGCATCCATCTCCTTCGGTGGCTCTCTGTACACCCATTACGGGTTGGAGTCATCGCTGCCACGCGCCGCCGGCGACTTCAACGATCTACCTATGAAGGTACGCATCACCCACATGTTAGTCCTCCCCAACCTCCGCCCCTTGTCTCTTGAAGATGATGTTGGGTACGACATGTTCGACAGAATGCTCATGGTAAATATAAGGCCTTGGGATTAGAATTTGCCATCTGTGTAAGCGTTCTCTAGCAGCATATTTTTTTAGTTTGATAGTGCAAATTGACAAACCAAATTCTAAGGCTAATACTACTAGGTGTGATACTTTCGATATGTTGAGAAAATGGGAGATGATTGCTGAAAATATGCATTATGTAACATTGTGACCTATTTTTTGTAGATTGTGGTTGTAAAGAAAGAAAGCAGGGCACACCTTTGTGCTTGTCACTGTGGCACCTTAGTGTTCAGCTCATATGCGTTGTGCTAATTTGTTGAGACAAATATGAATGCATGAAAGGTAAGCATACACACGTGAAATAAGCAATCCACGATGGGACTCCCATTATGGGAGAACAACGGTAAGAATGCATGCCTGGATCAAGTCTGATTCTCCAGGTTTCATTTTTCACCTACAAATATCTCTGTTACCCAAGTGGTATTCGGTGTCATCTTGGATTATGAACAACAAATATGTCTTAAATCTTTGTCTGTTGTGGAAAATCATCTACTTCATGTGTAAAAACCAGAGGATTTGGTCTCACTTGGGGTTTTTAACTAATTTTATTTATTGTGCCTCAACGAAAAATTATGATGAATCCTATGAGAGAACCACTTCCAAACAAGCAAATATTCACACCATCTTAGGAGTTGGATGCTAGCCACTATTGCAATGTTACGGCTGATGTTTTTACACATGAAGTATATAATCTGCTTTTAGGTCTTTGATTTGTTTAGGGAAGCTACTGCAGGCTTAAGCCGGCATGAATACAACTTGCTCTCATACTACTTGCTGATCTGGTAAGATCCATGAACAAATTTATTCTGCTGCTTGCCATGTCAGATTAACAACGAATACATGTCTTATCTCTATAATAGTTATGTGGGGAGATTAAATTATGTGGGGAGATTAAAGGAAATGGCTGTTTTGTAGGAATATCATGTTTCCCCGCAAAAAAATATTTGCCTGAGTTGGAGCAGGCAATAGCTTGAGATCCAAGACAGTAGCAGTAGATCTCCTTGTGTGACCAGGAGAAATGAAGGAAGACAACAAAGTATTGTCTCTGATAGGGAGGGGGTCAAGAATAGATGCACGACGATTGTTTGAGAGGGTGACTAGGTAAAAACTGCACAAGGTTATGTCCAATGGCAAATTAAACCATTGCTCGATGCTTAATTTTTTTATCTCATAGCAATGCACATGTTTTTTGTGTGGAAGTTAACATTCTGCGTACACACTTCTCTAGGTGCAATTATAAGGCTTTTGAAGCTGCTCACACAACTTCTTTGAGGACCAATCTCAGCATCATGGGAATCTCATTGAAGGACCGAGTCCATCCTGATAGGTTTCTTCAAGTTTTTAATCTGTATGTCTGCACACGGCGAGCGGCTGGCGAAGCAAGGAACTTCGTTGGTCCTGGTCCGTGGCACCACCGACCTCAAAACTAAGCCATGTCGTTTCCTGATGGCTAGGTCTGCTTGGTCTGAGTAACAACGAGCTTCACTTGGGAGACCACAACAACCCGCTGAGTTTCTTCAAAGCTAAGGGGCACAAAACAAGAACTTCCTGGTGAGACCGTTGTAGAGCCTAGGGGCTACATACTTACTAACTGTATTTTATGATCTCCTATGAAACATAGATTTGTTGCCAGTTCCTTGCATCTATGCAAAAAAGAAGAAGCATGGAGCCATGGATTGTTACATAGTAAATTATTTTGTACATGTCAGGAATGTTTTTCTGAAATGACATTTGCTATATATGTTGGACATGATGTGTGTGTGCGGGCACGCGCATATATGCCTAAATATTGCTTTCATTGTTACTTTGGAGAAGTAAAAGTATGCTTCATAGATATCATAGATTGCAGTCAAGTACATCAATGACAGTTGCAGTAAAGTACATTGTTTTCATGCAGGTAATTGTTTTTTTCTACATCATGCAACAAAGTATATATGCAATTTATGATCTTATTTCAGCTGGTTCTAAACCCCAAGACCAAGTGCAACTCGAATCCATGTTGTATATTACTTCCCTGAGCATTTCTCAGTTTGCTTTTTTCACTAACTTTTTATTAATAGATCTTTGATGTTTTCCACATTCATGGTTTTAAGCGAACATTTGCAGGTGATCCAAGCTAGCTATTGTATTCCTTGTTGTTCACATGGCTTGAGGCTTTGCATCTTCAAAAAATGTGTATTACAAGAAGGTGTCGAATAGATAATCAAGGTATTAAGCTGATCGATCAGTTAGTTCTTTGAGTGCTTCATGAATGTATATTCAATTCTTGGTAGGCATGTTTGGATACAGTATCTACTGAAAACCACGGTTCACAATCTATAGTAGTGCTTTTGTACTCATATTCTTAATTGGGATGGTTAGAAAGTACAAGCTAAATATGCGATTCTGAATTGTTTGCTATTATGAGGTTTCGTTAGTCTCTTCTATATGCTTTCTCGAGAACTATGACTCTGAAGAATCTTACATGCCTAAGAAAAGTATTTATAAATCTAGCTAGCACCCTAGCAGGGCCGCATGCCATGTTAATACTTATCCCCTTTTTTATGAAAAGGCCAGTGCGAGCATACAAAATAACATATGTACAGCTAAACCGAATTTGTGATGCCCTAAGAAGACCATATTTGAATGCTTTTACACATGCTGCATTTGGATAATTCTCTATTGGAATTTCAGTCTGTATCTTCGTAGCAACCTGGTTACCAAGATGTTTGGTTAGGGTCAGGCTCAATACAAAGGAGGCATGGCGTCAACCAAATATATTTAAATTTTCTTGCTTACTTTTTTTGGAATCTCCACAACCGAACTTGTGGAAATTGATTATCAACCATGCAACGAAACTATATTCAAATGTGTAGGGAATATAGGTAACATATTTACTCATTCATGTAATATGGTGTTTTTCCTATGAAGTTTGAACTACTCTGGCTTTATCAAGTTTCCGCAATGTTTTAAGTAGCTTTTATTTAGAAACCTTTGATTGCTGAATGATGCATCCTTAGAATCATAGTCATGAACGCTCTTCTTAGACATTCACATTCATCTTAATCAGTTGTATATGTTCAGCTGCAGGTTCTTGAATAAAAAGTATCAGAATAAACATTGTGAAACGAAGAGACGAAGCACAAGTTGTTTGTGTGTGCATTTGAGGTTAGTGATGATCATCATTGGGAGAAAATGATTGTCGAGGGAGTTAAGAAGATGTAAGGAGGTGGAACAAATGGTGAGGGGCAGGTTAATTACGATATTGTGCTATGACGAAAATACCGAGCTCAAGCTATATGGCTGAATCACCACAAGTGAGAAATGTGAAAATAGTGATGTGTTAGATGCATTGTTAAGCTGTGAATTCTAGAGTTTTCAGTGTTCTAACCGTGTGTTTAATCAAATTGATCTTCACATGGGGAGCTAGCAGTATGTTATATTGCAAAATGTTCCGATGTTATTTTGAAAGCTGACTATGCACTATGTATTAGAATTTGGCACATAAATTTGTATAGCCCTGTGTCTTAGTTTCTTGGGTCCTATGTTACGCTCTTACACTCTATCTTGGATATTACAGTTCTTAAATTTTGTTTTTGTTTCGAATCATATTTTCATGGAAAATTTTGGATTAAAATACAATATGGACGAAATGGTTTTAAATTTATTGACCAACGAATTTAGTTTAGATTGGTGAATACGTGCATTGCACGGGCTGGATTACTAGTGAGTAAAAAGGAAAAAACATATGGGACCCACCGGAAAAGGCAGCATGTCACGCAACTTTTTGCAATACCCATTAGCCTTTTCAGTAGCTTTTGACAGTCCAAAATAAGAAAACAAAATCGGAAGGAGCCAGCGACGACGTTGAGGAGCGTACATCGCTAGTGGCTTTGCCTTTCGAAGAGCGTGTCAGCGAGCACGCATGAAGCCGACCGGCGGATCCAGCGCGAGGCCCGTTCCCCGGGAGGCGAACTTCTCGCCTCCGTTCCCTGGCGCCATGGCCATGGCGGCCCGGGTTGTCGACGAGATCCCGCGCCGGTGCAACCCGTCCTCCCTCACCTCGTCTCCCACAACCACTCATCCTCTCAAACGAGCTTCCAGCGCCATGGCCGGCGGCCGTAGCTCGCGATCACAGATTCGAGGGCCTCAAAGCCGGCCTTGCTGCCGTTGCGGGGACGCCGAGCCGAGGAGGCGAGCGAGACCACCGGAGGACGCCGTGCAAACGGGGTATGGCGTCGTGGTGGTTGCGGACGGTTATTGAATCTGCCGAACGGTGGCGTTTGGTGAGAAGTGGTGTGGAGAGGAGTTCGGTAGCGGTGGGGAACTGGTCAGATGCGTCGAGTGGGGAAAAAGGAGCGTGTCAGGTGGAGCGATAGGACGTGTCGGTATGCTTAGCAGTTCCCGCATGGCAATTTGCATTAGCCTGCTTTGATCAAATGGGATACGTGTCAGGCAACGGAGGGGTGCGCACACACCTCCCTGACTAGCAGATCATTTCTGTTCTCCCTATTCCTTCGTGATTCTTGCCTCAAATTAGAGGGAAAGAGAGAGGAGATCTAGATCCACATTTCCACCAATCCATCTCTACTCTAAGTGAGGGGAACCCTTTGGATCTAGATCTTGGAGTTCCATTTGTTGAGTTCTTTTTGTTCTTCCTCTCTTCTCCCCCATAAGCATTAGTTGCTTTTGGTGCGATTTGGGAGTGAAGGACTTGAGCACTTCTTGTGTTCTTGCCTTTACTTTTGTGCAACTGTTTGTGCTCTCCACGAGGATTCGTGGAAGTGAAAATTGTGAGCTTGTTACTCTTGGGTCGTTGGACCCTAGACGGTTGTTGGTGACTTGAGAGCTCCCAATCCTTTTGTGGGTTGTGCCTCAAGATTGTCGTAAAGGCTCCGGATTCCGCCTTGAAGGATTCCGATAGTGGAAGTGAACCGAGCTTTTGGGCAAGCTTCATCGGAGAATAGAGTAAGGCCATTTGTGGCGTTTGAGTTTGAAACTCACACCCCTTCAACGAGACGTACTCCCCTAAAAAGGAGGAACTCGGGAATACATCATCGTCTTCGCGTGCCTCGGTTATTTCTATACCCGAGCTCTTTACTTATGCACTTTACATTGTGATAGCCTTCGTGCTTGAAGTCCTTCATCTTGCTATCACGTGTTACTTGTCTTGCTTAGCATAAATTGTATGCTTGTTAAATTAAAACACCTAGTTTTATTCCGCATTTATCAAGGCTAAACCGGAAAAGTTTTAATCGCCTATTCACCCCCCTAGGCGACATCCTTGTCCTTTCAATACATCACAACCATCATTGGATCATTGGGCAAAGAGAGTGTCTAAAATAACGAAGTGGTAATACAAGCATTGTGCTTGTATTTACCCCTGGTTCTGAAGACAGTATGTAATAAAAGGCAGATAATACAGTAGATCTATCAGATTTATTGTCGGCCTCAGTTAGCATAATCACGAAGAGTTCGTAGACCTCGGGCACAGTACCAAAGACAATGCATATATCAATTTTACCTTATTTTCGGTGCGGAGCCCCTAAGCCCTAAGACACATCTGCCAAACGTGTTCATCGTCGGCCCGCATAAAAAAATAGTCACGAACACATGCTAATCTTTACCCGAATTGACCAAAACACTGGAAAACCCAAATCGTAGAGAAAAATGACCAACATGATCAGTACATCAAACCCTAAACGCAGATCGAACCCTATAAACATGCAGATCTACCATGCATGTCACACTACGCCGCATAATCAACTTCGATCTATAGATCTAAGCTACATACGGTGGATACGGTGGATGAGGTGGGTACAAATCATCTTACCACCATTGGAGAAACCATCGAAGAAGGTGAGGATACAACGCGGTCGCCGCAGACGTGGAGATCTTGGATGTCGAAAACGAAGGGGCGATGACCGGCCTTCCACCACTGCTAAAGATGATGGCGGCGGAACACTGGACTTGCTGGCGGCAGAGACGACCAGAGCGGTGAGAGGAGAGAGGAGACTAGCGAGTGGAGTGAGCGGTGAGGAGATTTATGACGCGTGTTCCCGAAGGACAAGGCGTCTCCCCCGTCTCGCGCCCCATCACCGCGTGTGCAACCGCGTTCGCCTTTTCGCTACCCTGGCTCCGTGAACAGCTGAATCGTCAGTTCGTCTAGGGCATGACTTTAGCGTGTGGTTCGTGCTATGCATGAACGCGAGCCAGCCTAGGCAACCAAACGGAACAAAAGTTGAGTGAAACAGGACGAAAGTCTTTCAGGAAACCAAACACGTCCCAAATGATAACACTGTGGGTGTTGGCACTTGGCAGCTGGCCGTTTCGTCTAATCTATCTTCGCCGGTGGCACGCACAATGCGCCTTTCTCACCGGGCCACGGCTGACGGTAGGAACCCTTGCACTGAAGGTATGTCTCTGCCGTCATCATCGCATCCAACTTTGAGTAAAAAAAAAACTTTGAGGCTGAATACTCCTTTTTTTCATATACTCCGTATTACACTAAAAACAGAGAACCAAAATATTCTTGAACTAAAACCACGCCACTTATTCCAGAACTGAGGGAGTACAAAACATTTATAGCACTTCAAACAAACAGGAATCTACAGCCACGGCAAACACAACCTTATTATAACAAGCTTCCACTATCTTTGTCACTTGCCTAAACTGTTCGACTTTGTTATAGCCAAAGAGTGATGCAGGAGGGGGAGCCAATGTGCCTACTCCCGGTGTAGAAAAATCCTAGTCGCAGACATCTCTTCCACGTCAACTTGAGCTCTTCAGCAGCCGCTTCAGAATGCGAAAAGCGCAAGTCACTGGCCTCACTAACAACTGCACTTTAAATTTACAAGAACCCATTAGGGCTTCAACATCACGGGGATTAAATTACAACAGTTTACAAGCCCTTCGCCCGCAGTTGGTTCCATGAATGCTTTCAGCGCTACATAAAACAAGTAATTAACCGCTGACTAAACAAGGTGAGGTCAGTTCGACTGGACACACTAGCCAATTTTTGCATCCCATCTTCTAATAAAGGAACAAAAGAACCCAGAGGAAGGCTCTCAATATTATTCACCCCTCTACCTGCCAACAACTCCATCATCATGGATAAAAAGATGACAAGTAGCGAAAATTTCCGCTAGATGTACTAAGCTAGTAAAGCATCGACCTCTCTAACAAATTGTGAAGCTAAATACCGTTCCTTCATCAGCAACATGATGCGAGGTCCATGGTTTCTTTTCCTTACTTTTCCACAATATACAGGGACCTATACTTCATGCAAGGGAGATATAACAACAGCCTGCACTGAGTTGATCGGCTGGACACATCCCTTGTCATCTCCGTGGCATGCGACGGTTGAGATTTCAACACAACCCCTGGATCTGACTGTTATGTATAACGCCATGCTTTGCAGGAAAAAATGAGCATTGGAAATCACAGTTGTAACCCCAGAGGTGAACTGAGAGGTTGAGGAACAATGCAAGAAATCGATGCACTAGAGTGAAAAACAGACCACCCCTTCAGGAAGATTGCCTGGCACGGCAAAAGACATGACATGTCTATCCGGGAAAATTCTGCGAGAAACCATTTGCGAAGCCGATGAGGCTTCAACTCCGGCTGCATGGTTCCGTCCATGGAATCTTCCCAAACGATTTACGATTGAAATCCTTTCCAAATCCTGGCACTCCAGGTGAACATCTAGCATTGAAGCCCTCTTGCTCAAGCTGCAACCAGATGAAAAATGGTGCTGAGAAAACAATCACTTAACAAGTCTAGCTAAACATAGATAGGTCAACAACAAGGTGGTTTTGAAAGGGACAGAAAGAAGAGTTATCCTAAGGAGAAGAAACAGAATAGATGTCATGAATGAGAGTGCACAACGAATTAAAGATCAACAAGTGCTAGTCAAGGATTTTCAGAAATCCAACGCAATTAAAATCTGTGTACATAGTCAACCAAAGATCCACGAGGAGAATATGAGGCCTGTCAGGGCTTTCTTAGCAAATAATTGTCGAATGCAACATTTGATCAGTGATTTTATTATAAGAATGTCACATTATTTATCCATTCTTATTAAATTTTTATTCTTTATGGCAAGTTTCATCTATGTGGCAATAATCTAATAACAAACAATCTCGTATAAAACAATGTCATGACTTGACCGCTAGAGCTCAACTCAATGATGAGTGCTGACAATTCCTTGGAGAATATCAAAGATGTATTTACTGTCCATTTTGTTATAGCTTTACATATCAACATTTATTCCTACCATTTGATCAAAGCCAAAAGTGACAAGGGCGTAGAGATATTCACATATCACCAGTGACCAAGCCCAGGCTAAAAGCGTTACGAATGAAGTAGCCCAATTATAATAAATTCACATGAAAACACAATATAAAGGAAGTTAACGCCTTAGCAAAAATGTAAATGAAGAACCAAGTCAGCTAACATGGGACTCCTCACAAGTCCCTAAATATTGACTGGTGCATCCAGTTATCCAGAAGGCCCATATGTTTCCCTCCCTACTTAGCAAGCTTTTATCTTTTTAGTCAGTGCGCATAAAATCATTTTTACATATTTTTTGCATATACAAGTATTCTAACAATGGATGTGGGAATTTCAAAAACGCACAAACAGTGTTCCAGATAGGCTGCTCGTACCTGAGATAGTCATTTTCCATTTTCCTGATTCTTCCAACAAAGACTTCCACAACCTTTGATAACTTGTCTTCCATTTGCTTGGCACTTGTTCTTTGTTCAGATGGGCTGATCAATGATAGTGTAATACTTAGGACATGAATATTCCAGCAATGAGGTTACAAATGCCCACAAGAGAGCGAGCAAAAACTGTTCACTTTACAAACACTTACTTATTTTCATTATCTGCAATAGCGCGAGAGTTATTGGATGAGATAATGCATGTATCCCCTAGTGTCACCATAGCGATATTGTATGTTGCACTTTCATAAGCTGATACAGCTTGTGCTCTGAGAACTCTTGCTGGTATAGCAGGGAAAACTTCCTGAATCAACCTTGTGGTCAAGATTAACCTTCTCCGCGGTAAATAATTTAAAGGGGAATCTTCTAGACTTTCTGGATCATCCTCGGACTGTTAAAGAAGCTCAATTCAGTTTCAAATAAAAATCCTGTGAACCAATATGTAAGACACATAGTAGCTGAAAAAGTAAAGCTGTGCAAACCTTTTTAATTAATCTATTTGCTGCCCAAGCCCAGTCCACCTCGCTCGTGCTGTTAAGCAATTGGAGATAGTTACAATTGTTAGCAATATCAAGACCACATAAGATAAATAAATCAACAAACAATGAACAAAAAATGTCATAATACTGCACAAAATGCTGCACTGCAAGGGAGAAAATTCACCTCATCTTTCTCAACTTTTGAGTTCCTTCAGTGATTTTATGCCAAGAAACAAGAGCGGATTCTGTAGATTTGCGCTTCTTTGGCCTTCTCATCAAAGCTGCCTTTACATTGGATGGCACCGACGGCCTGACAGACTGGCCAGAATCGCCTCTATGCTCGGGGGAGTTATTTTCCATGCACCAAGAAGCTTTTGGAACATTATATGGTAGTGTCGCAGTCTTCTGTGCATTAAACACAGAATGATTCTGACCATTTCTTTGGTTTCCGTAATGTTCAAACCAAGAAGGTGCCATTTGAGGGTTTATCCCAGGTCTCTCACTTCTTTCAACCAAATTGGATGCTGCATTTACCCCAAGAGACTGAACTTGACTTTGATGATCATTCCGCACGACCATAGAATGAGAGGCTAGTTCCCTAGAAGGAACCTGGGAAGGTATGCTTGTACTTCTCTCCTCATTGTTCCTTGGAGCAAAGCTCAGCATTTTCATGTCTGAAGGGAATGACCCTTGGACACTAGTGCCGACAATGTTATCTATGGACGACCTGACCGAGTTATTGGCTCCATGTGCGAACCTCTGAGCAGACTTCCAGTCAACTTGCGACGCATCAGAAATCTCATTTGGTAGCAACTTTCCAGTTGTAGTGCCTGGATCAATATCCACATGACCCATTGCTTGCATTTGATGCAGGAGAGAGAAATTTTGCTGTTGGAGGTTTGAAGGTGCTGGGCTTCCATGTAACCCAATGCCACTACCATTAGAACTAATGTTGTGAGAAGTATTCATAGCCTGAAAGTTAGCTGCAGGGTTCTCTCCCTGCCTAGGGATCATGATACCTTGCTGATGCAATTGTGCCAAGGATGAAGCAGGAATGGCAAAGTTCCCATCTGAAGAGTGCTTCTGTAGGGATTGACTCCCTCTGGGTACAGTAGCTCCAGTGGAATCAAAAATTGCCCTCTCAGAAGACGCCAACCCTGCATCAGTGACCAGAGCTTGTTTTGTGTCTTGACTATGTGAATTGGCAGAACTTGTGGCAACATCATGTGGCGGTGATGCCTTCTGTCCTTGGTCGTCTGCCTTTTGTGAGCCCCATAAGTTGGAATCTGAAGCATTGTTGGAGAACATCATAGACTGGAGAATATTGGGTGTAATCTTGTTAGATTGGATACCGGCTAGACGTTGTGCTGATATATTTGTCCACACATTCTTGAATACTGTTGCTGAACTGCCTTGTTGAGGAGTGGGTACAGAACCAGATCTTGCGTCTGGCACAGGATATTGCTGGCCTGAACTTAACTGGGGGAAATGTCCAGCTGGCTGTGCAGTACTACCCATTTCTGAAGAATGAAATGGTGTTGGTTGTGAGCCTGTAGGAGCAGGTGATAAATACTGGGTAGCAGTGGAAGGTATCTGTCCCTGGTGTTCATCCTTTGACGAGTGTCGTTGGGACGGTGGTGATAGTCTTAATCCAAAACCTTGCATAGAAGATTGATTAAGTTGTTGCTGAGAAGTAGCAACATTATCGAGAGAACCGTTGGGCAGGTCAGCAACTGCATTGCTATCTGTTGAGTTGTCCACTTTATGAAGAAGTTGTAGCATATGTTGACTACATAAAACATATATTCTGTCAGGATCATCATGAAGACCACAAACATAATTTTGCTACTAAAAATGCTGAAAGAAGTAATCATGACCAAAAAAAATATCACGTGGTACAAAAATTGTCAATAAATACTGTAATACGTATAAGTAGAATAAATAGGAAAGGAACATTGATGTGTCAGCTTCCTATACAGCTAAAGGTAGCATAAATGGATGTGAGCTTTCAGGTTCACTTCGTTACTAGTAGAATAATACTTCTACATACTTGCATCGTGTCCAAACTAACCAGCTACCATGCTGATGAGACAGAAAGAGAGAAACAGTCATGCAAAATAAATTATGCAAGTACAGCTTAAACACTTTGCGGCGGAATATTTATTATTTGCTCAGGAATAATGTGGGTGTCATTCCAAATGGGAAGATGAAATACCTGTTCTGAACCGCTCTATTTTGAGGCAGACCAGCATCAGATCCTCCAAATGGTGATGCACTGGAACTGTTGGGGACACCATGTCGAGATTTGAAGTGTTCATCTCCCACAAGCATTTTCTAAAATAAGAAAATAACTTTATAAATAAGACAGATAAAAACAGAATAGAGTGTGTAACTAAAATATGTTTAAGCAAGATATCGTCTTCACTATGGAGTTACGGCAGACAAACCTCATTAACTGAAGCCATATTGCCAGCAACTTGGGAGTTGGTGACAAATTGAGGCTTCAGGTTATTTTGTGCCTGAAGTGACTGAGGCGGAAACTGATTGCTGGAAACCGGGTTACCCGGAGAATGCCTCATGTTCCCCCCTGTGTTGTCCATTGCATGATTCTGCAACATGTAAGATCCCACTGCTTGCTGGCCTGATTGACCTAAATTATGGGATTCCTTTGCACCAAAGAAGGAATGCCTCCTGGCAGCAAGCTCACTGCTCACATGCTGTCCATGCCTTTCCATGTGTAGTGCATTTTGGTACTCCTGGCTGCGGTCATTTGTTCTTGGCTCGGCACTTCTTCTTAGTGATTCTGAGGTTTCTGGACCCCTACGTCCAATATTATGGTTCATTCCAACATGCTCACCGGTTCGACCACCAACCATCTGGTGCTGGTTAGGATTTATTGTTGGCATGCTTGAGCCCATCATACCAACACCTTTACCATCAGAATTGTCCTTTGTCATTTGCAAAGTACTTATGTCAGGCTTCATCTGCTGAAGCCTATGGACTGAACTCACATTACCTCCACTCGGCTTCCAAAAGTTCCCCTCACTGTTAAAGACGTTTTGGGTACTGGTGATGTCTTGTCCAAGGGGACTGTTACTTCTCCAATCATTTTGGCTATTACTGGACTCTTGGTTGATACTATGATCAACAGCGTTCTGTTGTGAATTCCAAAATGCATGTGCACTTGATGGTGCACCAGTCATGTGTGAATTGTTTCTTGGCATTTCCGATCTCTGTTGAGCCCAATTGCCATTTGATAAATGCACTTGTTCTTGTCTCCCATATTCATCAGACTGCTTTTGCTTCAAGTTCTGCTGAATATACCCATTATTGACTCCTGTAGTTGACTGGTGATTGGTAACAGTACCACGAGGAGATTCATGTGGTGTTTTTTCTCTTTGCTCGTACGGACTTCTTGTAGCATGATGAAAACTGGTAAAATCTGGGTTATTGATTGTTCCGTCACCATAGCTAGATGCTGACAAGGGTCGTGCATTTTGTAGTGCGCCACTTAATGCCGCAAGCTTACTCTGGTCACGAGCTGGTAAAGCTGAGTTGTTGGCAATTGCCTGCTGAGCTTTCTGCAAACTCAGGCCACCCCATTCTTCCTTAGGACCATTTTTACTGGTAGGCTGTAGTGTTTCTTGCATAAGGGCACTCCACCTCCCACTCTGCAGAGATGGCAAAGCACCACCAAAGTTATCATTATCCAAAGAATTACCATGATTGTTGTCTCCTTTCAACAAAGCTCCCCAGTTGCTATCCTCATCATCACCAAACAAGAACTTCTCCTCGGTAGGGTCAAGGCTAGCCCCACCACTTGCTGGCGCTACCTGCATTGCTGATTTCTCTTGCAGGCCCACTTGGAAATCAACTTGGTTTGGCCTACCATGAAAATCTTGGAGTTGAAAACCATGTTGTAGATGATTCACTGGAGCAGGACTGCCTGCCTTGTTATTATCACCATGACTTTGTAAGGGACTATTGCTTAAGAACCCTCCCTTTGCACGAAAATTCTGCATAGAACTGGAGTCACCTTTCTCGTGTGCACTAGGTTCATCCATTAAAGAGCTAAATGGCCTTGATACTTTTTCTGGCTGATTTGTACCTGCCCTTGTCATTGCATTCTGGAGATCAGCTGGGATCCCTAAGAATTGGGGGTACTGGTTAACAGATCCACCTCTGCTTGTAGCAGGTATTGGATATAATGACTGGGTCATTTGGTGGGTAGCCACGCCCATATGTCTCATGGGTTGACTTTGAGTGTTCGGAAACGCTGAACCATTTACGAAGTTGCCCGTGCCAGGAGCACCACCATACTGCTCCCAATTTGTGTTACTACTGGTATTCAACATTTGTGAGTTGCTTGACAACCTTGGGTCACCACCAGCAAGATTATGTGACCATGCATAAGCCGTGGCCTCATTGTTTGGCATTTCATTTGACATTGCTGGCAATTGATCAGCAGGCACTGCTTTTGCTGGAGCTTGAAACTGTCCAGATGAGGGCTGCATCCTGGCTCCATGATCATTCTGTTGTACATGTTGCTGTCTCTGGAACTCCTGCAATTGCTTATACATCATCTGTTGCTGCCACATCTGAAAATCACTATCACCCCCATGCTGACTGTGGTGAAACTGTGACATTTCCAAAGTCCCTACAGCTCTAATGCAAGTGGAAGCGCGAACTGTCTGCAATTGGCAAATCCAAAAGTTTCATATCAAATTACAATGCGACCAGCTTTTGCCAGTGCCTGCTGGGATGATGAAGATGATTCCGCTGAAGTTAGAGCTACCAAAGAAGGCTCTGCAGATGTGCCTTCAATTTATGTGAAGCCTGCAAAGGTTGAAGAATATTTACACGAGAACATTGTTGAATGATTCTACAATAAACAAAAAGGCAGTACTAGTTCAGTATATTCCACAAGGATGGGCATTTATGATTCATGAGGACAACACTTAAAGCCTATTGCAGAAAAAAAAACCAGTGAAAAAAGCATGGTAAGTAAGAGTGGACTCGCCAGCCACCTTGGCGATTTGTATTTATTGTGCAGTTTGGAAATATTCAATTAAAGCCTTAAACATGTTTAAACGGCGACAAGAAAATTAATCAAGAAAAGCATTTCAAGTCTCTAGAGCTGCAACTAACAAACAAATGGATATAAACTAGCATTTCAATTTAAAAGCATGGTTGATTAATTTAGTGAAGATGGCTTGAATACAATCTTTTGTGTGCCCGGTCGGACCAAAATTCAAGTTTGAACTATGGACTTGCTGTGTTTTGTTGGCTTGTAGTAGATGGCAAGTGAAACCAATTAGCATAATCCAAGAGATGCATAAAATAGAGTTCCAAACAAGTCAAGGACAGGTAGTAATTATCATACTTGAGCTCGTTATCTAGATGGCCTGACACTAAAAGCTAGGTTGCATCATGAGCGTCTGCCAAGCAATACTCTCAACTAGCACTACGTCTTTCACCTCATACCCCTTAGAAGGGCGGCAAATCAAGCAAGCAGAAGAGAAAAGGAGCTATAAATTTCCAATACTAGAACAAAATTTACTCCCATCTACTGGCTAAAGCCCAAAGATCACATATTTCCCCACAATAGACACCTCCCAAAGAGAGGTGCAGCTGAATAAATCTTGAAAGATGCAAAAGAGAGAAGAGGGAAGCCGTCCGGACTCAGCAGCCTCCGCTGAGAGCTCGGAGCTCAGAGGGGAGCCAGTAGAAAGTAGGTCCAGGACAAAATAAACTGAAGGAAGCAGCGGAAACCAAGCGTCGCGCATCTGCTGGAGCATCCCCAAATCCCGTCCACGTTTCGCTCCCCACTAGGAGACGCTAAAATCCCGGAGCACTAAGCAAAGAGCAGCTGAAGCTAAGCTCCAGCACTCGACCACGCAACCCCTCAGCAGGAACAGGAACAGGAGCAGGAGCTAAGCTGAACTGAAGCTTGAGCTGAATCCGACCCAACCCCCGGGCCGCCACAACACAAATTACCCACCACGAACCGAAAAATCAGCAGGCAGTCGAGCACGAGAGGCCGCGCCTCGCCGAGATCGACCGCCGCAGAGCCCCCAATTCCCCCACCCACGCAGATCCCCCTGGAAAAGAGAACCCTAAAACTTTCTCACCCGACGTCCCCAAAAAAAATCCCCACCTCCAGCCACATCCCGCGAGCCCCCAACCCGTCCCGATTCACGCGCGGCGGCAGAGGAAGGAGCACTCCGGGAGAGCCCTGCCCGCGAATTCCGGGCGGATTCGTGCGAGACCTACCTCGATCGGCGCGGCCGGCGCGGTGGCGGGCGGATCGGATCGGCGCCCCCTCTGGGTCCAGGCCGCGGCGCGGGGGGGCGGCCGGCAGCTAGGGTTAGGGTTCGGCGCGGCCAAATGGGGAGGGTTTCGAGCTCCGGAGCGCGAGCGGGGGAGGAGAGAGTATAGAGAGAGGGGAGGCGGAGCTAATACTAGCAGAGGCAGCAGCTCTCTCTCTCTAGCTCGCTCGCGACGGGTGAAGATAAAGCGTGGTATACTGGCCCTGCGAAGTTTTCAACGAAGGCGCCCCGCGGTGGGCCCGGCCCGGTAGGGAGGGCGGATCTGGACCGTCGGTTGGTGGTTGGCGGGGCTCCGCGCCGTCAGATGGTGGACGGAGGCGCGTAACGGCGTTAAGGGAGGAAAAGGACAGCGCGTGGTGGGGGTAGGAAAAGGGGAAAGAGAGCTTACGGGGATGCGAGCCCGGCAGAGAAAGTGAAGTAAAAAAAGTGAGTAGTTTTTTTTTTTACAGCTCGAGTAATTGGGACTTTGTAACAAGGATACCTTGGGGGCAAACCTATAAATATAAGTGCTTTTGGTTTTGGCTTTTGGCTTTTTTTACAGGATAATGTTGCATGATGGGTCAAAAGTTAAAGCCAAAAGCACCTATCTAGACCAAAATTTTGGGGGCGTCTCCACGAACTGCCCTCAGAGCATCTTTCTGTAGAAGCGGTCCCACAAATTTGGTTAGGTTTCTGAACTAGTTTAGTCTGAATTAGTTTGAAAGACTAATTAAATTTTGGGTGACTTCTCCATAAAACTGGGGAGGGAGCAGCTATTTCGGAAAGCCGTCCTAGATGCCGAAAAAACTAGGACTAATGTGTTTTCTGACTTATAAAGCAAATTTCAGAACTAAAGATAAGCATAACCAAACACGATTTGAATGGCTGAGTGGGATAAACCTATTTTTGTTGATTTTAGGATGTGTGTTCGATCCCCTCTTCATGAGGTGGTGAGATCCAAAGGCACTTGCAAGCTAAGATAAAATACCAAACAAGCAAGACTTTTGTCAATCTCCACTTGCGATTCTCAAAACTAAGGAATTCTAGAGCATGACTCAGTTAAATAATAATCCATGGTTATAGTAAGCTACATATATGAATATCTGCCACAACCGTCAACGCAGATTTTGTTTTGACGGGACGAATCACACACACAATCAGAAACATGTTTAGATCTAAGAATAACTAGGCTTCATACCGTAGGACTAGGAGATGAGTATGGCCATGAAGAAAAGCTAGATCTGTTGTAAGTCCCAAGAGATGCCGCCCCTACTCTTCCTTGCTCTATGTATCGAATGGCGTCGACGGTGACTGCTCTGCTCACCCTAGCCAAGCCGCCTATCAATGCCCTTCTTCGTCGCCCCTAATCGTGCTTTTCGCAGACCCATGCCACTAGGTGGCGTCATAAGGCCAGAGCAGTGTTGCACCCTGGTTGGTGTTTCTTGTGTCATGTTCGAGAGGGTGAGAAGAGGTATGTATTAGTCGTATTAGCCGAGAGTGGTGGAGTGTGTGTGTGAGACAACTGGGTTGGTTTGTTTTGCTCTGAAGATAGAGGCTTTTGGTGATGGTGCCTACATGATTTTAATGCTTTTCACACACAATTTTCCAAACTTGGTGTCATATCAACTAAGTGCTTCTAGTTCGAGTGTTGGCTCTCATCTAGTTGGTGTCCATAAGTATAAATTTGTTTTGTCGGTTTCGTGGAGGACATGGTTGGCCATAAGTGGTGTATTGTTGTTTTTGTGGATGCCAAGGCTTGCCACAACTGGTGTATGGTCGCTTTTGTAAATATATGTGTGTCACATGTTCTTGCATTTTGAGGGTAAATATTAGCTATTGCGGGTAAATTATATGTGCCACACACTTTAACCACATATAGACGATTTGCCTTGCATCTACCTTCATCAAAACTTCAAGAGAGTAAACAACTCTTTAACAAGATATACATGAAGTTATTTCTTATATTTACGTCTACCAATGGGGTAATTACAAGTGAAGCATACTAGACATTAGGCATAGTATATATGAGAGATCTTTTCATCTTTATGAACCCTAGTTACATCTAGCATGGCGTGTATAGAGAAAGTATCCAATGGAAACATGGAAACTAAGATATAGATGGTAGGATTCAAACATGTTTGTGTATCATCATCACACCATCCTTTCTCATACATTTTACATTTAAACCCCTTTACTTTGTCGTAATCAAGCCGCAGTTCACCTATTTCATATGGATTTCAGGCAGTTTGGCTACGGTTTGACTATTTTCACCCGGGTTTATGTCAAACCCCCTCTAGTATTCTTTAAAACTAATATAGACATAAAAAAATTATGAAACATTAGCAAGTCAGGGGGCTTTGTAAAAGCTACACTAGGAATTGAGGTGTGATCCAGGCCAAATATTTTTGACGGTTTATATCTTAGTTTCCATGTTTCCACTAGATACTTTCTCGGTGTGTATCCGTGCACTTCATTGTTGAACACTGAGTATACATGCAAACAAACCAATGAAATAGCAACTAGTATTGTCTATCTAGAGTAAATTTATAAGATATCATAATGTATTGTTTAAGATCATGTGGGATGTGGCACATAGCCTAGTATTGTTTATCCGTGCACTTCATTTTTGGATTATAGCAATGCAAAAAAAAAATCCAAGACAACCAATTTTCCATTGACCCTACAAAACTACGTACTCCCCCGATACCATTACATGTTGGATGACCAGTTAGTCAACTTGGATGAAAATTTGAATTGTGTTTTTGAGTGTTGTTTGGATTTGTGACCAAAAGGCACCATACGAATATTTTGGCCTCGACCAAAAAATTGGTCTTTGTTTGGATAATTGCCTTGGTATGCCAATGCTCTTTTACCAACTCTAGTTCATTTTTCTAGCCAATGTTGGCCAGTTCAGAGAACCGAAACCTCAACCAAAAAATGGGTACTCAAAATTTTAGTAGGTCAAATTTGGGCAAAAAACGAAACACACCCTTAATGCATGCTAAAATAAACAAACGGAGGGATTCTTGCAACTGTAAATATCTTGTCCGTACCCCTATGATGTTGGATGGAACAGCAAAAGCCTGCATAAATTTCATCTTAGCGATGCTATGACATATACTACCATGGCCACCGCCCAGCTTAGTGAACCCCACTTATCTTATCCAAAGTAAAAAAGGTGGCCAGGCCTTTGAAACGCGCCGTGTACGACAATCTGTTAAAAGAAACTGCCAACGTGAGTTATCATCACACACACGCACACAATGCTGTTCCTGGTGGGCACCCCTTGCTAGTCCTATAAGTAGTACAAGGCTTTCACCCCTTGCTAGTCCTATTAAATCTCGTCATCAAATCACATGACATCCTGTTCAAAAAAAAAAAATCACATGACATCGGACTTGGGAACTACGTATGCAAGTACCCGTCTGGTTTGGAACATTCTCTGCTACTGCTACTCGATGCCAAACAACGCAGCACTCTGTATCCAGTGATGAGTCAGTGAAGTCAGTGGTAGTAGAGGACATGGTCGTGATGGATGCAGGCAGGATGAGGATGGCACAGGTTCCTGCTTGTTTAATTGCGACCCAAGCAGAGAGACAAAAGCAGTAGGAGCACAGGACAAGCTCACAGAGTCACAGCTGCACTGCACACATTGGTGCCTGCTTGACTGCAGCTGCGAGTCGTCAGCAGCATTCGGAAGAGAAGGTGAGACTGATCACTGGGCGACAGCAGCGTTCGGTACCAACGTCGCATGCATCATCGAGCTGTCGCCCAATCACGACTCGCGTAGCTAGTCGCCTGCTCCAAGGTTCTTGGGACGCACGGACAAAGCGGCCGGCGGCTCTTTTGAAGCTGATTTGGACAAGTGTGCAGCAGAGGAACACACGCGACTTTCTTTCTTTGCCCCCCCATAAATAAAACAAATTAGCGGATTCTCTTTCTCAACCGCACTTTCCCGTTGATGATGACAATGACGACGAGGACGTAACTGCTGTACCTGCGGCGATCCTTGACAAGGACACGCTAGTCAGTCATGGACTCATGAGCAAGTGCTGGTGTGGTGGACTCATACGTGATGCGAATCGAGTAGCCGTACTATATTGTACTCTAGTAGTACAACTTGGTCGTCCTCGAAAAGAACATCATCGGAAAGTGCCAGTCATCCAGGTAGACAGATCCCCAAGTGGAGGGAGACAAAGCAACCACATTCTCACTCTCACTCGGGATACTAGTACATTGATTAGTAGGGTTGGGAGGATTGACCAGCCACACGGATCGCCGCGTCCGGCATGGCATCATTCAAGTCTCCCCACGGCCACGGAGTATATATGTCTTTCTCCCTGGACTGGACTGGACTGAGCACCGTGCCACGGCTGACGGCTGCCTGTCTGTCTACCTGAATCTGACGTCGCTGGATTGCTCATGTGACCCCAACGGCAAACAAACGGAGAAAAATATGGCAACAACAGGAGTAGTAGGCCGTCACAAACAGGAGGGGGCAAAAGTCTGCTGATTTTTTTAAAAAAGACCTGCGACTGCACCAACAACAACAGGAAGGATGCACGTGGTTGACTAGTGCTCGAGGAAACAGAGTGCAGTGAACAATTTACTTCCCTTTAAAAGGAAGAGTATATAACAGGGCAGCAGACAAGCACCTGGTCCATGCCATGCATGAATACATTGCGCAATTTTAAAAAGAGCTCCGGGTCCTCTTGTGCTCTCTTCCAATAAGAACGAATGATAGCGTTAACGCTGGGAGGAAATATTAGTGGAATGTTCTAGTACTAGTAATTTTCTAATAACTTGGCATTTTTGGTAGTAGTAGCACCTTGAATTTCTCGGGTACTCTCTGCGCCTCGATTTCTCTCCCGGATATTTCAAGCAGATCCCCCCCCCCCCCCGAGTGTAAGCACTGGTTCTCAAGTTAGCACTCGCAGTCCTGCAGAGTCGACTAGTGTCAGGCTGTTTCGACTATTGCAAGAACGTGAACCAGCTGAGGTTTGTTCACGAATTGCTGGGCCTGCGCAAGTGTAAGCAGCCCAGGGACAGTGTTTACTTTCATCTTTTCCCACACAAACAACCAAACCTGCATACTTCAAGTAACCAACCCTGTGCCGTGCTAGTAGACACTAGTCAGCAAGTTCGTCATCCGGGATAGACAGTCCCACGGTATAAGCAAAAGATTTCGTCTAAAATAACCCAACATATTTCACTGTTAACTGGAGCAAGCCAAACTAATACCGTACACGCATAGCAACCTAGAACAGCTCCAGGCAAGGCTACAAAACGTCAAAAGAAAGAAATGGTGCCAGAGCCATCAAGCTAGTGAACGTTTGTCTCTACTCAAATGTGGCTCCTCGGACCCATGGGTAAATAAGATGGCTCTGTTCTGGTGCTCTAACCTTTCTTTGGTTGACCAAGTTAGTACATCTTTAATACACACCACTTCAAGAGGGTAACAGACATTTCAGAAAGATAATATAGGATTTCTTGGGGGCAGATCACTTCTAGTCTCTAACCTAGAGGAAAAGAAACCCCTAAACAGAATGATGGGTCATTTCTGAATACTTCTCACTTAAATTATACCATGCATCAAGATCTTCAACACAATCTGGTCTGCATCTCCTCCTCGACAAGCTTAAATATTTCGTCAATTCTGAAATAAAATCAAGTCATCAATACGAACATCAAAGTTATGATACAGTTAAAGTTTCGAAATTAAGGGTGCAAATTCCGATCTTCTTAGTTTACGGAAAATTCAAAAGCCAAAAACAGAGAGTGAAGCAATTACCTACTCATTTCGATGTTCACATTAGCAAGCCAAGAGGTTAAATAAACCTGTAAAACAAGCAATTGAAAAGACAGAACCCTTGTTATATAAGACGCTGACATGAGCAGAACACATTTGATCTAATACAAAGATGGCCCTTTCATCCTTCATTCACACGAGCCAACTTAGTGCTTATTAAGTCTACCAAACAAACAATTAAAGGCATAAGAACCAGGACAGAGACACTTGTGTTTCTAACGGAATCAGTGCAACAACTTTGCAGAAAAATAGACCCGTACCTGCAAAACCTCATGGGATGGAACATGGCCAGGTAGCCGTGCCTGCAAGACATCAGCCTTCCAATTTCCCGGCAGTGGGCAGCTATCTCCAGACTGAAGGCCAATACTCTGAAATTCGTACATTTCCCCGTCATATAGCTCAGCCGACCATCCTAATGAAGGATCGACGCCTTCCTTTACGTTGATCGACAGGAGTTCCAACACAATCAGTCTCTACATTGAGAAGGATTTCAATTGTCAGGAATTCCCCAACAGAACAGGAGCAAACATGTTTGTAAAAAGAAGTGATTCCTAACTGCACAAGCTAAAATATAAAAGGATTGAATCCACTGATTGTTTCTGCGATAAAAAAACATCGCCATGTCATAAAAAAAGTACGGTTATATACCTTCAATTGTAGCTCCGAAACAAACATCTCAACAAGCTCTTGAGCAAGATTCTCTGAGATAATTCATGAATGAGAAGAAATAAATATATATGTGTTGTATCTTGCTGGATTAGAAACAACATAGGCTTATGCGCAAATCTGAATCTTATTACTATTGCAGAAATAAAATTGGGACAAATTAGTTCGAACATAAGACTAGAACTAGATATCTAATCAAATAACTTGAGCTAATGTGACAGTGCTAACACAGAAAACTTACAAAATTCTTTACAAACTATATGAAGATCGCTTGACTTTCTGACTAGCTTGGAGCTATTTCCGAAACTATACAATATTCGTTTGAATTCCTGAATCATATTCAAGAATGCATTTGTGTCATGCCTAACAGAAACGAAAAAGAAGATCTTATCTTCCTGAATCCTATCTGAGGACACAACTTTCTGCAGTTCTTAAAAGCAAGTACTGTCATGTGTAATACAAAGCAAAGATATGTTATGGAACTTAACCCAGTTTTGCACAAAACAAATGAGTATCTCACCGAATTCTAACATGGAGATCCATTTGTACACTGGAACTCCTCCACCATCCCCTGAATCATTCAAATCATCTTGGCAATCAGTAAACCGGAATAGTGGGCTACTCGAAGATACTTTTGAGAAACATCGCATAGCGCGAGAAGCTTTAACCAAGTCGGACATCGCAAGGACCTATGACCAGGAAAAATGAAGAAAAACATCACATCAAGCAACCATTTATGCCTCATGGGAGCTTAACTAATAGCTAATGATAAGCATGGCCTTTGTGTGTAAGTATTACCATCTCCTTGTACGCTGAGAGGAGCATCTCACCACATTGCACCTGAACAATGCAAACGACATGAAAACTAGACCATCAAGCATCTTAAACAATGCTGCTAACGAGGATTAGCCGAATTCCGGCAGAAAGTGTAGCTACCTGCTTGTGCGCCAACTTGGCGCTCGCCCTGTCGCGGATCCCCGGCATGTCCTTGAGTACCCCCAAATCCATTCCTGGCATGTTTCTGATAGGCCCATGGAAGAGTACAGCACCGTCAGTTACTAGTGACTGAAATCTCATAAACCCAGGCGCAGCCAAAGCACACAACCAGAGCGGGGGGAGATACCTGCGTGAGAGGTGGGCATTGACGAGCCCAGCAGCGCCAGAGCGTCCGTTGGCTGCTGCAGCCAGCCACCGGTCCTTGGCGGCGACCAAGCGCGACCACTGGTTGCGCAGGTTGCGCTGCGCCGCCGGCCTCCACTGGCGCAGTGACGACGGCGATGGGGTTGGGGACAGCGAGGAGGAGTCAGGGGGGCGGCGAACCGGGGTGGCGGCAACGGCCTCCATGGTTTCACCCACTTCATTGATTCACATGGTCAAATTCCCAAAATATCATAAGCATCCGTCAGAAGGGCTCGCTTGCACAATTAATATAGAATTTAAAATCAATGCTTGATGAATGTTGATTAAAAGCTCTATTTCGTTGGTCCTGTCAGCAGTGGTTACAATTTGTGTAAATCGTTCAGATTGTGCAGTTGCTGATTGGTTGGGTACTGACACGGATGGATAGAATAACTTACATAACATGAAATTGCTAACAAAATGTAGTACTAATTAAAGATTTCAATTCAAGTCTTCAAGACATACAACTTACAAAAGGAAAAGGAAGATATGGATGTAGATTAGAAATTACTTTAGGGCTTGGTCGGCGAGCAACAGAACTGGAAGGGGGAGCCGGGGAGCAGCCGCTGGCGTGCTGCGTTCAAATTCCGGCGCGGAGTCGGATCACCGGCGTGGTTGCGCAGGCGCGCAGCTAACAGTCAGCAGAGGCGGAGGCTAGCACGGGGGTAGGCGGAGGCGGGAGGCGGCGCGGATCAGCGCAGGAGGAGAGGACGGCGGCGCGGCGACCGCGTGCGTGCAGGTCAGGGCGCAGCAACCCAGAGAGAGAGGGAGGCGAAGCAAGTTCGTCTCTTCGCCCAGTTCGTGTGTGGGCTTTTGCTCAGAAAATTTGGAAGGTTAATGGCCTACACATGGGCTAGATACGGCCCACATTTGTAGCGCAGCCTAGGAACAGCCACTCCGATATTTTAAATTCCCCTAAAAAAAACTCCGATATTTTAAATCCAAAATCCGGGGAAAACACGATCGATTCACACACCGCGTAAGCTTCCAATCCGTCTCCGAGCCGTCCTGATCGATCCCCTCCTCGTCTTACTTCTACCGCCTCCTCCATCCACCTCGAGCTAGCGTTTCGTTCTCATCTCTCCTCCCCAGCAGTCGAGCCGATCGCCGCACGCGAGCTGCCCCCGTACGTCCTCCAAGTCTCAACTCGAAGACGTCCACGCGACACGAGGATCATCATCAGCAACCATCCAGCATGCGCATCGGCAGCACCGCGGAGTACGAGGACGAGGCGTCCTGCAGCAGCCTCGGCAAGGGCGCCTTCGGCGTCGTCGTCAAGGGGCGCCACCGCGCCACCGGCAAGACCGTCGCCATCAAGTCCCTCCGCCCGGCCGCCGCCCAGGACGACCCCGGCGAGCTCGTACGGGAGGCCCAGTTCCTCATCGCCGCAAGCCGCGGGAACCCTTACGTCGTCGGCTTCCACGGCCTCGTGCGCCACCCAGAAACCCGCGCCTTCCGCCTCGCCATGGAGTACGCTGGCCCGAGCCTCCGCGCCTTCCTGCGGGCGAGATCATCAGAGCGCCACGTGAGCACACTCCCGGAGGCCACCGTGCGCGCCTTCATGTGGCAGCTCCTCACCGGTGCCAGGACGATGCACGAGCGCGGCATCGTCCACCGCGACATCAAGCCGTCGAACGTCCTCGTCGGGGAGGACCCTCAAGCTCTGCGACCTCGGGCTGGCCATGTCCCTGGCGCCCGGCAACGAGCCGTACGACCCCGTCGGCACGCCGGCGTACAAGGCTCCTGAGGTGCTCATGGGGAAGCCGGACTACGACGCGCGCGTCGACACGTGGTCGCTCGGGTGCGTCATGGCCGAGATGCTCGCCGGCAAGAAGCTGTTCGACGGTGACGATGAGATAGACGAGCTCCTGACCATCTTCGGCGTGCTCGGGATGCCGGACGACACCACGTGGCCGGGGTGCAGGTCACTGCCCACCAGGGTGCCCTGGCATATGGTCAGGCAGCAGCGGCACAGCAGGCTGGGTGAGCTGTTCCCCGATGAGACGCTGTCCCGGGACGGGTTCGATGTCTTGGAAGGGCTTCTCACGTGCAACCCCGACAAGCGGCTGACGGCGGCCGCCGCGCTCCAGCTCCCGTGGTTCGACGCGGTGGCGTTGCTGCAGAGCAAGAAGAAGAATATACTGAAGGTTCCACGGGCGATATGGAACAAGCTACGCACTGCAACACGTTCCAAAACGCATGGCACCTATTCTCGCCTCTCAAGCCTGTAAAGCACTCCTCAAATCCATAATAACGCCGTCTTTGTTCACTTTCGAGAGCGTTTAAGGATAAACTTACGCCTAGATTTAGACGCCGTCTTAGTACTCGATCGTGGTTTAGTGTCGGATGTATAGCTGAGATCGGATCTAACCATGTAAATTGTAAATGCTACTAGAACATATATATCCGTTTAACTGTAATTTGATGCAACTCAGTTCAGGAATTGCAGAGTGGCGCTGTCTTTGTTCCAGATTCTGTGAACGATTGTAGTGTTCACTGAAGAATATTAGTCTTGCCCTTACACATATATCACCTACCTTAGGTGAAGCGTCGGGATTGCATCTTTGCTTTGTGTGGACTCAAGTATTATAATGAAAAAAAAGGGAAATGGCCAACATTGAGGCTGTTTACTGTCAGGTTGTACAGCGGGGTTTTGGAAGATTTGCTTCATAGGTGAACTTGGAAAACAAAATTTACCCTCTCCATATTGGGTCGTATATAAAACAACTTTTAACATAGACAGACAACACTGCATGACTGCATCATGCCTACAGGTGGTTTGGTGAGAGTGTTTCCACGCGACCAAGACCTCAACAGGATTTCCATGCTCCAGGGTTATTACCTTATCCCTGAAGAGTAGGAGTTCGTCCTACTGTATCACAAGGACATTGGATCATAAGAGTTCTAGGGTACGATGGCACTCAATCAAGATGCTAGAATAGAAAGGACTTCAAGATTATTGTTTGCCTTTGTTTGTAAAATACTGTCTCCTCTGGACCCTTCCATCACTATGACACGTTGATTTGGAATCATTTTCAATAAACTGACATATCAAAATATCACAAAGTTCAGTAGTTTTTCCACAAATGTGAGAAAGGTTAGTACAGAGGATTACCACTACACAGAAGAAAACTAATATACATTTTAGTTCAAAAAGTTGCTACAATGATGCAACTCATCCGGTTGCTAGGATAGCCAAAACATTAGCAGACCGCTAAACACAAACACATGGTGGCCAATTGGCCATGGCTGCACTTGGCCAGTATTCACCCCACCATTCGCCAGAAAACACAACACAAGCAGATTCTGCTAAAATTTTCAACCTAAACTGAATCTAAGATCTCCAAACAGTACCGTGGCTTGCAAGAAGATCCAGCTAGCCATAACGCTATATATATCACAGTCACTGATCAAAACCCGAAGAAACCAAGCTCGGTTGCCCTTTCCTTCTCAAATGTCTCGAAGTATTGGTATATGATGGTAACCGCAAGCAGTATACCGGTTCCTGAACCATTGGCACCCATGAAATCAGCTAGGACAGTCAATGCGCCAATGCAAACTCCTCCGAATGCAGCAGCAGTGGGGATGTATCTGTTCAGCTCCCTCTCCAAGTTTGACTCACGATGGCCTGGCATCACCATTTGTTGTTCCTGTTCAATTGCCAGTGTTACAAGTTTTCAGGTAGCTTTTGCAAAGTGATTATTAATGCGCAGAACCAACTACAGGTGCATATAACAGTTCTTGTTAAATAACTAGTAGCTACAAATGGTAGATATTGATGACCCTAACACATGGCCGGAGCTCCTAAGCTGAAGGGATATAATAATGGTTCACTGAACAGCTCTTGTACCGAAATACTAGATACACAAACTGACAACATGGAAGCTTTATGTACCCCATACTTTCTTTTCTAGCAAACAAAGTCCCTGGAGACTAATATTAGTTGTGCAACAATCTATCTAAAAAATACACTGAAGATTCCTTATTATCGTCCCTCAAATGCCTCGTAAAATAAATCCAAATGATGCTTCATACCATAAAGGACTAAAGGTCAACTTCTCTACAGAATGGCATCAATCAATAATTTTTTTTTGAAGAAACAACCACAACCAGAAACAGTAAGCAGTAGATGGAAGAACTTGACTTTCACCTAGCTTGTTTGATAGGTAATAGGTATAAATATGCAACAAGAAGAAGCAGATATATTCTATAGGTATAAAGTGCATTTACCCTGAGCTGCCTAGCAACATCCCTAGCTGATGTACCAGAAACTTCAATCCATGTCTTTGAGAACAGAGCACAAGCTGACAGCATGAAGACCACATAGAACAGCGCATGGAATGGATTTGCGACAACATCAGCCAAACTGCACGGTTTCCAACATGTTCAGATAAGTATTATCAAGAGCAGTGAGTTCTGACGGAGGAGCAAAAGCACACAAAAACAGGTAGGTGTTAATGTAAAAAAATTAGTCATTCACCTCGATGGTGCAGTTACATAGTAAGCAAGACCACCAACAGGAATAGAATGACCTGAATACTCGGATTCTTTCCATATTCCGATAAGGTTAACTATGAAATTGCCACCGTACTTCCTGTAAAGAAGCTGCAATAAAGATAAAAACATGTTAGCACTTTCACATACATACAGACATTTAGAACTAGTGTACTGGAATCGAAGTATGTACCTGAGATATGAAGTAGAGGTTGGTAATCAGTGCAGAGTGCAGAATGATGGACATATTCGATGTGTAAAACAGTTTAATTGGATATGAACCTTGCTGCCCACGGGCATTCCTTGATCTCACTGGAAGCACAACACGGAAGCCTTGGAAATAGATAACAATGAGGAAGACCAGTACAGTAGCAAGTAAGTTGGTCACGTTCGGAAGATTCTGACGGTAGAAAGCCTCCCGTAGGGCCCGCACTTTGTCAGTTCTAGTAATCAACAGATGGAACAATCCAACGACAGCTCCTTCAAATTCCGCACCACGGCCACTGTTAACGGTTGTGGGGCTAAACGCCTTCCAGATGATATTCTCACTGTATTACACAAGTTTACGATGAGCCAAGTTGTCACAGCACAATATGTCAAGGACAGAAAGGAAAAAAAGTTCAGTAAGCTTACCAGATGTTGGTAGCAATGAAAAGAGAAATGCCAGAACCCAAACCATATCCTTTCTGGAGAAGTTCATCCAGACAGATGACAATGATGCCAGCAAAGAAAAGCTGAAGTATAATGAGAATAGCGTTCCCTGTTCCTAGTTGGCTTACACTGCCATACATTCCCGACAAAACATATGCCACAGCTTCCCCAATAGCAATCAGGATACCGAGTAACTTTTGTGCACCATTCCTGAGTAAGAACAAAGTAGTATGCATCAGAAGAACATCATCAGATATAGGAAATAAGAGTCAAGGAATCTTTACTTCCTTCCTTGAATAGATTATAGACTTTTACTAATCAGACTGTGGAAACAGAATATCGAGCAATACGTAGTAAATAGGAGATTCTGCCATTTTAATACTTACAGAAGTGCACGATCCTCTCTCACACTGTTGTCAACTTCAATGATCTTTGATCCTACCAGAAGTTGCATTACCATCCCAGATGTCACAATTGGAGTGATACCCAGCTCCATAACAGTACCACGGTTGGATGCAAGAATTGCACGCAACCAGTAGAAAGGATCAGCTCCAGTAGTTGAATGGATGCCATAGAGAGGGAGCTGGCTGCACACTAGGAAAATGAACAGAGAAATAACAGTGTAGATGATTTTTTTCTCTGAACGGAATTTTCCTATCGGCACTCTGTACTTGGGTAAGAAACCCAGAAAGGGCCTGACGAGATGCAGGACTCTAAAACCACCAGCCATTGTCCTGTGTTCGAGAAGAGATAATAATGAAAATTTGTTGGCGCAAACAAAAATCTGAAGTACAGAATAATCGAGAAAACTTTACAAAACCCTCAACTCGGCACAGCTAATATAGCAATATAGCATCATAGGCAACCATTGGTTATTATTAGGAAGTTAAGAAGCACCCACTGACTGAAACATAAGTGAAGCTACGAAAATTTGAACATCATGTTATATGCAAAGGTACAGGAAGCTCATAATTAGAGATAAGACACAAACAGAGACCAACATCAATCATCATAGGGCATATTGCTTCTAAATGTGCAGACAGGACTCTGTGTTCTCCAATCTCCACATCAATCAAATAATAATAATTCTGAATCGTAGTTAACAGAGAGAAACAAAATGTCAGCTGACTCATACAGGCAACGGCTGGCTAGACCCAATCTGCACGAAATAAAGAGTCCCTCGATTCGGAAATATCTGTATGTTTACACATATCTGAATAACATGCAGAGATGAACCCCACGACGAAAAGTTGATCCGATTAACTAGCCAGTCCACAACACTAATAACTCTCAACTACAATAAATAGGAAGTTTTTACAAGTAAGATTGCCATGATGATCGCTTCGTGCGCAACCATCATTGGTCAGCCTATATCCTTGCTTTCTTCTAATTCAGACGCAGAACAGAAACCCTGGATCCCCAGATAAATTTAGCTAGTACCGTGCCTACACTCGTTCAACACCACATGACCAACCGCATGCCTCGTCATGCCGCTCGCACGTACTGTCACACAAAAATCGACGCGAAACCGCAACTCTGACGGAACGTAGACTGAATCTGAAAGCATGAAACTGCTGGAGATCCAGGCGGACGAGGGAGGGCGAGCAGGCATGAGCAAACGGCTTTACTGTTAGAATATTGGGCCCATTAGTGGGCAGCCCATATAAGCAATTCTGGAAATCTCAAATTGGCCCATGTGCATGGCAGAATCTTGGAGGTGCATGTACGTGACTAAAATTTAGTCCCATACTGCTAGCTTAGAGAGAGCTGCACCACTTTATATAGTGGAGTGTTCTATCACTTGGTGTGCTGGCTGAGAATAGAAGGCTATCTCGTGCGCACTCCTCCTCCTCCTCCGCCGCCGTCCGTCACGACACGCCGCGGGTTGCGGGAATGAGCCGAGCCGATGCCTATATTTTTGCTGTTCTGGAAAACGAGTCGTGTTAGCGTACGTGTACAGCTTAGCCAATTCGGATCGTGGGCTGCTGTAACCGACTCAAACGTGTGCGACGTGGCCGGCCCACGTTGTCTCCGTTAGGGTTTTCCGAACCGCACTATATATTGCTATGCACTACTGTGCGCCGACACACATCGAACCAATCTAGGTTTTGCCAATCTCGTGCCTTGCGCCGCCACCGTAGTCTACTCCATCCCGTGCGCCGGCGTGCACCGGCGAACGGGACAGCAGGTCTCCGGAACCGCTCGTCCTTGTGATCCTGTACGGGAGAGGGCGAATAAGGTTTTTGGGAAGCGCTCCGCGCGACTGCTTTCAAGTTCTTCATCACGGCTCGACTTCCTGGACGATCTCCGGGTCCGCGGGCGACTCGTCTCCAACGTCGTCTCTTCGAGCTGCTACCGTCGCCGCTCAAGCTGCTGCCGTCGCTGCTCCAACGACTACTTCCTCTACAACCGTTCGGTACGTGCGGCGTGTTCTGAACTGTTTTGCTATGGATATGTTGGCGTATGTGTTGCTGCTGTTCATGTTGATTAGTACATCTAGTATGTTCGTATTTACATGTTAGTAGCTGGTGTAGTATGTTTAATATTCTGGAATTAATCATGGAATTATGCCTAATATCCAACAATCCAAAAACCTTATATGTGTTATAGGCAATTTCCTGAGTTAAACATGGGACATCTATCTGATGCGCTGAGGCCGGACAAGTTTACCGGTGTGGACTTTAAGAGATGGCAGTACAAGACCACACTGTGGTTGCGATCTCTGAAAGTGTTCGAGGCTAGTGAGGGTTTACCTGAAGGAACTATATCTGACGAGGATCAGAACAAGTTCAAGGAAACCAATACTGCCTTTGTGGGACTCGTTCTGAGTGCTCTTAGCAACAAGCTGTTTGATGTGTACATGCACATTACAGATGCCAAAGAGCTCTGGGAGGCACTGAACGCTAAGTTCGGTGTAGCAGATGCTGGCAGTGAACTGTACATCATGGAGAGCTTCCATGACTTCAGGATGGCTAACAACCGTTCTGTAGTCGAACAGGCTCATGAGATACAGTGCATTGCTAAGGAGCTTGAGCACGCTAAGTGTGCCTTACCTGACAAGTTTGTGGCTGGATGCATTATTGCAAAGTTGCCCTCTTCATGGAGGAACTTCGCCACAACTCTCAAACACAAGAGACAGGAGATATCGGTTGAAAACCTGATAGCGTCTCTTGATGTTGAGGAGAAGGCTCGGGCTAAGGACACGCTGAGAAGGTGAAGGTCAGTCTAGCGCCAATATGGTGCAGAAGAACTTTCACCATGGCAAGACAAGGCAAAGAGTAAGCCTTCCTTCAACATGCCTACCAAGACTACTTCTTTCAAGAAGAAGAAGAAGATGCTGAACAAATCTGAGCTAAAGTGCTACACTTGTGGAGAGCCGGACACTTCTCTGTGGACTGCCCAGATCGTGCAGACAAGAAAGGGAAGAAGCATGTCAACGTCGTGACCGCTAGCAATGCTGATGGGTACGGTAATTTACCATTTGTGCTTTCAGTATTTCAATCTCCATGTTGGTGGATTGATACGGGTGCTAATGTTCATGTATGTGCTGACATCTCTATGTTCACTTCTTATCAGGTCGCAGATTCAAGCGTCTTAATGGGGAATGGATCACATGCTTCTGTTCGTGGTGTTGGCACGGTAGATCTGAAGTTTACTTCGGGGAAGATCGTGCAGCTGAGGAACGTGCAGCATGTCCCTACTATGAACAAGAATCTTGTTAGCGGCTCCCTTCTATGCAGAGATGGGTTTAAATTAGTCTTGGAGTCCAATAAAGTAGTTGTGTCAAAGTTTGGACAATTTATTGGTAAAGGGTATGAGTGCGGAGGCTTGTTCCGCTTTTCATTATCGGATTTTTGTAATAAGTCAGTAAACCATATTTGTGGCAGTGTGGATTCGGATGCTAATGTTTGGCACTCTCGTTTATGTCATGTTAATTTTGGTTTAATGAGTAGACTTTCCAGTTGAGTTTAATTCCTACTTTCACCATTGCCAAAGGTTCTAAGTGCCATAGCTGTGTGCAATCTAAGCAACCTCGAAAGCCTCACAAGGCAGCCGAGGAGAGAAACTTGGCACCTCTAGAACTCGTACATTCGGATCTATGTGAGATGAATGGCGTGTTGACAAAAGGTGATAAGAGATATTTCATGACTTTAATCGATGATGCTACTAGGTTCTGTTATGTATATTTGTTGCACACTAAAGATGAAGCTTTAGACTACTTTAAAATCTATAAAGCTGAAGTAGAAAATCAATTAGAGAGAAAGATCAAACGTCTTAGGTCAGATCGTGGTGGCGAGTATTTCTCCAATATTTGATGAATTCTGTGAGGAACATGGTATTATTCATGAGAGGACGCCTCCCTATTCGCCCCAATCAAACGGGGTTGCCGAGAGGAAAAACCGCACGCTGACCGACTTGGTGAACGCCATGTTGGACACTGCTGGTTTATCTAAGGCATGGTGGGGGGAGGCTTTGTTGACTTCGTGTCATGTCCTGAATAGAGTTCCTAACAAGGATAAAGAGAAGACCTTACGAGGAGTGGTCTGGGAGAAAACCATCACTTTCTTATTTTCGTACTTGGGGATGTTTGGCGAAAGTCAATGTTCCAATTCCTAAGAAACGAAAACTTGGACCGAAGACAGTGGATTGTGTCTTTCTAGGTTATGCTCAGCGGAGCATTTGCTATAGATTTTTAGTGGTTAAATCTGAGATACCTGATATGCATGTTGATACTATTTTGGAATCTCGTGATGCAACATTTTTTGAGAACATGTTTCCTATGAAGGATATGCATAGCATTGCTAGAATTTCTTCTGAGATATTTGCTGAACCTAGTACATCTGTTGATCATTCTGAACAACCACTTGTTGAGGAAGTCCTTGAGAAGGATGACAATGAATCAGCTCCCAAGAGGAGCAAGAGACAGAGGACTGAAAAATCCTTTGGTGATGATTTCATTGTGTACCTTGTGGACAATACTCCCACGTCCATTGCAGAGGCATTTGCATCTCCTGATGCTGATGACTGGAAAGAAGCTGTCCATAATGAGATGGACTCGATTCTTTCTAATGGAACTTGGGAATTATCTGAACGACCCTACGGCTGCAAACCTGTGGGTTGTAAGTGGGTGTTCAAGAAGAAGCTAAGGCCTGATGGTACTATTGAGAAGTACAAGGCACGGCTTGTAGCCAAGGGCTACACCCAGCGCGAAGGCGAAGATTACTTTGACACCTATTCACCTGTTGCTAGACTCACCACCATTCGTGTACTACTTTCCCTGGCTGCCTCCTATGGTCTTTCGTTCATCAAATGGACGTAAAGACAGCTTTCCTTAACGGAGAGTTGGAAGAGGAAATCTATATGGATCAGCCTGATGGGTTTGTAGTAAAAGGTGAAGAGAGAAAGGTGTGCAAATTGTTAAAATCTTTGTATGGGCTGAAGCAAGCACCTAAGCAATGGCATGAGAAGTTTGACAGAACTTTAACTTCTGCAGGCTTTGCCATTAATGAGGCTGATAGGTGTGTATATTATCGCCATGGTGGGGGCGATAGTGTTATATTATGCTTGTATGTTGATGACATACTGATTTTCGGTACAAGCATGATAGTGATAAATGAGGTCAAGTTTTCTGTCAAAGAGCTTTGATATGAAAGATCTGGGACAAGCTGATGTGATCCTGAACATTAAGCTGATTAGGGATGAGAGTGGGATTACGTTAACGCAATCACACTATGTTGAGAAGGTCTTGAGCCGCTTTGGTTATATAGACAGCAAGCCTTCTCCAACACCCTATGATCCCAGTGTGACACTCAGAAAGAACAAAAGGAAACGAGAGATCAATTAAGATATTCTCAAGTGATCGGTTCACTCATGTACCTTGCAGCGCGAGACCTGACATCTCTTTTGCTGTGAGCAAGTTGAGCAGGTTCATGTCTAACCCGGGTATTGATCATTGGCATGCACTTGAAAGGGTCATGCGCTATCTGAACGGTACAATGAGTTATGGGATTCACTATTCAGGGCACCCTGCGGTGCTTGAGGGATACTGTGATGCGAACTGGATCTCAGATGTTGATGAGCTCTACGCCACAAGTGGATATTTATTCTTGGAGGTGGCGCAGTGTCATGGAGGTCTTGCAAACAGACCATTTTGACGAGGTCAACCATGGAAGCAGAACTTGCTGCTTTAGATACAGCTTCTGTTGAGGCAGAATGGCTGCGTGAGCTCTTGATGGACTTGCCGGTGGTTGAGCAACCATTACCGGCCATCCTTATGAACTGTGACAACCAAACGGTTATCATGAAAGTGAACAGTGCTAAGGATAATGCGAAGTCATCAAGACACGTTAAAAGACGCTTGAAGTCTGTCAGGAAAATGAGAAACTCCGGAGTAATGACTGTTAGTTATATTCAAACAGACAAAAACCTGGCAGATCCCTTTACGAAGGGACTATCACGTAATGTGATAGATAGTGCATCGAGAGATGGGGTTGAGACCCGTGAGCGTTACACCATAGTGGTAACCCAACCTATGTGATCGGAGATCCCGTGAATTAGGACCTGGGAAGAACAAGCTAGTGGTTTGACAGAGGAGAGTTTTTATTTAACCCTCTCTATGTGAAGATGCATAACTCTCATTCTGTAAGGCAGGTTGGCACATGCCTTAATGTGTTTCTGTTGGCTATTCGTAGCAAAGGTGCTATCCTACAGAGCGACCTTGAAAGAACACACCTATATGAGTCCGACTGTTAAACGTCGCAGTCTATGAGATTTGGGTGATCTCTAGTAACTCATGAAGAGACCAGGGAGTATGACGCATATGCTCCACCCGCGGGGTAGGCTACTGGCAGCCACGTACTGGTTATGACTTTGAGTGAAGTCTATTGGCACCAAACTTGCACCAAACTTGCAATTCAAGGTTCGTCCATTGTTCAAGTTGCTGGTAGATGTAGCTTGAAGCTCTAGGCGGAAGTTCAACTTAACAGTCTCTGCTGAAACACTGGTATATAAACAAGAAACGAGGTTTGGCAAAATCTCTAAATGGGAATTTGAGATCTGGTGGGGGATTGTTAGAATATTGGGCCCATTAGTGGGCAGCCCATATAAGCAATTCTGGAAATCTCAAATTGGCCCATGTGCATGGCAGAATTTTGGAGGTGCATGTACGTGACTAAAGTTTAGTCCCATACTGCTAGCTTAGAGAGCTGCACCACTTTATATAGTGGAGTGTTCTATCACTTGGTGTGCTGGCTGAGAATAGAAGGCTCTCTCGTGCGCACTCCTCCTCCTCCTCCGCCGCCGTCCGTCACGACACGCCGCGGGTTGCGGGAATGAGCCGAGCCGATGCCTATATTTTTGCTGTTCAGGAAAATGAGTCGTGTTAGCGTACGTGTACAGCTTAGCCAATTCGGATCGCTACCGGATCGTGGGCTGCTGTAACCGACTCAAACGTGTGCGACGTGGCCGGCCCACGTTGTACCCGTTAGGGTTTTCCGAACCGCACTATATATTGCTGCACTACGTGCGCCGTCACACACCGAACCAATCTAGGTTTTGCCAATCTCGTGCCTTGCGCCGCCACCGTAGTCTACTCCATCCCGTGCGCCGGCGTGCACCGGCGAACGGGACAGCAGGTCTCCGGAACCGCTCGTCCTTGTGATCCTGTACGGGAGAGGCGAATAAGGTTTTTGGGAAGCGCTCCGCGCGACTGCTTTCAAGTTCTTCATCACGGCTCGACTTCCTGGACGATCTCCGGGTCCGCGGGCGACTCGTCTCCAACGTCGTCTCCTTCGAGCTGCTACCGTCGCCGCTCAAGCTGCTGCCGTCGCTGCTCCAACGACTACTTCCTCTACAACCGTTCGGTACGTGCGGCGTGTTCTGAACTGTTTTGCTATGGATCTGTTGGCGTATGTGTTGCTGCTATTCATGTTGATTAGTACATCTAGTATGCTCGTATTCTACATGTTAGTAGCTGGTGTAGTTATGTTTAATATTCTGGAATTAATCATGGAATTATTGCCTAATTATCCAACATTTACCTGGCCGAAGAGGGCGGCCCGACGCCGAGGAGAGCGGAAGCTTCGCCGCCGCCGCTGTTGACGAGGTCGTTGGACCCAAGGCGGAGGAAGGAGAGGGGTGGTGGGGAGGAACAGGAGGAAGAGTGTATGGGTTTAAGAGGGAGACGGGAGCAGGTAGAGAGAAGCGGAACAGCGGGTCGCTGCAGGTGGGTCTGACATGTGGCGCGGGGTAAGAGGAGAGCGTCGCGGCCGTCGAATCGGGAACAGACGTTGGGATGGAGTCCTGTGACGTGGTGCGGGGAGTAACAGAAAAGGTCGTGCTCGCGTGGATTGCAAGGACAGGGCGAGGAAAGGCACGCTTTTGTTGGGACATGACGTGGCGGGCTCCGTTTCTCCGGATAAACTTATGTCTGGACTCTTTTTAGAACAGAATCAGAGTTCTTTTTCTGGACTTTGTATTCCACGTGGTTAGCGTATTTGTCTCTTTACTCAAAAATCATTACACCGGAGATCATCTCAGACAACCAAACTGTTTTCCTCCCGTGCGCTTTCTTATGATACTGGACAGATCTCCAAGCAGACGGTACCAGTTATAACTTGGAGGAGAGAGTGGCAAGAGTTCAACCTGCGGCGGTTAAGGGCGTGTTCGGATCTCCTCCGGCTCCCAACTTCGCGGCGATCTAGACCGAAGCAGCATCGAACATGCTAACTCCACAAAACCATATCCGCGGAGCGGGCCGATATGCCAGTACAAACTGCGGAGCACCTATTCTAGTGATCCGCGGAGCAGTCAACCGTGGAGCAGCCCATAATTACGTAAGAATGCCACCGCCAAGTTAAAAATAACTCCTCGCTAGTTTTCTTTTCTCCCCCGAGCTAGGTCTGCTTCTCTCCGTCGTCGCCCTGTCTCCATCTGTCACCATTGGCCGCAGTTTTGGCCGCGGGCTCGCCCCCCACCAGCAGCAGTCGAGGTCAGCCATCCCACAGCCTGGTGCGGATTCGCACGCGCCACAGAAGCTCGTCGACCCCCTCCTCAGACCTCGACCCCTCCAGCATCTCGGACGACTGTGAATCGAGTACAACATGGTAGGAGGAGCGAATTCCCGGTAGGACCGGCAGCGATGGGATCCGTCCTTGCGGATTCTGGGCGGAAGTGGCGGTGGAGAGTACCGGTGTTAGGGTGTCGACGGGAAGAATCCGAGTTGAGGGCTTGTTACTTCTAGTGTATTGGAGAGGATTATCCCGGATCCGAAAAATCCCAACTAGTCTGTTTACTTCTAGTATATTTTAGGGTAATAAAGGGGATAATCCTAGATATCCCACCAACCAATCTCATTTTTGACTAAACAAAAACTCTAATCCATGCTAATATATTGTAGGGGAAGAATATTTATAAAGATTTGTGAAAATTGGGTGTTCACCAAATTTCTTCCCATCCCATTCCTCCCATCCGTTAGAAAAATGATAGGGGCTTGGGGTGCTGGATCGTGATGGGAACCTGGGAAAACGAACCTGAAATAAAGTGCGCTGACACGTACCACTCATTTGGCTCAGTTCTCTCCATACCAATTGGCCCAAAGTAGCTTAATGGGATCACGGCCCATTATAAAAAGATAGAGCGAAACGTTTGGTGCTCTGGCTGGGAAGCAGGAATGGATGTTTTGAAGCCGGATCGATGGGGTTTGGAAAGCCAGAGGACTTCCGAACACGCCCTAAAGCTCAAGGGATGGCTCATAACTCAGGACGCAGCAGACTTTGAAGCGCTTTCGAAAGTCAATCCAATAGGCAGAAAGAGATGCATCCGGCAAACTCAAAATTTAAAGTGCTCAGATTTAAAAAAAATAATTTTAGTAATTCTTATATCTTGGATTATACATTCTGAGAAGGTGCCATTTGAGCATACGGTTTATGAATAAACCTCCTTTTAAGTTCTACACCAAATTTTGAACAAAACCGTGTTTACAAATTTTCAAATCTGACGAAACTTTCCCACATTGTATTATTATTATTTTTTACCACTTTCAATTTTGAGTTTGCCAAATGCATATATTTTGTCCATTGGATTGGCTCTGGAGGGCAGAGATCGTTCAAGTACATTCGTGAATTTGAAGAGTAAAGTCACTGAAGCTGCGTTCCATAACTCACACCTCACGATTATGATAATAACATGGAAGAATGAATCAGAATGTCCACCGACTCCTGGATGTGATCCTCTCTTTCTATGTTAAACTATTGGGGCGCTTTTAAATGAGTGTTTTTGTCTCAAAACTTGTACAACTTGTATATATATCGTATGAAGAAAATGCTTTCGTCCCGGTAGGTTAATAACGAACAACAATTTAATGGCATATGAGCCATCACATTTTCTGGAAAACAAGAAGAAAGGGGAGAAAGTTATGTAGCAGTTAAGGAAGACATGAGCAAACCCCATCATGGCAGTGAATGGGATTTCTTGCGGAGGCGGCGTTTTGGCTCATAAGTCTAGCTAGTCATACTATCAGGACCTTTCCTATGAGACTTGGGATGGGCGCCTGTCAGTTTGTGTCAGTGCATGCGAACGTTTGAAATTGCCGTATAGTTCTCACTGAGTATGTAGACATTTCATGCACCTCTTGAAAGGTCAGCCCGTCTTGTTTAACGCTGCATTTCCTGTTCCGGTGGTACAAGAAGTTACCAAGTAGGCAATTAACATGTTCTGTTGGTACATACGTGATCTTCGTTCATCGTTAAAAGTTTACTAGTGTGCATGTGGCTTGCCCTATTTCCCGAGTTGTCCACTACCGGGGCAATATAGGATGATGGCAGGGGCGGCGGGTGTTAAAATTCATTATAACAAATTTAAAAAATCATTTTCACTTTGGCTTGCGTGACTATATGCTAACATTATGGAAAACCCGTTTCAAAATGTACGCAAATTTCGAAACAAAATATCGGGTGGACATAAGAGGGACGTTTTATGTACGTACATAAAGTTTGCTGAATTATTTTCTTGCAAATAAGGACGGAATTATGGAGGATACCAAGCATTTATTAGAAGAATTATCTGAATGGGAGTTGCCAAAAATATAGAAGATCCAAAATCTGGCGAAACAAGACTTAACAATCATCACAACTATCGACCCCGACCGTACCGATGTTGGTTGGGTTCACACCGTCAATCGAGGCAATTTTCGGGAAGAGTCCCCAGTGAAATTCACAACAAAATACCCCTGAAAACCTAATCTCCCGCCGCCACTATAAGAAGAGAGGGGACAACCACCAAAGAGAGCCGCCAATCCATCATCCCTGCATGAAGTGCCGCCGCCGTCATCACTACATCACCATCTCCATCAGACCATCACCATAGTCTTCTCCATAGCCATACTCTACTTGAAATTTAGATCTTATCGCGATTGGCTACATTTTAAGGACTAACAAACATCCATATTCAAGTACTATTTTCTACAATGAATTATGTTACTGATATGATCGTGATGTGTGAGTAGTCAACTCGGGGGTAGGGCTGAGGCCTAACCTACCAGCCATGTGCAATCTAACCAATGGGATATTATTTTAAAGAGTTTTATATGATTCAAATATATGTCTCTTGTCAAAATCTCGCTCCTACAACTTGTCAGGTACCCATGCATGACCCTGAAGAGTGATCAAGGTTGAGGTGAGAGCAAGGCAAGCTGGAAGGCTATGCGAGAAACTTGGTGAGAGTAAGAGGAGTACAATAGCTGGAAACGATCCCTCAGAGATAAACAATGACATCCTAGAACTTAATTTTTTTGTCTGTTAAATCTTAATAATTGAGCCAACCCCGCAAGACGGAATAGGGCCGAAGTGGACAAATATATCCATTTGTGCTCGTGTCATGCGAGACAGTGGTGACTTAAGACGCATTGCTCGTATATAACCTCAAGTCCTGCCCTATTTTAAACCATATAAACAAACCCCTTTCTGAAAACCCGATCGAAGGTATCAGCGTCCTCGTGGGCTAGACTCTCGTGGCCACCCCTGCCCACGGGTGGGACCCGCAAGGCTGTTGTGGGCCTCCCCTGGATCCCATCTTCTCACCTGAGGATTTTTCTGAAAGTTAGAATTTCTATATTTTTTCAGACTTCTCCGAACACTTCCACTTTTTGATCTTTTTATGCAATGCACCGATAAATAAAGCACTGGATACTGAATTAATAGGTTAGTCCAATAAATTCTATAAAACCATAGTAAAACATGTAGCAATGATTTAAAAATAGCATGAAACAATAAAAATTATATTACGTTTTGGACATATCAACTTACAACGACTTTATCATCATCATCTCTAGTAAGATATATTCAGTACCATTTACAGAGCATGCACACCGCTGTCAGTGGACCAAATTTGCAAGACTCATTTCCTCAATGGTTCAATTTATACTCTAGAAGCTTTTATAATTGTACTTGCTTAATACTATACAAGAACCATAACTAAAATACTTGTTCGAATGTACGCTTAAAGGTTTCTATCATGATATTTAACAATATTAAAGTACATACTCACACACATACATAAATATATATACACACTATATAATTTTGCAATTGTGAATAATTTGTTCCGGGGGAATTTTCGTTAGAACATATATTATAAACTTAGCCACGATAAACTTCGTAGTTATATACATTACAACCGTATAATAATGAACAATATATTTTGTTAACCATGCAATCTAAGTATTAAAAATCGTATTGATTTAATACAATAACATGATAAGAATAAGAGTGCGAGAAGTATAAAAGTCTAGTGTAAATTATATCTGTTTATATTAATTTGTCCTAGGTCCAAAAATCCTTTGGACAAGTCCTAGGTCCTAGCCACAACCCATATCGATGTTCTTAGAAAACAAGATGCTTGTAAGACCTTTCAGTCAGAATCCTTGTGCTTCACGAGCATTCGTCTTGATAATGTCACACTAATAAGTTGTTGCGCATATACAGGAGTCATATTGGCAAGTGGGTTCAAAAATTACATTGTCCATTACCACAAAGAAGATCTGAGTTGGGCTTGTATCCTAGAGGAATACGAGATGTTGGTAAATATATATTATTTTTGTATTATTAGGAAAGTTCCAACTAAGAAGGCAACTAGTGACAATATTAGACTAGGCCTACGGTTCTTAAATTCAAAATTCTCTTCTCGGTACAACAGTAAAGATGGTAACCCCCGCCATATACTAAAGCCTTTTTTTGGTAGAGTTGGACATGAAAACTACACATCATGAATTTGACATATGCAAGATGACAATAGGTTAGTTTCTATACTTGGTAGAAAACTTCCACTTTTCACACCTTTATCTGGTCATTTGGATGTTGGAAAACGATTTCATTTGTTTCTGCAACAACTCAGTCATGATGGTAAGGCTGTGGTTGAACATATGACTCCTCAACTTCCATATGAATAATTTGTACCCGTTAAACTTGACCGGCTAATGCATGATATTTTCTCTGGTAGCATAAACTAGTTAAATATTCGACCACACACATCATGTCAGTCATTTTGATGGTCATTGCCCTAACAAGTTGTTGGCCATAAATGAGAAGATTATTTTGGAGAATTTTGAAGGTAACGTGAGTTCCCTTTCTATTAAAAGAGAGTCTATTATATGCTTAAGAGTTGGAACAATTTCATAATCATCAGGACGATCGATCGTTCGGGTCATCTGGTACGTCCTTCTTAGCCGTGTGCTTCATCCATTTGCCCCGTGCCCAGTCCCACCTTATCCATTAGTCTCCAAAACTCCCCCGACACCATGTTCTTCATCCCCTGCCCAAATAAAAAAATCATCACTCTCTACATGCACATTGCAGGTTTTGCAATCGCTGTTACTCCCAACCGATATGCAACTTCTTATCCATCCATCCAATGCCCTCTCTTGCCGGAACTTGATGTGTCCGTGGATGTTGTCGGGCTCAGTTCTTGCTTTTCCACATACTTTGTGCTTGGACTAGGACATCGGTTGTTGCGAGAGTGCCAGACGATAGCTGGCCGGGATGCTGCAACCGTGAGGTACCACTACTGTAAGTGCGAGGTGGGCGCTGCTGCAGAGGATAGCCGGGTGGATGTACGATGGATGACGGTGACGCAAGTTGCTAGATTAACTTTGCGAGATGATTGAGATACGAGAGTCTCGTTGTCAAATCTCAAGCTCCAACCAACTTTTCGTCATACTCGTGACCTCCTCCCCCGCGTGTAGATCCATTCTACATGCCCACTCTATGCAATTTAATCTTTCCCAGCTATAGTGAGACACAAAACAACTGGAACACGCCGTTAGACGAGCAACAAGCATACTTAGGAGCAGCACAGAAGGTCTGCATTTAACCAGAAGTTTGTAACAAAAACTCATCTATACTGCCAGGATCATAAAGTCACAATATCAGGGGACGAAAGAAAAATAAATAAGTAATATATCTCATATACTACTCCACCCAACTATTGTGCAATGCCCACACATCACACATGCTAAGGAGGATGTTTCCGCGTTCCCGCTCAAAGAGGATCAAACGTATGATCAGTGTGAGAGTTTGTGTGCTTTCGTCTCCTCCAGTTCAGAATCACTCCGTTGTCCAGAGCGAGAGATTAACTGGAACGCACATATGGTGTAAATCCCAACACATGGGGGAGAGAGAGGATTTCTGGAAAATCAACTTGTGTGTGGATGGGTAGGGGAGTAAGTACCATCTTAAATGTGTCTATTGAATTGTCCTATTTATCTTAAACAGTTATACCAAAATTTTGGCTTCATATTTGAATTTCTGACAAGTTTTAGCTATTATTTCATTTTTCCAATAATGAACTCTAGAAAAGTGTAAATAATGGTTTTAGTTGAAGAAATAAACTAAAAAATACAAATTACTCTTGAAATCCAAATATGCATGTTCATACTATTTTATTTTACTTGTTTGTTGAGTGTTATTCAAAAACACCAGGCAAACTGAATCCCACTGTCTGCCGTTAAGAGCATCTCCAAGCGGAGCCCCCAAATCCACCCCAAACGTCCGGGCGGACAGCCCGGACGGGGTTTGGCCCAAAAACCGCAACCCAACGACGGCCCCAAACGACCGGACGGTCCGGCACACCCCAAACCCAGCACAAAACTGGGGCGGGTTTGGGGGCGCCCGGACGCGCCCGGACGCGTCCGCGCCCTCACTCGCTGACAGTGGGACCCTCCCTTGACCGGCCTACCGGAGCCTACAGGAGGGGAGGATCTAGCCTTTGACCGGCGCCGGCATTCATGGCGGAGCGGCCAGGGGCAGCGGCCAACCCCCAACTACCCGCATTCATGGCGGTCCGGACACCACTATATCTACCGGCGACGCCGGAACCCTAATCCACATCCACATCCACCGCCGGAACCCTAGTTCATCCACATCCACCATGCCTCGCCGCCTCCCCACCATCTTCGCCAGGATGACGGCAGAAAAGCTGAGGCAGCAGGCCCAAATCCGAGCTCAGGCTGAGGCGGATGCGGCGGCGGAGGCGGATTCGGAGTCGTCGGCCGTCGGATACTTCATGGTCTCCGACGACGCCGAGATCGACATCACCGGCTCGGAGTTCATCCAGGCTGAGGATGAGAGGATGCGCGTCCGCGCGGAGGCGGAGCACGAAGCCCGACGCGTGGCGGCGGAGGCGGCGGTCGAACGGCAGGCGGCGGCCTGCGCGGCCGAAGCGCTTCACAGCCGGGCGGAGGCCGCGGCCGAAGCGCATCGCGCCCGGGTACGCGCTGCGACGGAGCGGTGGAGAGCTCAGGCGGAGGCGGAAGAGGGCCGGATCCGCGAGGAGGCGCTGCGCAACGACGATGCGGCGGAGCACCGTGCGGCGGAGGCGCAGCTGAAGGCGGAGGCGGCGGACCGCCTCTTCATGAGGCAGATGAGGAACCGCTCCGGGTTCCTCGACAAGCAGTTCGAGGCGGAGGCGGCGATTCGTGAAGGCCGCCCTTACGCCGGGGCCTCCTCCTCCTCTTCGTTCGGGTTCTTCTCCGACTCCGAGCAGGGTTCTTGCCCGGCTCCGGCCCGCAGTGCGGGACGGGGCGGCTCCGCCAGCGCAGCGGCAACGGTCATCGTCCTCTCCGATGACGAGTAGGGAGATAGGACAACCGGAAGTAGCAAGGCGGCTGCAAGTCCCCATTCTAGTGTAGCAAATGCGGACGTTGCATGCCTTTGTAGTAATTTGGCAACTAGAAAAGAGGTGTGTGGTTGTAGAAGCATGTTTTTAGGGGTTGTCCGGTCACCCTCCGCGGACGCGTCCGGATGCGTCCGGGCGCAGTATGTGGTCCGATTTTGGGGGGTGCGGTTGGAGATGCTCTAACCACGGTTAAAATGGATACATTTGCAGGATATTATCGGAAAAACCACGTATATGCCGAGCGCCTTTTCACGAGACTCAGCAAAATCGTTTGTTTGCAGGGAGTGCCCCATAAAATACGTGCACGTGCAGTCCAACTCTCGAAGTACGATGCCGTGCACAGCTTCACACTAGGACTGTACTAGCTGACGATGCGCGCGGTGCTGCCTACAGTACAATGCAGTTGGAATCTTGTCACCTTGCTAGCAAGGAAGAACGAAAACGGGAGAGAAGGGTCGCCGGCGGTTCGTGTGGACGACATGAATGTGTGTGAAACTGGGTTACAACTTGGTTCAAGTTTTTCTCTCATTCAAATGGTAGCTCCAGGTCTGAACCGCGCGATCAGACGAGTTCTGCGTTCCACGCCAATTGAATCACAGGGTGTACGGGACCAGAAATTCAATCCCGTAGCACAGTGATTCAGTGAGTCGTCTGCAGGTGCGAACTGTGCACGCATGAGAAATCTTCGTGGGTAAGGCGACCGATACGAGGAAACACGCGCTGGGTTAGGTAAATGCAGGCGGAAGCTCACTCGCCGTCATCCGCCGCGCCGACATGAATGGTGTCGAAAGGAAGGAAGGAGCGCCGACATGAATTGGTTCAACAAACTGCCCATTTGTGTAGGGCGGGAATGTCATATGTGAGTACTGATGAAATAGCCAAGATGTTAATGGCTAGAGTACTAATCCCAACCCTATCGTTCATTTCTCTGTAGTTGTAAGTCGGCTTTTAGTTATCATGTTGATTATAATGCTTCCGTATGTATTAATATTGCATTCTTGACCATTTATAAATTATGTCATAGACATATTGTGAGGTCATGATCCTTCTACCATTGCCACAACAGGTTCTTTAAAAGCCAAACAAGTGTGTAGGGTTGACCTTAAAAATCCGTCTAGCACGCGTAACTTTTTTATGAACGTAATCATCTTAGTTCGTTGAGACTTTAGGCATAATGATCCGTTCTACTTTCTACACAAAGTTCTCTTACATAGTCATAAGACATATAAACCCTTTTCAGATGGATTTGATGAATATTCGCGTGATCATGTTCATGTAGGCTATCCAACCTGAACCATTTGTGCAGTGCAATCTGTTCACTACATTGATGTGGCTTCTTGTATGACTGCACAGGTCAGTTCTAATAATTCCATCTAACCCGAGGAGATTTGATCTTAGTTTAATTTATATTAAACTTTATACTTAGTTTTCAAACGTTATAGTTTTAACACGTATAATATTCTATTTCTTCTTTAGCATTATTTTCCAGATGTTAGTTGTAACATTTTTTATATAATCGCAATTCATATAGTTGAAAAATACATCTGCATTATGCTAGATTAAATATGTTTTTGTAGCTAGTTTCTTCCTCAGTTTGGTTATGATAACTACATAAAATATTTATGGTAGCGATATTTAAGGATATGGCCTAGCAAATATCTTAAAGTGAGTTTTAGTGTACGGTTATATAAGCATACTTATAGAAACTTACAAAGCATAACTTGAACATTGACATGATTCTTTACCCATATTTTTGTGATAAATGATGGCTTGCTAGTTAAAGTGGGTACAACAACTAGATGACAATGTGTTGATGATGCATACTTGGTACTTAAATAACATTGTTAATAGTAATCACCCGATGAATAAATAAATAAATTGATTCCATTTGTCGTGAGAACTAAGAAGCAGTCCATGTCAACATATGCGTAAGATTAAATGATTATCCAGGGGCATGAGTGAATATCTAGTGATATCATGCTTCACGTGCTATCAGGATACCACTTATCAAAATTTAAATTTTGAAGGTTTAAAAAATTCTAAAAAAGTGTGGGTGTACACAAGTTGGGTTTTTACGATTTTAGAATTTTTTGAACCAAATTCGAATTATACGCATAAAAACAAAAAAGACAAATCCAACATGAATAGTGTCAAAAAGACAAAAAAAACACAAGATGACACTATTCATATAGCATTTTGTCTTTTTTTTTCTCTGTGTGTACTCCAAATTTGGTTATGAAAATTTTACGGAATGTAAATGCACATCTCATGAACACCTAGCATTTCTTTCAAAATTTTCTGAAAAGTAATTTTGAATTTTGAGGAGTGGTATCATGGTAGCATATGAAGTGTGGGATCACTGGATATTTCCCATTATCCAGGAGTGCATATCTGGTGATCTCATGCTTCACGTGTCCTTCATAGCAGTAGTGTGTATCGGGTGAACCTGAAGATCACGTGCAACCGGTTTATACAATGTAAATAGAATGAATACTATTATTTTTTAAAAATCTATACAGAATTGAGTACATCGACTTATGATACATCTAACACACAACTTTATTTTAATCAATGGGCAGAAATAACTGTGTATGAAAATATCAACTTAAGGGTCATAGATAACCTTAAGCTAAGACTTTAGACATGCAGATTAATCATAAGGAATGTAAAATTTCCAATTGGTTCATCATAAAAACCTACTAGGTTTTTTATGATAAAAACCTAGTAGTTTGGGGATCACGAGTTAGGTTTAGATGGTTTGGAATTGTGCAAAGGATTATAGCCTGCTCCACGTGGCCACACGGGCCCACTTGTCATACAAGTATCATCGAATATTCAGGGAGCAAACTCGGTAACTACGCACGATCACGAGTTGTATCATCCTTGTCCAAGCGGGCACGGTAACCGCGGTTACCAGATAAAATTGTCATCTTAACATAAATATCCGTGGCCAACGATTTATATAGTTCATTTATGCCTCTTCAATTATGATATTTTCGAGTCTTTATGTGAAATCCTGCTCGCGGGGATCAAATATATTGTGATAGTAAAATCTATATTTTCTTCTTTATAATTATTATTTACGCCGCAGTTACATCCGCCGATTCAGAATAATATACAGACACTTAATTAATCCCGCATCAAATTATTTTCGGATCTAGTACTTCTTCCATCAGGAATTAGTTGACGCATATTTGTCTAAATGCCGACTCCCCGGTCACACTAAAACACCGTCTAGATTCATCTGTATTTATACGAATATGCGTCAATTAATTCTGTACGGAGGGAGTAATTCTGTATATGGAGGGAGTATATTTCTAGTACTCCGTTCCGTAGCTGTTGCATGCGTCTCACAGAAAGACAGCCAGCGCCTAGCCACCAGCACGCATGACATGATATGTGCTGACGGCGACTGTAACCGACATCATTCCCCAATAACAATCTCGATCAATCATGGCACTGGCTAGAAAGAAAGCTCCTGCTCCTCCTCCTCCTAGCTTCAGTAGGACCCAACGCCGCTGGCTTTCCCTTCAGACCTTTGCGCCCGGCCGCGCCATCTCAAACTAACCATCGATCTCTTCACACACTAGTTCTTCCATCCCTTTAAGCAATCGCTCACTCCAGTACTGTACCAATGGCTAATTCCCGTTGAAAATCGGTTATTATTATTTATTAGTGGAGGCGTGCATGCCTCATTTTCCCTCGCCATTATAAATACCACCCAAACCGAAACACACGCACACGCACTGGGCGTTTCTTTCTCTGAAACTCTATCCGTGCTCTTCGGAGCCCACAGCCCACGACGTACGCCTCCCTCCCGCTTATCTCCTTCTCATTTCGGTCGGCATGGGCGACTGCGGGGCGTCGCTGGCTCTGCTTCTCCTCTTCTTCCTCCTTGGCGCGTCGCCGCGGGGATCCGTCGCCCAGAGCGGCGGAGGGCTCACGCGGGGGAGCTTCCCCGAGGGATTCGTCTTCGGCACTGCCTCCGCTGCGTACCAGGTAACTTTGGTGCTTGGTCTCTTGATTAATTTCTTCCTTTGGTACGCGTGCTCTCATGGATAGATTCCGGCAGAACCGACGGCGGCGCCATTGCTACTTTAGTAGTTAGTTCTCATGGCAAACTGCGCTCCAGTCCGACTCTGGACTGAGGATGCATATGTGCAAATGATCGCATACAACATACTAGACGTTTGTAGTGTCCAATCGACAACCGTCAATTTTCGCTATTGCTCTCAACACATACTAGTTTACCTACCACAAACAATTAAGGAGCAATGGCATAGACCATGGAGTTTGATTGCATCGAGGAGTACGTAGTAGGAGGGAGGAAGAGGGCCATACCTACCTACCACAAACCATCGATCACCATGGATTGGATGGGAGCGGGAGGCCAAGCGGCAAGTGTGGACGGAGAGGCCTTCGATTTCTGATCTCTTTCCCTCGGAACAAAAGTTGAATTCTTGTCTTGTGTTGTGCTTGGGTTTGCTTTCTGACGGTGGCATTTTGGATCCTTCTTCTCCTCCGTCTACCATCTCTGCATTACTATATCCTCGTACGTAAATTCGGTGTGGAAGCGCGTACGTACACGGCAAAGCTTAAAAAAATACTCCTACATGATCTGAGGACCGAAAAAGACAGTCTTCTGGAAACAAATTCGATAGGCCAGTGTAGAGTACTATACTAGTCTTCTTCACTGCATTTGTGAATTAGGCGCCATCAGTTAGATAGAAGATTAGATCACAATAAGGAACTCATTTGATGCTCTTTTAAGTACCCAGGTGGCACTGTCACCAATTAACCATTCCCACTTAATCCAGAAAGGATTGATGGTCTCAATCAAGGAGCGGGCCTGTCCTGATTCCTCCCTCGAATGTAGGCACCACGTTATAGCTTGTTGACCGTCCGAAACCTGCCGAAAACGACCGGAATTTCCAAGGTTCACGTGCTCCTGCCCAACTCGCGTTCCATTGCCCTGCCGCTGCCGGATAGCCATCACATGCCTACACCGCGAGCACATGCCGTCGTGCTTCCGAGGCAGCAAGTTGACCCGTGTGGACAGTGGTCACACAGGGGATCGATAATACCAAATCTCAAAGCAGGATCGGACGGACATTACCTATCCCATACATGGCAACGGAATGCGTTGCTGTTCCGAAACGAGCTCGCACTGGCCAGTTACAGTTGACATGCCTCGAGGCTCGAACGATAATCTTGTGCTGTTACTGATGAACAAGTCCCACATGCATGTTATGTCTCAACTAATATCCTTCTATTGTGTAGTACGAGGGGGCGGTGAAGGCGGACGGGAGAGGGCAGACCATCTGGGACAAGTTCGCGCACTCCTTTGGTAAGTTTCTTCAGTCATTGGATCATACTCATATGTCATAATCACGCCACTAATGGCAAGTTTCCCCTTCACGACGCGTCTCTCCTACCCCTAGTTAGTGTTTGTTCTTGTTTGTGGCAATGCTTTTCTTATCCCAAAGTGTGGCGTAGTGGTGCAAAACAACACCGCAAATGCATATTGTGCACGCGCGCTCCATGTGATGCATATATCCCACCACCATTCTGCACCCAGCCTACAAGTCCTAGTTCAGAAGAAGGAAATCAGTGCTAGTCTAGCCATATTAGGTTTAGTTTAGTCTGCTCATATGTCTAGCCTGAAATAGTGGGTAAGAATCAACTGAACTCACCCCATACGGCGGCCATGAAAAATTAGTTGGAACCTGTTGAGACTTCAGAGTTCAGACTTGTTGTTGCTACTGATCAAGTCACAGCCGTAACGCAGAGGTGTTGAATTTTCCCCTGTTTCTCTGCGCAGGAAAGATCGCTGACTTCAGCAATGCCGATGTGGCGGTGGATCAGTACCACCGTTTCGAGGTGAGCACCGCGCGCTCTTCTCAACATCAAGTGCTCACATACGTTATACGTACCACTAGCTAGTGTTCTGACGGTGTGACTGACGCTTTGTCAGGAGGACATACAGCTGATGGCAGACATGGGGATGGACGCATATCGGTTCTCCATCGCGTGGGCAAGGATTCTCCCAAGTAAGCAGGCGGTCTCGAGCTGAAATCATCACATGATTGCTTTCTCTCCTGGAATATTATGCATGCAAACGTGTTCATTTTTTTTTCATTCAGATGGTGTTGGTCAAGTCAATCAGGCCGGCATCGACCACTACAACAAACTCATCGATGCACTGCTAGCTAAAGGTGAATGGTTGGAATTGCAACATGAACTGGATCTGTATTTGTAGTTGAGCATAATATTCACTAACATTTGAAAGAAACCTTGCAGGGATTCAGCCGTATGTGACCCTGTACCACTGGGACCTCCCTCAGGCCCTGGAAGACAAGTACATCGGGTGGCTGGACAGGCAGATAGTGTGAGCACCTCTCACATCTTAATTTGACTGGCAGATTCAGTGCACCATGCAGTTCCATGATCGAAAACATGAAATGCAGCAACGACTTCGCGGCGTACGCGGAGACCTGCTTCAAGGCGTTCGGCGACAGGGTGAAGCACTGGATCACGGTGAACGAGCCGCACACCATGGCCGTGCAGGGCTACGACGCGGGGCTCCAGGCCCCGGGCCGCTGCTCCGTGCTCTTCCACCTCTACTGCACCCAGGGCAACTCCGGCACCGAGCCCTACGTCGTCGCCCACAACATCATCCTGGCCCACGCCGCCGCCGCCAGCGTCTACCGGAGCAAGTACAGGGCGGCGCAGAACGGGCAGCTCGGGATGGCGTTCGACGTGATGTGGTTCGAGCCCATGACCAACGCCACGGTCGACGTCGAGGCGGCCAAGCGAGGGCAGGAGTTCCAGCTCGGGTGGTTCGCCGACCCCTTCTTCTTCGGCGACTACCCGGCGACGATGAGGAAGCGGGTCGGGGAGAGGCTGCCGAGGTTCACGGCGGAGGAGTCGGCGCTCGTCAAGGGGGCGCTGGACTTCGTGGGCATCAATCACTACACCACCTACTACACCAGGCACAACGACACCAACATCATCCGACGGCTGTTCAACGACACGCTCGCAGACACCGGCACTGTCAGCCTGCGTGAGTGAAGCTCGCCGAATCTCTCCAGATTCTTTTGTGCTATGCTATTTGTGATATGGTCATGTATGGATTTGCTACTAATAATGTTTCTTGCATTTTACAGCCTTCAGAAACGGGAAAGCGATTGGTGATAGGGTGAGTTTAACACGCCCATTCTTCCCGATATAACACGACAAACGAAAACAGTATGCGATTGAACTGAACTGCAACACTACTATTATTACCCAGGCAAACTCGATATGGCTGTACATTGTGCCCAGAGGGATGAGGAGCCTGATGAACTATGTCAAGAACAGGTACAGCAGCCCACCAGTCTACATCACCGAAAATGGTAAGAGGCTAAGAGCATGATGTATCTGAATTATCCTGCTAAATGAAGCTCAAAATTGACAGAAGGGTTTCAGAGTCATGACAGTTGAGTGCTTGCTGATGCAGGGATGGATGACGGCAACAGCCCCTTCACCTCCATCAAGGACGCGCTCAAGGATAGCAAGAGGATCAAGTACCACAACGACTACCTCACCAATCTAGCTGCTTCCATAAAGTACAGTCCTAAACTACCACTACCATTTCTGAATCTGTGCTAGACTACATTTGGAGTAAAAGTGAAGGATCTGCGTAGTGCGTAATGCTTCAGTAAGAATTCGATTTCATGGGTTTCGCTTGATGCAGGGAGGACGGTTGCGACGTCCGCGGGTACTTCGCGTGGTCTCTGCTGGACAACTGGGAGTGGGCGGCCGGATACACATCAAGATTCGGGCTCTACTTCGTGGACTACAACGATAATCTCAAGAGATACCCCAAGAACTCGGTGCAGTGGTTCAAGAGCCTCCTCGGCAGCTCCAGCTGAGGTCGAGCAAGCACTTGATTTCTTGTCCTGCAGGGTCACAGCATGTGTTGCCGTCGTCCAGTGTGTGATGTTCCTGCCAGTACTTGTGGTGTAGCGGCGTCAGTGATTCAGGATTATTGTCTTCCTTAATTGTATAGCTTCTGGCTGTGTTCCTTCCACGTTTTTCTTTATATATGTAATCACAAAGTTTATATCAAGGGCGCTTATAGTAATGCCTTGTTCGGGGATTTCAACGAAAGTGAACATACTGAAACCATCATGCGCCAAACTTGCATCTCTTTTGCGCACAGGCCTGTAACATAATTATGCTACACTCATTGGCACCAATGGCTCAATACTCCGCCGCCCCCAGCATCCAGACAAGACGCAGACGAAGTTTATGAGACTACAGGATTTTGGTTTTCTACATCACATTTTGCAGTTCCTGAACAAGGATGCTGCCGCCAACCCTATCGAGGGGTGTGGGAGAAGCTCCTTCTAGCTCTCGAGTGTCAACTGCTCATCTCCCACGTTTGTGGTACGTGATGACTAAATGTACCAGCGCAAACTGAATACAAATAAAGCTTGTGGAAACAACTAATCAGAACAATTACAAAATTGCAAAATCGCCAGTATATCACATTGAAGCTAACATCCACCATCTTTACATTAAGCAGCTTCGTTTAATTATTTGCCGAAAGAGAACAATCTCATAACACAAGATGGAAAAGTAGGAAGTCATGACGATTCATCATCATCGTGAACAACGGATGGCCACCCAAGTAAGCCACGTCAGTCGAATTTGCCTATCATTATTGACAGCTTTGTGGGTTTTGGAAAAGGAAGACAAGGGCAAGGAAAACGAAGACTCAAAAAATTCCTCCACTTTGGCACATAATATGTGCGTGGATGTGGCCTTAATAGACTGATGCCAAAAGAAGCAATTATCCTGCCTTTGGAGACTGTAAACATGGTACACTGCTCGATGAATCTAGTAACGGAGCAGGTAGGTCCTGCGCCTGAACCAGTTGTAGTCTGGAAGACTCTGGATTGGTCCCATGGCAGCGATAGCAATATCCTGAAAGAAAACCGCAGCAATACAATGAATATTGGTTGAATGGTTTGCCGTATGACCCATATATATTCAGGCAAGAAAACAGTACGGAATATCATGTGATGCTACTGTTTCATCAAAAGAATCCTTATGTATATGAAATTATGAATCAAGCTAACAAAAAATAAATGCACATTAAACAAAAGCATATCACCAAGACATCAATGGGTCAATCAGTAACAAAACAGATGTGGAGATTATTATTACTTGGAAGGTACTCCATCCTGTCCCATAATATAAGATGTTATTTCAACCCAATATACATATTGGCTATAATAGCATCTTATATTATGGGACAGAGGGAGTACCTGATAAGCAGGATGCAGCCTAAGACTAAGTGACCAAAACTTTGGGACCTTTCAGTATTTACAGCACTTGCTGCCATAACCCTCCAAATTATACCAAATAAACTAAGGCCAGTTAAACAAGATAATGATACCTGGTCAAAGATGAAGCGGTTCGCAACACGCTTGATAGTGCTGGGGTCAACTGCATCTATTCTGGCAAAAAGCTCAGCAGTAGGGATTCTACGGCCGTAGATGAGTAGCTGACAAAACAGAAGAACAAAAAAAGTTACAGAGGACAAGTGCACAGAGAATACCATGAGACATTACAAATATAGGGCACAAATACCTGGCGTCCAATATCCTCAACAACAGCAGTGGAGCCATCAAGGTGGAGTTGGATGGAGGATTTAAGCTGAAAGTATCAAACCAAAGTAATGAAAAACGTCATAAAATAGATAGTGAAGTTGTGTGGATACATATGTTCCAATGCAACAACTATCCAGCAACAGAATATATCAGAATACAGCACAGAACATGATTTCTAACTAAGTACACAAGGCAGATAACAAGGAAATATGCTACAATATTGTTCAGCCGCAGTAAGCCATAAAATACTACTACACACAACCAAAATAAAACTCGTAGGAAGAAATACCTGATTGCGTGCACGAATAACATCTTCTTCGGTAACCCGGTACGATAATTTGCTCATCTCTTGCATAATTGCAAAAGCCAAATCATCCAAGCAATCAGCCTACAAAACAAGGTCAAAGAAGATCATCAGGAAAAGAAAAGCACAACACATCATTTTATACCACTGGAACAAGTTACAAATAATGGTCAGCATTCAAAATTTAATATAGCAAATTCCATGGATGCACATATATATTTGCTTGCATTTAAATGACATCGGTAGCTTATTCACTTGGACCTTTCATTAGATTATCGTGTCAACCTAATCCAGATTTCGTATTATAAAAGGGACTACACTTTTTGGGTTGGGGGCGAAATACCCTATGTCCTTTTGTTTCAACTGCATAAAGGCAAAGTCAGCAGAAATGAATTTACTTACTTCACATATGAGAGAAAATATAGCATGAATGTTCTCTATTTTCTTCGGGTGTAATTAAATTTCCTTTTAAGCGTAAATAGAAAAGCACCCGCTACATATGACTACACAATAGACCAAACTGCCAAAAGGTAGAATAATATAGAAAGTTGAATTGCAACAGAGATGGAACAGCAATTTGATACATGAATAATTCCGTAAAAATCCGGTGCTAGAATTTAAGCATGGTCCCATCCTTTTGTGGATATTGTACAGCTAATGTAGTCATGAATACAGGTTTGCATCGCTAAGGGATTACATTTGAGGCATATATCACTACGAAAAACAGATACAATTAAGTATTTTTCACATTCGTCACAAAAGATAAAATACAAGGCTAACCTTAGCAACAGCATAGACACCAAACAGCCCAGTGTCCTTATAGTTTGTGTTGAATGCCATTATACTCTCAGCTATCTCATTGATCGCTACTCTCTGTACAAGCTCTGAACTGTACCAATCAAGCAGGATAACAAAATAAAAAAATGATCAGCTGATTGTTTTTAAAGTGATATTTCTTGGTATACGTAAGTAAATGTCAAGATGAAAGGAGGTGCAAAAGGAAAGGAACCCACCCCATGTGCTTCCCTCCTCCAGCACTCTTGTTCCACGAACCAAGCATAGTTTGCATAACCATTAGTGCAATAGAATCAGGATCCGACCAGGATGCTCCATTGAAGGCAACAGCAAATTGAGCGAGGGGCATGTCATCATCAATGATTCGAACCTATTGAGTAGCATAAAATAATCAATGATTTGAACATCACAGGTAAATCTAGCATCTAGAGTAAATTACATACCTCAGAACCAGTAAAAGTGGCTGGCTCCTTAGCAACCAACATGCCAGTTGTTGTAGGGTCAGTTGGCAGCGTCTTGAACAGCTCTCTTGCCTGTTCTACAATATCTTCATGCTTAACATTACCAGCAGCAGTAATAACCTGAATACAGACAAGAGTATGTGTTATTTTCCACCAGAAGATACTTCATCATACTCTGGTAATAGCAACAAGATAAAAAGATTGAAATCCAAGTGCATGACAGTCACAGATTTGTAATGTCCAATACCACTCTAGAAGCCGTGTAATGGTTTTTAATGTAAGCTTCGAGATCCGTTTTGGTGATAGACTTGACATCAGCAGCAGAACCCAAGATTGGTCTGCCAAGAGAAGTATACTGGAAGGCAGTTGCATGGAGATGATCAAATATAACTTCCTCTGATTGTCCCTCAACCTACATAACATAGGAACAGTCAGAAAATCATGTTGGTTCAAGATAACGCAGCAAGATGTAAATAGTAGCATCTCCAAAATGTTGCAGTTCAGGTTCGCAGCTTGATACCCCTAACATCAACTTACAATATGCAAACATAAGAATGTAAAAAGCACAGCAGCACATTAAACTTGTATGCTCCTAAAACACAGGGATTAAGTAAAGTTAGATGCATCCATTAGGCACTTTTCGTCTTTGAGAAGCATCTGTTGGATGCATGACGAACCTTGCAGCCTAGTCCATTTTAAACTTATTGTGCTCATGCATCAATCTACTCTACTTTAATGACTTCGTAGCCGAATTTAAGAGTATTTTTCAGACAAACAATATCCATTTTTTGCTCCAAACTCTTCTGATTAAGAACAGTTCAATATTCAAATGCCATTTTTGCCTGCAGTTCTAAGAATGGAGCAGCCTTGATACAGCTAGAACAATGCCTATTAGTAGGAGATTAGGCCTTTGTAAATTAGTACTTATTTCTGAGAGAAACTATTTGACAAATTTAAGCGGTTCCATAGCAAATACAAAATTTGCCTGCACTAGTACCGATCTGCAGCTGTCTTCTTTCACATTGGAAGTGAAAACAATATCTGACACTACGAAAACAAGTCTTGTTAATTAGTTCTTATTGTCTGAGAGAACTCTATTGATGTGTTAACGACATGACAATAAATAATAAATAGCTATTCATGGAACACTAGTGAACGCATGATGCATCAAATCTAAGGCAGGTTAAGTAATTGGCCATCTAATTAGATCCTTATTGCACTGGACAAAGAGTGATTAAATCAAGCAAACATAATATGTATCAGGGAACTAACCTCCTGCATCTCTCGGAGGATTACATTCCGCTCAATTTCGATGCGCTTCTCATCGAGTGTAGAGTTCTGCAAAATGTCGGCGATAATCTTCATCGCACGTGGGACGTCCTTGTCGAGCACCTTGGCATAGTAGGTGGTCTGCTCCCGCGAGGTGTAGGCGTTGAGGTGCGCGCCCATATCCTCGATCTCCTGCTCGAGCTGCGCAGCGCTGCGCGTGCCCGTACCCTTGAAGAGCATGTGCTCCAGGAAATGGGCGACCCCGGCGGCCTCCTCCTTCTCGTACCTGCTGCCGGCGTCGATCCAGACGCCGACGGTGGCGGTGCGCGAGGCGAGCGAGGACTCGGTGGCGACGCGCAGGCCGTTCTCGAGCGTGGTGACGCGGGTCTCGGGCGCGGCGAGGATGGCCGTGTGATCGGCGTGGGCGGGCACGGGGCTGGCGTAGCGGAGGAAGCGGGGGTCCGGGTGCTCGAGCCGCCGGACGCGCGCGTTGACGGCCTCGGAGATCCGGTCGTACTGCATCACAGGAGCACGGACCACGGGCGCCTCGGGGGCGATGGCGCCGGCGACGGCCGTGGAGGCCTCGCGCGTGCTCCCGGCCGCCGCCGCCGCCGCGGCAGAGCGGCGGCGCACTGCGGCCGAAAGGATTCGGCGGAACGCCATCGGGGGATCTGTGCGGTGGTCTCGCCGGCGGCGGCGGAGGTGGAGATCTGGCTGTGCCTAGGGTTTGTGGTCGGATGGATCGGCGAAGAAGAGGTGGGGAGAGAAATAGAGAAGGGCGTGGAGGATGCCTGCCAAGTGGGGAGAAGCGCTGGGTGTCTGTAGCTTAGCTTGCGGAGGGCCCACGAGTCAGTGAGAGAAAGTAGTTTTTTAGGAAATTTTTTTCTTTTAAGAGAGAGTGGACGTCAACGTTTTCCTTTTCTTCTGAAGATACTGGGTCTTCGTGGGTTGCTATGGAATGTCCACGAGCATTTTGCTTTGTAGCCCACAGGGCTCCCTTTGGGCCGAGTGTGACCCAGGAACGTTCGTGCTTAAGGCAAAATTCTTTCTTTTTTCCTGAAACAAGGCAAATTTCTCGTTGTCTTTTGAAAATTTTAATATATCCGTTTCCAGAAAAGTTTGATGCTTTTCTTCCGCTGTAGATTAGTTTGCGTCATTCCATGAGCGTTCCTACTACATACAGTCATAAGACACACACAGTCACACAGATCGCTAGTTGATGCAGTCGAAAGTTTTCCATATTTTTTCAAATTAATATGGAAAAAATTAAATGTTTATCCTCGGTCTGAAGCTCTGCCATCGTAGAACTCTACGTTTCTCAACATTTGAAGTGATGTTTTAGCATAAGAGTCCCCTGCAGCAAATTCACTTTACCACTAACTATTTTCAGTTTGGTGCAACTGACAGTAAAAGTTCAGTAAGAGCTAGCCACCAGAACGCACACAACTTTTTTGCCAAAACCTAGATATATAAACACATTGGTATTTCGAGTTCTTTGGAGAATCAACCTAGGATACAAGATTATCACAGAAATTCATCATTGAATTTCACATCTGCGGCGGTCTCTTATACAACAGTTGTTTCAACCCTGGTGTGGACGCATCTGAAGCACAGAGCTACCGGTATGCATAATAACGCATGTACAGAATAGAAGTTGGAGATCACCCAAACCACAAAAACTCAAGTCCGATGCTATTTCTCAATGCACCTGGAAACGTTAAGAAGAAGCAAGGTACTTGAAAGAATGAAGAGCACCCAGATCATGTGTGTTGATGCTCTTTGTTGCTTGAAAGACGCGGTTGATGTTCATGTTGCTTATGGGGCGAAATCTTCAGCTCTCCGTTGACCATGCGTCGCTGTCGATAGTAACTGTCAGCCATCATTCACATAACCAAGCATGGTGAGCATGCTTTGTATAGAAATTAGAGAACAAATAAAATACAGCATGTATTCCTGTCAATCTTTTCCCATGGTGAAACATGAATTTATCTTTAGTTAATTGAACGTCTTGGACCATAAAACTCACCATGAGAACCTTTCAGGCCGGAGATGAAAGTTTGGTTCCTTTGGAATTGTTATGCCTTTTGTGGACCTTAAAACAAGCAGGGATAAAATGAAATGTTAGTTACTATGTAACAGGACAACTCTCAACTGTTGAACACTAAACAGATAATACCGAATCATTACTGCTATGATTGAACTGAAACTGAAATATTTCACTGAAGACCAGTTATTCACCTTTTGGGGATGAATGGCCGATCAAAATAAGGCATTGGCTGTGCTTTAGGAACAAGTTCTTTTCTCAACTGCCTTATCATTTCTTCCTCCTCTAACTTCTGTTGATGCTCCCACTCCAGTCTCTGTTCCTCACCACACTTAATCTTCGCTGATACCTACATTCTCAAACAGGCATAGTTAATAGAAGGAAAAAGGTACCCCTACTGGTTACACTGAAGACTTCACACCATGTGCAATGTATAATGAACTTGTAAGGAGGCTTACTTTTTCATCAAATACCGCACGCCCAACTGCACGTACATCACTGTGGAGAACGAGATCAACTGGCTCAGTCCTTTCCTTGACCGGTGGCTTTATCAAGCACTAGAGAAAATAGAGATAAAATATCAAAAGAGTATCACTTGTTCACTGAAAACTAATCTACCATCATAGTGATTCCAAAGAAAGCTAGGTATAAACATGATGCAAATAGTTCCAAAGATCTATTTGGTAATCAAGTTTACTTCACAGTTATTCTAAAGAAGATCAGCTAACATTATGTTCACTGAAAACTAATTCTTCCAATATGTTCTATAAATTCTGACATTATGATAATTTTGCTAATCAACTTCAAGACATACACTGTTGCCAGGTATAAACATGATGCAAACAGTTCTGTTATCAAACAAAGATCCATTTGGTAATCAAGTTTACTTCACAGTTATTCTAAAGAAGATGAGCTAATATTATGTTCACTGATAACTAATTCGTCCAACATGTTCTCTAAATTCTGACATTATGATAATTTTGCTAATCAACTCCAAGACAAACACTGTTGCCATAAGAACAGTCAGAACATGCAAAGACATCATGATAACTTGAATAAATCATCAATCTTTCCAATCTTGTATTGGAACAAATTTAAATTGCTTCCAAGGTATTGAACAAAATGCTAATACAGGGATTTGAATAAATCTATCTTCCAAGGTATTGAATAAAATGCTAATGCAGGGCTATGTTCAAGAAATTAGACTACACCAGCCTTCAGTCTGGTATTTGAATAAATTTATCTTCCAAGGTATTGAATAAAATGCTAATGCAAGGCTATGTTCAAGAAATTAAGCTATACGAAGAATTACACTGTTGCCATAAGAAAAGTCAGAACACGCACAGACCATCAATCTTCCAATCTTGTATTGGAACAAATTTAAATTGCTTCCAAGGTATTGAACAAAATGCTAATACAGGGATGTGTTCGATAAAATTAGGCTATACAAAGAGTTGCCATAAGAACAGCTAGAACATGTACAGACAACTGTCTTTAATCTGGTATTAGAACAAATTTATCTTTCTCCGCATGTATTGAACAAATGCTAATGGAGGGCTGTGATCAAGAAAATTAGGCTCCGGAAAGTGACAAACCTCAGGCTCATCTGTTGTCCACGGAAGTCCTTGAGCGATATGTATGCGCTTCTTTTCATCCTCAATGAGCATTTCCTGCACTTTCTGAAAGAACTGCTGTTCTTTCGCCCTTCCTCTTTGCTGTTATAAAACGATTCAGGGATCATCCAACATAGCTATATAGTAGATCATTTTGACTACTCAATCTATAGCAACCGACTTGTCAACTAACAAACAGCCAAAGATTTTGTTATTCACCTCTGTTCTAAGCTTGAAAGGATGCTGGCTTGTGACCTTAAGCTTCTTATTCCAGCTGCTCCTAAGTGATTCAGATGACTGCCAAATCACAGAGCAAACAAACATTGAATTTAGCGAGCACAGATAAAACATAATCGACCTTAGAGCATAACAAAAGGTATTGCATCCTTACGTTGCGCCGGCTCCTGCGTCCTCCCGTCTGGCTGTCCCAGCTCGACCTGAAAAGAGGGATGAACTTCGATCAATATATTGCATCAGCAACAACCTATAAGTACAATTCCTTGTCCCCACTTGTTTGCCGGTATCAACTAACCTGTTGCTCTTCCCGTCTAGTGAATTGCATTGCCTGCTCGGCCCCAGATTCATGAAATCAGACGAGGAGAACACTGCTTCACCGCCCTCCTTCCACGGCTGCAACCCGGGCAGCGCCCAGGCCTCCTCACCAGCGCGTTCTGCATCAGCGGTGTCGCCAGAGATGGAGAGCAGGCTCTCGAAGGCATCCACCAGGTGCTTGACACGGCCAGCCCCAGAGTCTGGCACGGTGTTCAACGCCTTGGCCATGACTCTGCTCCTGATCGCCCTCACCTTGCTGCTCCCCTCCAATCCGGCCACATCCCCTTCCTCCGCCTCCTCAAAAGCGCCGCTGTCTGCCTCCTGTTCGGTCGCCTTCTCCTCCTCCTCTTTCTTCGATTGCTCCTCCTCGTCGGTGGCAGTGGAGGCCGCGCGCTCCTTGAGGTAGAACTCCTCGTGGGACGCGCGCAGCGCCTCGCGGGCGGCCTCGCGGCACTTGTCGAAGTCGAACTCGGCCCCGGCGCTGGCGCCGTCGTTGATGTGCCTCCGGCGATGCGCGCCCTTCCTCGCCACGAGGAACCGGCGCTGCGGGGCCGGCGGCGGCGGGGCGGGCGCGGGCGTGGACCGCTTCTTCCTGGCGGAGGCGGTGAGCGGGGCCTTGGAGGCCGGCGGGGGAGGGGAGGCGAGGATGTTGGGGTCGGAGTTCTCGGAGGCGTGCAGGGGCAGCGCGCGGGAGACGGACTTGGACGGGGTCTTCGCGGCGGCCGAGGGCGCGGGCTTGCCCGGAGTCTTGGGTGCCGCCGGGGCCGGGTGCCTGGCGGGGGTCCTCGCCGTCGCCGCCGCCGGGGTGGATAGCTTGGTCGGAGTCTTCGCCGCCGCCCCGGTCGCCATGGCTAGGGTTTGGGATCGTGCTGTGTGCTTTGGGGTGTTTTGCTTGTTTGGATGCGGGATGGGGAGATCGGAAATGGAAGGGGCAGGAGGAGAAGGGAAAAGGGGATCGTTGGGGCCGAGGAGCCTAACGGCTAGTTTTGTTCCAACACGCTCCGCTCCAATGACTCGTTTCCGCACTTGATCCGTGTGCTGCTTGCTCCCGTGGCAATGACCCATCAGCGTACCTGGGCCCGTCTGTCAGTGATAGTGAAAACATAAACAATAAGCGGATGTGGACTTTTTTTTTTACACATCTAAAACTTTAATCAACTGCAACCATTTTGCTCAGCTCCAGCCTCTTGAGCGCTGAAAAGGTTTAAAGGTCAACGTCACACATATCCTATTTGGCTATTTCAATTTTGCACTACCATTTTGTAGGCCTCCACTCCAGAAATATGAGGATTTTGCACCTACAATATTTTGTTTCAACCGTTTCCAACGACAAAGTATGCGGCATTGATGGAACCAAAACTTATGCCGAACTTGTTGAAGGATCAATTTTTCACTGAGGCTTGTCTACTTCTAAGATATTTGAATTGTATTTTAAAAAATTGGAGGGAATTATTCAGAATATAGCAAAATTTCCAATAGTATGTTTACTAAACCGGTTTCGAAGGGGATAATACCAAAGATACCCCCCACGAAGCGTCCTATTTTTGTGTAAATACGACACCATACAAAGTGAATATAAGTGGTGAGGATTTCAGAGAATTGGGTGAAACGAAAGATTTCACTAAATCCACTCTCATTCCCAATCCCCTTAGGTATAGAAATACACCAATAATAAACAAGACCTGAACGAGGTGGGTAGGAGAAGATCGCATGTAGAATTGGCGGTGTCCCCCATGAATCCTACGGAGATTATGTTGCGGGGAGTTGTGTAAGTAGGAAGTGTGACTGCACAAGGGAAAAGCACAAGCCAAAAATGAATCGTAGCCAGTTTTGCATATGCGAGCTGTTTCTGTGTGGACTGCTAGCACACAGGCTCACGCTGCAAGTGGGACTCCGCTCTCGCCTGCTCGCTTCGACTTGGGGCTGGCGGGTGAGGCCTCGCGCGGCCAAAATCGAGCACGGGTGCACACGCCGCCGCGCGGTGCGACCTAGCTAGCCCCTGTCTCCACCGATCCAACAGCCCACCTCCCACGGTCCCACCTACCACCGCATACACCCTCCTCCAATCCAAAGCAAGAACGAGAGGGATTTGAGCTGCCTGCTAGCTTGCTTATTTGATAGCTGAATCGATCGGCTTGTGGTGCGTTTGTGCTTGCTTAGCAGCTAGCTCAATCTGAGAATATATGTGTGGAGAGAGGGGAGGATAAGGTGTGTTCCTCGTGTGTTGTGTGTGATGTGCTCACACCGGTTAACCATTTGGGATAATTGGAACTTGATGATATTTACAGTGCTGCATGTTCATGTTCAGTGGTTCTCTTTATGTTTTGATGCAAACTGAAAATGGTTATGCCGTCAAATTGATCTGTAGTTTGTTTACTGACATGTGGGCGTATGCGGGATTCGTGGGCACCCATGTATAATTAGTGGGCTGCCGCGGAACGCCCACTTATCATGTGCAGTGCCCACCTTACGCCGCCACCGCACGCCCCACTGCCCCTGTGGCCACCCGTGCCCACCGTGCGTCAGCAGTTATGGCGTGCGCGCCGCCGTCAATGACGAAAATGGTGTTCCCTGAAGTAGTCTGCCGGCAGCGCCGGCCAGAGCCACCCGCGGTTGCTGATTCTCCGGCGCCAGTCCCCGTGCACGGGTGATGCACCGCAAAGCAGAAAGGTCAGTGCCTGGAACCGCATCACGGCGGCGGCGCCCGCCGTTTTCCCGGCTGTCATAAGCTCTTGACGCACGAGAGAACTCTGAAGCTCCTTAGTGCCGCCAGCGACTCTGCCAAAAAGTGGAGCATGCGTTCGCGCAGCGGCGGCGGGGATAGCTGCTCAATGAGCTCTGACATGTCGGCGCACGGTAGGACGACCGGCGCCGCGGCGCGGGCGCATGGCCGTCGGGCGACCAACGCTCGAACAAGAGCCGCCTTGACGACGTCGTCGAGCGAGAAGAAGGAGCGGACGACACGCTGCACGTCGACGTCGAGAGGTATCACGTCGGCGGCATCATGGAGGTTCTGGACCCCCTGGCTATCGTAATCGATCAAAACGGAGCATCCGACGACGGGGTATGCGAATGGGGAGATCTTCCCAATGATATGCATCTCGGGGACCTTACTGTTGCTATTGGCGGCCGGAATCGCAGGAGGTGGCATGCGAATGGGGAGATCTTCCCCCGGAGCCGGAGGAGGAGTTGCAGCCATGGCGGTGCTCCGACTGTGGCAACTCACCTCTCCTCCCCTCCGTCCCGATGCGGCGTTAATATGCGGCTACAATCAGGCCGGCCCACATATTCCACTTATTTTCGGACTTGCATCGCGGGCCCGCATACACAGATAGGTGGGTTTGGCGATGCGGCGCCGCGGACGGCCCGTTCCCACTTGCAGCATGAAAACAGGCATAGAAGCAAAGAAGTAAAAAAAACAGGCATAGAAGCAAAGCATCGAGCCATCAGCCATGTAGTTATCGAGAAAGAAGTCCATATAACCCCCACAAGTTTCAGACTTTGGGTGGAGAACCCCCTCAACTTTAAACTAGCACATTTGACCCCCCACAAGTTTGCAAAACCATTCAATTGACCCCCTAGGCTGTTTTCCGAGCGGTTTTGCTGACGTGCGCACGTCCGTCGCGCGGAAGGCGTTCGACATCTCTCTCCCAAGAGCAGCAGTGTATTGCAGCCTCCCTCTCTCTCCCACCACGGGCGCGCCCTTTCTCCCCCGGCGAGGCGGCGAGCCCCTGCTGCCCGGACGCCGGCGCGCCCCTGCTCCCCCGGCGAGGACGCAGCCGGCCGCGTGGAGCACGGGCACGAGGAGCTCGACGAGGCCGAGCTGGTGGTCGAACCAGACGAGCCCCACGCGGCAGTCCACGCCGGCGAGGTGCGGCCCCAGGTCGTGCGCGTTAACGGCTGCCACAATCACCATCGCCGCGGCGGTCACAGCGAGCCCCGCTGCCCTGCCGCCGCCACCGTCGGGCGACCCAGCGCACAGCGCCCTGAGCGCCGCGGATAGGAGCAGAGTCGCCAAGACGTAGGTCCCGGCGTTGATATACTCCCACCCGTATAGGCGCGCGTCCCTCGCCGTCGCAAGCTTGATGCGTACGTGAAGCTAGCTAGCTAAGATCCAGCAGCCTGCTTGCTTAGCTTCTACGTGAGCGGTGTGTTGCTACTCCAGTCCAGCGTCCAGGTCCCCGTCATCCTCGGCAGCCGGTGGAGAGGCGGATAGTGTTCCTGTGCGGGAGCATTCTTTGGTTGGTGGGCGCCTTGTTCAACGTGGCGACGAGAAGGCGTTCGGGCCGGAGCGAGGGGCCGGTTCTGGCCGGAGCTCGCCGGCCGTACGCGGGGCTCCTCTGGCTCGTGGGAAGAAGAAGACGACGGACAAAAAAAGTCGCGTGCGGGAGGTGCGCGTGAGCGCGAGCTGGAGTCCGTTGGCGCCGCCCTCCCGGCCAATCCGGCCATGTAGACCGCGCCGCCGCGCCGTCCGAGGGGACCAGGCCCACGGCCCTGCCCTTGACGCCGTGCCGTCGGAGTTGGTCAACAGGACATGAGAGAAGAGGGGGCGAGGAGCACGAGCAGCACCTGCTGCCGGCGTTGGGGGTGCTGGCCCAAAAGGCCAAAACCAGCATCCACGTCAGCAAAACCAGCGTGCAAAACAGCTAACAGAGGGGTCAGGGGTCAACTGAATGGTTTTGCAAACTTGTGGGGGTTAAGTATGCTAGTTTAAAGTTGAGGGGGTTCTGTGTCCAAAGTCTGAAACTTGCGGGGGTTATATGGACTTCTTTCTAGTTATCGACGTCTACCAGTTCAGTAGTACTCCCTCCGTTCCAAAATACTTGTTTTCCATTGGGTATATCCGAATTTGGACAAATGGAAGACAAGTACATCCGAATTTGGACAAATGGAAGACAAGTATTTTGGAACGGAGTGAGTAACACACACCCGTTCAAAAAAAAAAGTAGTAACACACAGAGAGATAGAAAAGGGAAAGAACACTGTCAGACGCCTCCTCGCCGTGGACCGCCAAGAAACGCGCGCTTGATCTTGCCGAGGAGCACCTTCGGCACGCCGAGCCAGCCACCAGCGGCGATCCGCGGCGCCCGCCTCCCGCCGTCCCCGTGCAGAAGCAGCCGGTTCAGCCGCGCCACCATCGCGTTGAGCTCGAACGAGTCGTACAGCGTGCTCCGCTGCTGAACCACGCTCCGCCCGACGCCCACGGCGCCGTCCCGAACGCCGGTGCTCGCCGCCGCCCCGCCGCGCCCGTCAGCGGCAGCGCGCCACGGTTCGTCCGGGAACATGCCGGGCCGCAGGAGCTTCTGCCTGACTGTCGGCTCGCGCGCGTGCAGGGTGCCGATCACAGGGACAGGGTCGCATGGGTTTAGACGTCGCAAGGCGTCGAATCCCAGGAGCCGCCCGCAGAGCCAGACAAGAGTCCAAGCACGGAAGCTTCCAGCAGCACAAAGCATATAGCGGAGTAAATTAATAAACAGGCGCCCAGCAACCTGTATCACACGAACACCAGGTCCCGTCGTCGCTCGTTTTCACGGCAGTTGCATCCAGCAATCCATCAACAGTTCAACACTCAACGGCAAGACGGATACACGCAGCGCTGCTGACAGCCATATATGCCTACCAGTGACAGTGAATAGGTAATACTCCAATATTCACCACATTCCGGGGTCCTCCCCGCGAAGGAAGTGGTCGGCGATCCATCGGTCAGATTCATACCGTGTCCGCACCGTCATGAGCTCCAGCGATCCGGCGTTGCGCAGGACGTACAGGGCCAGCGCGATCAGGTCCTTGTTACCCTTGGAATGTGGCCGTTTTGAGGTGGTCATGTGTCTGCCTAGGAACCCACGGTACCGATTCGTCGTCGTCACAATAAGGCATCATGAGTTCATCAACCTGAACAGATGACAAGATGAAAAGTTATCAATGCACAGGCCAGGTAAGCAAATTTTCAGCAAAACGAGCATATATAGACACAAGAACATAGGGTGCGATGGTGGCAAAATGAGCAAATGTACAGTAGGCGAAAAGGCGAAAGCCTAGATATTTATTCCACATTACGTACATTTAGCTCAAAGTGTTCCAGAACTGGCGCAGCTTCTAGCACGTGAACAAGTCGGAGAATTTCGAATTTCCAATAGATGTTGAATTTCATGCTCAAGGTTAGGTGCCTTAGATGCATGAATCTGCTCCTGCATTTTGGTACCTCCGATGTCTGCTCAAAATGAATGGTCGCAGGTACGTGCAGTTAGACAAAATAAAATGCAATACACAATCAATGCAAAATGCAAGTAACTCACGCAGTTAGCCTAGACGAAAGGCGATGCCCCCCTATAACAGCAGAATAAGAAACGCAATACCAGAAAACGCTACATTGCTCGAACAAACCTGTATGTTTTCCCGGATATTCAATGATAGCTTCTCTAGACAGGGCAAAGCACTGGGAAGGCCGGTAAATATATACTGCAGTGTGTCTCTATAACCAATGCATGTGCTGGTCCAAAGCGTGGTATTCATGTCAGCTATAGCCTCAGTGATTTGAGAATCTTTCCTCGTGACTATTTTCCGGATGTTATAACTATGTGAAATTTTCTTCAGGTTGACGGCATCAATCCGTAGGTTCTCCACGACAACACCATCACCAAGAGACAAATGCACCAGCCGACCGAGCTGATGGCCAATCCGTAAGGACACAAAAAAAAGTCCACAGAAGTTGAGTGCTAACCGCTCAAGAGCAGGGCATCTGCACAGCAACGCTTCGAGATCATCCTCTGTGACACGCACACGTTGCAGCTCAAGCATTGTAAGGTTCAGGAACCCTCTGAAATCACCGAGCGGCTTCAGAGATAGATTTCGTAGTTGAAGAATACGGAGATGCTTCACTGTGCCGATCTCATCTAGAAGCTGCAAAGAGAAAGCATATTTCTCCAGGACAACCTTGAAGTCGATAACAATTCGTTCCAATCTGATGGAGGCAGCGTGGGTGACCCAGCTGCCAATATGATGTGCATCCTTCTCGTCGAGCCCAAACTCCAGCACAAACTCCTCCACGCCAAGACCCTGGCGTTGTCGCATGATGGCATGGACATTCTCGATGAATTTCTCCCTGTACTTTTGTGAGCATGGTAAACCTTCTCCCATCTAATGCCAATCACTGTTTCGGAGTTCAGTGTTAGCTTGGGGTAACTCGCCCATCCTTGTCTCCACTCACTCGACAGCAAGCTTGTTCTCGCGGCATCCCTCATTGGCAAAAATGAAATCACCCTCTCCACAATTTCCTGCCAGTTTGATTTTTGTTAACCACAAAATAACATTGTATCACACCAGAAGATTTCAAAGTGTTGAACTGTTGTATGGGCCTGGCCCATGTGAGTGTAAGCTACAAGAGGAGAAGCCTACACTTCCCTGACCTAGGTGACTACCATCGAGAGAACCAGCCGCCAGCAAGGAGGTGAGATCCTCTCTACACAACATGGTATCAGAGCTCGGCGACCGCGGGCCTGACCGGACGGTGGCTCCGGCGGAGATCGGCGGCGGAGAGGAGGTGGCTGAGCGTGGTGGACTGGTGCGGCTGAGGAAGGGCTGCAGCTGCTGGTGTGGGGCTGCGGCTGTGGCAGAGAAGGGAGCGGAGCTGTTGTGTCCCGCACGGCTGCTGCTGCTCGCCCAAGGGGAAGTACCTGCCACTGTTGCTGCTGTGTGCAGCTGCTCGGTAGGGGAGAGTGAAGGTGTTGCTGCTGCGTGCAGCTGTTTGAGAGGAGGAGAAGCAGGGGACTGCGCAGATGGCTGAGCAGAAAATCCTCGCTGAGGCTCTCGAGAAGCTCACCGTGTTCCTCACATCCAAGACGGATGGCTCAAGCTCGAGGGCCATTGTTCCTCGGCAGGAAGTGGTCCAGAAGATCGATTTGCCGCCCACTGAAATTAAGTTAGAGGGTGTTACCAACTATTCTTAGTTGGCCTCGGAGGGCAATGTTGGCTGTGGAGCAGAAGGATCTTGATGGGCACTTGGTTGGTACCGTTGGAGAACCAGAAGACAAGATTAGTGTGGAGGGGAAGAAGTGGAAGGCCATCAATTCTTTGCTTGTTGGATGGTTGTTGAACTCGGTAGTGCCCTCAATTGCTCGCTCCATGGAGGGGCTAACCACAACTGTGGAGATGTGGAAAACTTTGTCTACACAATACTCCGGCAAGGGCAATGGCATGCTCATTGCTCAGATTGATGGGAAGATTCATCGTCTTCGCAAGGGTGAAATGTCAGTGATGGCATATGTGGCAGAGCTGCAGGCTTTGTGGGCAGATCAGGATAACTGTAACCCTCTCGAACTCTATGACGCAGCCTGCATCGAGTCAGGGCATAGGTGGATGGCACGCAGGCGTGTGCTAAAACTTTTAGATGGACTCGATCATCGTTTTGATGGCAGGAAGGCTTCCTGATGCATCAAACCTCCCTGCCTACTATTGATGAGGCCATTGCAGCAATGAATCAAGAGGAAGTGCGGCTATCTCTTAAGAAAGCAGATGAGAAGGTTGTGTCGACTCCGACGTTTGCAGTTACTGAGCGCAGGGAGTGGAAAGAGACCAGAGACTGTTTTACCTGTGGTGAGCCAGGCCACTTGAAGTCGAACTGTCCAACTCGTGGCAGAGGCAGGGGATATTACAGAGGAGGAGGTAGCAGGACTTCTAGAGGCAGAGGTGGATACTCAGGGGGTCTGAATGCTAGAGGCAGAGGTGGATATTCAGGATACTCAGGGGTCAGAAGGCACACATGGTAGTTGAAGAGGACAATGGGACGTCAAAGGACACAAAAGTAGATGATGCTACCTATGAAGACTTTGCTCACTGGGCCTCCACGAATGAAGGTAATTCTGAAAGGGTATCTCTTGCTGCAACTGAAATTGATACATAGTGGGTTCTAGACTCCGGTGCTTCTAAGCATGTTGCGGGTAAATTCTCCGTGTTTGAGTCTTACAATAAACATCCTCCTACTCACAAGGGTACCATTCAAACAACTGATGGTACAAAACTGCCTGTTGCCGGGGTTGGCACAGTAAAGTGTACTCCCAACATCTCTCTATCCTCGGTTTTGCATGTGCCAGCGTTTCCTGTCAATTTGGCATCTTTAAGTGCACTGATTGATCAAATTGACTATAGTGTGACTTTTGATAAGTTCGGTTGCTTGATTCAGGAGCGACAAACGAGGCAGATGGTTGGGACTGGCACCAGGCGTAGGGGGCTTTGGTACATGGACAAGGGCGTGCAACCGGATTTGGTGTTTGCTGCAACCATGGAGGACAAGGAGAACCGTGCGATGATCCATCGTTGTAGGATGGGGCATGTATCTTTCGATAAGATGAGTAGAATATTTCCTGATGTTATGTGTGGAATAAGCAAGGACAAATTGTCATGTGATGCTTGCGAATATGCTAAACACACAAGAGCCTCATATGTGAGTAAGGGGTTGAGGAGTATATCTCCTTTTATGATTATTCATTCAGATGTATGGACATGTCCAGTGGTGTCAGTTAATGGCATGAAGTATTTTGTTACCTTCATCGACTGCTATTCTCGTATGACGTGGGTTTACTTGATGCGCCATAAGGATGAGGTGTTTAATTGCTTTCAGAACTTTCATGCGTATGTGAAGAATCAGTTTGTGATCAGGATTGACAATGGCACAGAGTATGTGAACACCAACTTTGGGGCCTTCTTGTCTGCCCAGGGAATTCTTCATCAAACATCCTGCCCAGATACTCCTCCACAAAATGGTGTGGCGGAACGCAAGAATCGCCATGTTTTGGAAGTAACTCGCTCGTTGATGTACACAATGAATGTTCCCAAGTTCTTGTGGAGTGAAGTAGTCATGACAGGCACATACTTGATCAACCGAACCCCTTCCAGGATACTAGGTATGAAATCTCCATGTGAGCTGTCGTTTGGAGAAAATAAGTTTGTTGTCCCTCCAAAGTTATTTGGAAGTACCTGTTTTGTTCGGGATCATAGGCCATCTATTGGGAAGTTAGACCCACGGGCACTGCAATGTGTGTTTATGGGTTACTCATCGAGTCAGCAAGGGTATAAGTGTTGGAGCCCCTCTGCAAAACGCATGTTTATGAGTATGGATGTCACCTTCAGGGAATCTGAGCCATTCTATGGGGAACCGACTGATCTGAGTATGTTATTTGCAGAACTTGACCACCTACACTCTGTGCAAGATGGTCATGAGGGGGGAGAAGGTTGTATCACGTATTCAAGGTGATCCTGTGGGTACTAACATTGATGATGATGTGCAGGTTCAGCCAACAGTAGGTACAATTCAAATTGGTTCTCTCGAGATTCCTGTTCCTGTTCGAGATCGTTGGCCACAGAATCTCCGCGTGTACTCTAGACGGCAGCCACATGTGCAGGGGGAGCATCAAGGCAGTGATACGAGTTCATCTGACACTGTAGGACAGCAGGCACATGTGCAGGGGGAGCAGCAAGGAAGTGATGCTAGCTCATGTGACACTGTGGATCTTCCTATTGCCTTGAGGAAAGAACCACGAGCTAAGGCCGGAAGGCCTCCTGAAAAATACAGGGATGAGCAGGATACTATAGTGGCAAAGAAGGCACTACAAACTATTCGGGATGACCATGATATTGGAAATTTTGTGTCTTATGAGGCTTTGTCTCCCTCCTACAGAGCGTTTGTTGCCTCCCTACAAACTGTGTCATTACCAAGGATTGGAAGGCTGCAAAGCAAGATCCGAAGTGGCGTGATGCAATGATAGAAGAATTGGAAGCACTGAAGAAAAACAAGACGTGGGTGCTAACCACATTACCAGCTAAAAGGAAAGCTGTGAGCTGTAAGTGGATCTATACTGTAAAACAGAATCCTGAGGGGAAGGTAGAACGGTATAAGGCCAGATTGGTCGCCAGAGGGTTTAGTCAGACTTATGGAATTGACTATCATGAGACATTTGCTCCCGTGGCAAAGATAAACACTGTAAGAATATTGGTTTCCTGTGCTGCTAACTTTGGATGGAAGCTGCATCAATTAGATGTCAAGAATGCCTTCTTGCATGGTGACTTGCAGGAAGAAGTGTACATGGAGATACCACCAGTTTTTGGTACCTCAGAGACCATGGGAAAGGTATGCAGGCTGAAGAAATCCTTGTATGGTGACGTGGTCATACCCTTCGGGTCCCCCACTTTTGGTATACCTGGTGCGGCCCAGACGAAGGCCCACCTGGTGGACCGGCTATTACTTCAAGCACAAGCCAAGGACTCCAAGTCGTAGTCTACTAGAACACTTGTAAACCCTACCTGGCTCCCTTTATAAAGCCAGACAGTGGCACCCCCACGAGGAGATCCATACGACACACAACAGATAGGTATAGCCCTAGCGAGATTGCATCTCATCACCACCATTACCATCGCGGCCACCATGTAACATCATCATATATCTATACAGATCAGACAAGCAGGAGTAGGTCTTTACCTCACAATGAGGGGCCGAACCTGGGTAAATCCTTGCTTGTCAGCCGACGGAACTACCAGCGCGCCAACTTCTCTCCTCATACGAAACCCGGGGTACTTGACCCTGGGATTTGCCGTGTCCACCCCACGTCAATTGGCGCCGTCTGTGGGAAGAACGCGCGCTGAAATCACGGTTTCAGCGGCTCCATCATCTCCGTCGACAACGACGACCAGATCGCATCTAGCGATAGGCTCCAGCATCAACAAGGCGGTGGTCGACTCTCGACTCAATCGCGATCATCATCGATACCAAACGCCCGGGGCTCGACGTCATCATTGCCTCGCACGCGCAACTGATCGGATCTCCAAGGTCAATAATTTACGAAGATGTCACGGGCGATCTGATCGGAATCGTGATTCGCTAGGCAAAGCAAGAAAAGGAAAGAAACAAAGCCAGGGGCAGCGGCGCCGATCCGATCTGATCGCCTGCCACGCGAGGCCAGCTCCAACTAGTACAATCTATTTGGCCCATGCATGGATCGAGGAAAGGATCAAGGAAAAATCAACAAAGCTGGCTACGTGCATGGATTATGCGGCCAGAGTGCTAATCACATGTTACAGATCGATCGGGGGAAGCAGCCCACGGCCGCATGCATGATCAGATTTACTGCACCCTATTACTGATCATCCTCTCTCTTTCTTACATTGCAAGTATGCTTAATAAGATCTGTTTTAATCCACCGATCAATCTATCTATATGCAGCACCAAGGACATGGTACAAAGTCAACCTCCGCATCACGTACGCGGTACGCTCCTGCCGGCGTCGTGGAAGCTGCACCAACGATCTCTTCATCCGGGCCAAAACCGCGAGAAGCCTTCGACGATGGGACTGGGGGGGGCTCAACATCAGCAGCTACGCCGCCAGCTCGATCAGTCCCAAGTCGACCAGGAGTCCAGGACGCCTCGCGGCTAACTCGTGAATTTCTTGAGACTCCCAATGATCGATCCCAAGAAGCAGCAACACTACTACATGCACGAGCTATCTAGCCAAAGAACGACATGGACGCCGTGTTGTGCACCCTCAGGCCGACGCCGCAGAACAGCACATCGACTACTCGATTCGGGTGCGGGCAAATTTCGACTCCCTCAACTTCTTCGACCACGGCGGTGATCAACGTCCGCGGTACCGTCACACAAAACCCGCTCCCTCGAAGGGCACCATGTACCCTCGGGGGCTGGCACTCGACATCAACAACGACATCAACTTCGACCACGCGTACCCGACAAGACGACACTCGTGACTTCTTCGACTCCGCATCGTCGGCTCCGCCTCGCCGCCACGACAAGATGGACTCGGGGGCTAAGCGGTGTAGCCGCCGCGTCGTCTCCCTCCACAACAAGAATCGCCATCTTCGGCAACGTTCAGCGTCGGCGGAACGGCGCATCGGTCGCCGGACCACACGGACCCGAAAAATCGTCGACTCGGGAAGATGGCGGCGTATGCACACGCATCCGAGGCTCGGGGGCTGACGCTTCGTCATCAACGACAAACAACAACTTCGTCGCTCCACATGATAAGGCGTCTCCGACGCCTTCAACAACTCCGCGACGTCGATTCCGTCCACTACGACGTCCATAACTCAACAAACTTCTACAACCACTTTGACGAGTCGACCTCGACATTCTACGGATTTCTGTCGCTCATGAACAACTAAGTCGTCTTCATATTTTACTTCTTCAATTAATTCTAACCTGCTTCGGTTGCATCCAACACTCGGGGGTTGGCGCTTTTTGATTCTGGTCCGCCGCGTCGACTGCCTCAGCAGCAAAACTCCGCCGCGTCGACTCCGGTCCGCCGGGTCGACTGCCTCAGCAGCAAAACTCCGCCACGTCGACTCCGGTCCGCCGCGTCGACTGCCTCAGCAGCAAAACTCCGCCGCGTCGACTCCGGTTCGCCGCGTCGACTGCCTCAGCAGCAAAACTCCGCCGCGTCGACTCCGGTCCGCCTTGCGACTGTCTCAGCAGCAAAACTCCGCCGCGTCGACTGCCTCAGCAGCAAAACTCTGCCACGACGCACTCGTCGCCGCCACACCACTCCGCCGCGTCGACTGTCTCAGCAGCAAAACTCCGCTGCGTCGACCCCGGTCCGCCGTGTCGATTCCCTCCGCCACACAACTCCGCCGCGTCGACTCCGGTCCGCCGCGTCGAGTCTCTCAGCCACACAACTTCGCCACACAACTCTGCCGCCTCGCTCCATCCGCCGCAGCGACTCCTTCCGGCAAAACGCTGCGCACCTATCAACCGACGCTCGGGGGCTGCGCGATGCATCTAACAAAATTGTCTTGGCCGCACCAGATACTCTATGGGGTGCTGCGCCGCACAGGCCGCAACAAATTCGCCTTGGCCTCACCTGATACTTTACCGGGTGCTGCGCTTCACAGGCCGCAACAAATTCGCCTTGGCCTCACCTGATACTCTATCAGGTGCTACGCCGCACAGGTTGCACCAAATTCGCCTTGGCCGCACCCGATGCTCGGGGGCTGCGCCGCACAGGCCGTAACAAATTTGCCTCGGACGCACACGACACTCGGGAGGGCACTCGCCGCCGGCTCGAGTGCTGCGCACCTGACAAATATCTACGCCAGCAGATGCAAAGACTCGAGCACTCGCAAGATACTCGACGATAACAAAATAAAGGCAAATTGAGCCTATGCCCAACTACAAATAGTTGCACATAGCCTCGGGGGCTACTCCATCAGGAGCGCTGTCGCGCACCCGACGAGAAAATTCATTGATCCTCAACAGAGTCGATCCAAGCTTATCACGCCAAGCAGGCACGCAGTTGAGCTCAGGCCGCACCCGATACTCTATCGGGTGCTGCGCCGCACATGCCCTAACAAATTTGCCTTGGCCGCACCCGATACTCGGGGGCCACGCCGCACAGGTTATACGAACAACTTGGAACAATCAAGAAATTCTTCATTTTATTCCCATCGGGAGCGCACTCGCCGCCGGCTCGAGTGCTACGCAATTCTCAAAGCCGGTTTCTTTCTGACCCACATCGGTATTCTCAAAGTCGAGTTCTCTATAGCTCGCATCAATATTGTCAAAGTCGGGTTCTCTATAGCCCGCACCGGATTCACAAAGTCGGGTTTCTCTAGAGCCCGCATCGGTATTCTCAAAGTCGGGTTCTCTACAGCCCGCACTGGATTTCTCAAAGTCGGTCTCTCTATAGATCGCATCGAATTTATTACTATTATTGGGTTTCTTACACCTACACTGGATTTCTCATAAATGGTTCAACTCTCAAGGCAGGGTTAATACATTCATCACATGATCATCAACGCACCTGACGCATTGACTACGTCTACTCGACATGCTGTTATAAGTCTCTGCCCAATTCTGCGAATCGACCAGACACTCGGGGGCTACTGACGTGGTCATACCCTTTGGGTCCCCCACTTTTGGTATACCTGGTGCGGCCTAGCCGAAGGCCCACCTGGTGGACCGGCTATTACTTCAAGCACAAGCCAAGGACTCCAAGTCGTAGTCTACTAGAACTCTTGTAAACCCTACCTGGCTCCCTTTATAAAGCCAGGCAGTGGCACCCCCACGGGGAGATCCATACGACACACAACAGATAGGTATGGCCCTAGCGAGATTGCATCTCATCACCACCATTACCATCGCGGCCACCATGTAACATCATCATATATCTATACAAATCAGACAAGCAGGAGTAGGTCTTTACCTCACAATGAGGGGCCGAACCTGGGTAAATCATTGCTTGTCAGCCGACGGAACTACCAGCGCGCCAACTTCTCTCCTCATACGAAACCCGGGGTACTTGACCCTGGGATTTGCCGTGGCCACGCCACGTCATATGGATTAAAGCAATCACCGAGGGCATGGGTTGATAGGTTCAAACGTGCTGTTTGTGGTATGGGGTACAACCAATGCAATGGTGATCACACGGTGTTCTACAGACACTCTGATCGGAAAATCACCATTCTTGCAGTTTATGTGGATGACATTATCATTACTGGAGATGATCATGAAGAAATAAAGAGACTAAAGGGGTGTTTGAGCAAGGAGTTTGAGGTAAAGGATTTGGGCAACCTAAAATATTTCCTTGGCATAGAAGTGGCACGGAACGAAAAAGGAATATCTTTGTGCCAACGGAAATACACCTTGGATCTCTTGAGTGACATGGGCATGATGGGGTGTCAAGCAGCCCCCACCCCAATTGAACAAAATCATCAAGTGACTGCACAATCAGGTGATCTAGTAAATAAGGAAGATTACCAGAAGCTGGTTGGGAGATTACTATACTTATGTCATACAAGACCTGACATTACACACGCAGTGGGTGTAGTGAGCAGATATATGCATGAGCCAAGAAGTGGGCATTGACAAGGATATACATCCCGGGTACCCTACCATAAGGGTACCTGGTGCACGTGTCGACTAAGGCCCAACTATCAAGAGCCTACATGAAGCCCATGACGAAAGGCCCAACAAGATGGAGTACCCTCCAAGATTAGACATAGGCATAGTCGGTTTAGGCTTTCCTTACATGTAATCTGAGTCGGTTGCGAACTCCCGAGACCCAGCCTATTATATAAAGGCTGGGAGGGCCGCCGATCCAGGACACGCAATACTCGAACCACCAAAACCCTAGCGAGATCGACATCTCGCCAGGACCCCATTGTAGCCCGCATAATCTCACACGATCAATACCAGACAAGCAGGAAGTAGGGTGTTACTCTCCGGAGGCCTGAACCTGGGTAAATCCCTGCTTTTGCTTGTCAGCCGACGAAACTACCAGCTCTACCACGTTCTCTCCCTCGTAATCACAACCCTAGGTCTTTAACCATGAGATTTGATGAGTTAACCCCTCGTCAGACATCTTGATATAGTGGACAGAATCCTAAGATACTTGAAGGGGACTCTAGGAAAAGGGTTGTGATTTGCAAAGAATGGACATCTCGAGGTGGATGGTTATAGTGATTCTGACTAGGCTGGTTGTCAAGATTCGAGAAGATCAGCGTCAGGTTATTGCGTGTTTGTGGGAGGAAATTTGGTATCATGGAGAAGCAAGAAACAGACAGTGCTGGACTCACGGTTTCTTCGGTTCCATCGGAAATTGGCGCCGTCTGTGGGAAAGAATAGTGCTGGACTCATGGTTTCTTCGGTTCCATCGGAAAAGCGACTCGCCGATCGCATCTACAAACGGCAACTCGCCGGCTGCATCAACAAACCAGAACTCGCCGACTCGGCGGCACACGGCAACTCGCCGACTCACTCGACAAACGGCAGCACGCCAACTTCACCTGCAAAAAGCACATCAGATCCTCTGATGAACTTCGAGCCACACTCGCCAGAATTCCAGGAGACGTTCGCTGGTCTCGAGTCAGGTTTGGGTTTAACCGTTGGTTCGTTCAATTTTTTCGTAAACAAGCTTGGTATGCAGGACTTGACAGATCCACGCCAACTCGCGACTTCCGCACCCGAGGCTCCATCGATTGCGGCTCCTTCGACTGCGGATCCATCAACTGCGTCCATACCATCGTCGATCCTCCAAGCCTGCTCGTCTGCAACAACCATGTCGACTCGAGAGATCAACGAGTTCATTGCGAAAGAACTCCAAGGTGAGGAGGCTGAATCAGCATACCGCACAAACGATCCCGAGCTCAATCTTCCACTCGAGGATAGCTTCGACTGCGGGATCTCCCTCAGCGACTTCGATGAGCCCGAAACTCATATCGACAACCACGTCGACTCCGAGATCTGCACCAACAACAACCTCGACTTCGAGATCCATAACAACTTCGCCGACACCGAGATGAGCATAGGCGATGAACATCGACGCGAGCTCGCCCAGATGGGCTGTTCGACTGGCATACTGACTCTGATATGAGTCTCGATGAAGACGTCGAGTCCATGACGGGACTCGAAAACACATACACATACCCTCGGGTGATACCCCAGCAGGTCTACGTTGCCTTCGCCGCAGAATCATCTGATATTGCGGCCAGTCGCAGGCCTACAGAATTCCCGTGCACAGTTACTATGCCGGATGGAGTCACAAATCTCACAATTACTGCTGAGATGGCAGCAAAAGCAGATAAAGTCATCAAGGAGTGCACAATGATGCCAGTGGACGCAACACGAGAGGAGATGTTGACCTTCCAGTACTTCAACTGGCAGGAATCACTTCGACTGCAGCAGATCAGAGCAACACTCGAAGAACGTAAAAAGCAAGCTAGCTTGTCGAGTGCACGGAAGACAGCTCTCCTGAGCTCCACCGGGCGAGCAGACACAAGACCCAGATCAAGGCTGTCACACCTCGCGGAAGATGAGAGGGAAGCACTCACCCGCAACTTAGGCCACTCTTTCATGACATTCGACGAGAGGGAGTGCCAGTACCCAAAACAGCTGCGGGTGCCCTTTTACTGCTGCAGCATACCTAGAGGCAATCAAGCCTCCAGCGGATGACCCCAATGCAAAACTACATCGCCAACAGATCAAATCACTCGCCTTAGCGGCGAAGGCCATACGCCAAATCCCAAAAACTCCAGGAGGGAGTCGAGACCGTGCCATAGTAAACCCGCGTCGTGAAGAACATAATCGCAGTGGTCGCAGTCACCACTCGAAGGAAAGAAGCGGCTCACGTCGGCGCAGGTCCAGAAGCAGATCACGCAGATCTTACAGTAGCGACTCGTACTCTGATCAGGAGCCTGAGCCACGGAGCTCTGTGCTTCACTCGACGCGTCCGCGAGACACGGATGCCCAAAGGGTTCAAACTCACATCTGAACAGCCCAAATACACGGGTCGACAGGAACCTTCAGGATGGCTGGAAGACTACAGACTGGCTGTCTCGTGCCAGCGAGGCACGAATATCACAGCCATGCAATACATACGACTCATGCTCGAAGGCACAGCCCGCGACTGGCTCAAGGCTCTACCTCCATCAACATACGACTCGTGGGATCACTTCCGCGCAGACTTCATCAAAAACTTCGAGCCTCTATGTGAGCGACCAAAAACGTTCGAAGAACTGAGAGCCTGCATTCAACGGTCGACGAAACGTTGAGGTCATACATCCGACGATGGACTGAGATACGCAACTCAGTTGGAGTAATTTCAGAAGATATGGCCATGGATGCTTTCATCATGGGCCTCGCCAGGCGAGATTTCAAAGAAGCACTTGGTCGCCAAAAGCCAACCTCTGTGGCTAACCTCCTAAAGATCGCGACTGAGTGGGCAGACGGAGAAGACATGGCGCGCACCACACGCGGGTCCTCACCCCGTGACAATCATGATAGCGGCAGTCGAAACCGCAGGACTCGTACAGAGACGACCGGAGGCGCAAACGTTCAAAACGTCACTACGACGACGACAGACCCGAATTCATGGCGGCTGGATTCTCCACACCCCGCAACGACCAAGACAGAAGCGACCGACGGTCAGAAGATCGACGGGATAGTCGAGATGATCGCCGGGACAGTCGAGATGATCGCCGGGACAGTCGAGACCGCAACCAACGCAGCGACAGCTACAAGAAGAAAGATTGGCGCAAGTCGCGCTCCGGCGCACAAAACGAGCGATCATTCGATGACAAGATGGATGCTGATTGCAGATTCCACCTGTACAAGGGGAAGACGGAAAATTGCGCTCCAATCACTCGATGAGAAACTGCAGAGAATTCGACCAACTAGCATCTGAATACGTGCAACTCAGAAAGGCAACAGCCGCACACCCGCACCTGCACCTGTGCCTCAGCCAAACAATGTGCCCGTTCTGATGGCACCACCTCCACCACCACAGCCTGCCGCAGGCGGAAATATCGCGGGTGCCATACAACCCGTACCTCGGGTGGACGAACCTCAGTACCCTCCGCCCCAAGGGCAGATGTACATGATACAGAAAGGTCGCCCTTCCAACAGGGAGCAAAAACTTCGCACTCGACAAGTAAATATGGCGGTCATGTCACCTCCTGCCGTAACTGAATTCTTGAAGGGATCCGAAACTGCAATAAGCTTCAGCAGAGAGGACCACCCACCATCGGTAGTTCGTCCAGGGCACTCTGCTCTGGTACTCGACGCCCAAATTGGAGGTTACGCCATGTCCAAGGTCTTCATGGATGGTGGCAGCGGCATAAACATCATCTTCGCGGATACGCTCCGCAAAATGAACAGGTCAGTCGAAAACCTGCCAAAATCCTCAAATACCTTTCACGGTATCGTCCCAGGCAAAGCAATAAGCCCAGAAGGCACCATACAACTCGACGTTACGTTCGGGGACAAAAACCACTTCAGGACAGAGTCGATTGAGTTCGAAGTTGTCGACTGGAAGTCACAATACCACGCCATACTTGGACGCCCGACGTTCGCTCGATTCATGGCGTCCCACACTACGCATACCTCAGCTGAAAATGCCTGGACCAAAAGGAGTAATCACAGTCAAAGGAAACTTCCAAAAGTCCGATTCTTGCGACCGAGAGTTTAGCAAAATCTCTGAGATGTTCGGCATGGAAGCAACACTCGCCGATCTAGCGGTCTCCAACGATCGAACACTTATGCCGGAGCACAAGAAGGTGGCAGTCGACAGAGCATTCAATGCCACCAATGACACAAGGTCGCATCAGGTGCACCCGACTGATCCGACCAAGACAGTCAATGTCTCTTCGAGTCTGCCTATCGCATAGGAAAGCGCGCTCGTCGAATTCCTCCGTGAGAACTGGGATATATTTGCGTGGTGTCCAGCCGACATGCCAGGTATTCCCAGGGAATTCGCCGAGCACTCTCTCCAATTATTTCCAGATGCTAAACCAGTCAAGCAAACAATGCGCCGCATATCCGGCCCGAAAAGAACCGCAGTCGAAGCCGAAGTCGACAGACTACTCGCAGCAGGTTTCATCAGAGAAATCAAGAAATCACAATGGGTGGCTAACCCCGTACTTGTAGAGAAGAAGCACACAGATATCCTTCGGATGTGCGTAGATTTCACAGCACTCAATAAATGTTGTCCAAAGGATCACTTTCCACTACCTCGAATCGACCAGATCGTCGACTCCACCGCCGGGTGCGCTCGCTTGTCCTTCCTGGATGCTTACTCAGGTTACCACCAGATAAGGATGAAGGAAGAGATGAAGAGAAAACGGCGTTCATAACCCCACTCGGGGTCTACTGCTACACAACATGCCTTTCGGGCTCAAGAACGCAGGCGCAACCTACCAGCGCATGATGCAAGACTGCCTCAAGAAGCAAATTGGGCGAAACGTCCAGGTCTACGTAGACGACATCGTCATCACAACAAGGGAGGAAAACACACTACTCGATGACTTGCGAGAGACGTTCGCAAACCTCAAACGCTTCCACATCAAGCTCAACCCGAAGAAGTGCACGTTCGGCGTGCCAGCCGGGCAGCTCTTGGGTATCTAGTCTCGCTCGTGGAATCGAGGCGGACCCGGAGAAAATACAGGCCATCTTGACAATGCAAAGGCCTTCAAAGCTCCATGACGTACAAAAATTAGCAGGTCGAGTGGCAGCACTCAGTCGATTCATCAGCAAACTGGGCGAAAAAGCACTCCCGTTCTATCGGCTGATGAAGAAAGCAGACAAATTCGAGTGGACGCCAGAAGCCGAAGCAGCCTTCACGGATCTCAAGCGAGTCCTCACAAGCCCTCCAATCCTCGTCGCACCAAGGGAACGTGAGCCACTATACCTGTATGTCTCCGCAACTAACAGGGTGGTAAGTACCGTACTGGTAGTCGAACGCAGGAGGAGGGACACGCCCAAAGCATACAACGCCCAGTCTACTACTTGAGTGAAGTCCTCTCCATATCAAAGCAGCGGTACCCGCATTATCAAAAGCTGGCCTACGCCGTGTTCATGTCCTCAAGGAAGCTGACGCACTACTTCGCAGAGCACCCGATCACTGTAATCAGCACCTCAGGGATCGGGACATCCTCACAAATCCCAACGCAACTGGGCGAGTCGCAAAATGGCTCATCGAGCTAGGACCACGAGATATCAAGTATGATTACCCGAAGGCCATCAAAGCACAAGTCTTACCTGACTTCCATACCGAGTGGATCGAAGCTCAGTTGCCAGGAGCACCAGATGTGTCCAACTCATGGACTATGTACTTCGACGGCTCAAAGAAGAACGAAGGCGCAGGCGCAGGTGTCATCCTCATATCACCAAAAGGCGACAAGCTTCGCTATGTCCTGCAGATGGGATTCGAGTTACCATCCAATAACGAAGCTGAGTACGAGGCCCTGATCCATGGCATGCGGATGGCCAAAGCCCTCGGGTGCACTCGACTGATGATCTATGGTGACTCGAACCTGTGGTGCAGCAAACAATGAAGGCCTGCGATGCCATCGCAGACAACATGATCGCCTACCGTGACCTGTACAACCTAATGGAGGGCAGCTTCGAAGGCTGCGAGTTGCGGCACATAGGGCGCGAGAGCAACGAAGAAGCAGACAGCTAGCCAACCTTGGCGCGACCAAAGCACCAGTTCCACCTGGTGTCTTCCTCGAGCGCATCGAGCACAGGTCCATCAAGCAAAAACGAACATCTCCTACATCAGCCGCACCAGCCAAGAGCAAAGCACCTAGCACAGAGGACCCGCCAGTCGAGGTACTCCTCATTGAGCCAACTTGGACTCAACCTTTCCTCGCATACATACTCCGCGGCGAGGTACCTGAAGACATAACAGAGTCAAGACGTCACTCGACGATCTAAAGCATACACCGTCATCAACGGCGAACTATACAAGCGCAGCGTATCAGGTATGTTCCAACGATGCATAGCATTCGAAGATGGCCAGGCCATCCTTCGTGATATTCATGCAGGTACCTGCGGGCATCACGCCAGCAGTCGATCACTCGTAGCCAAAGCCTTTCGCGCAGGCTTTTACTGGCCCACAGCACTCAAAGACGCGGAGGACATAGTCAAAAGGTGCATCGGCTGTCAAAAATTCGCCACAAAGCCGCACGCACCCGCATCGGCGTTGAAGACAATACCATTGGCCTGGCCCTTCGCCCAGTGGGGGCTCGATATGGTCGGGCCACTCAAAAATCCTCCCATGGAGGGCATACTCACCTTCTGGTGGCGGTCGACAAGTTCACCAAGTGGATTGAAGCAGTCCCTATCACAAGTTCGACTGCCACTACAGCAGTCAATTTCATAAAATCCATCATATACCGCTTCGGTGTACCAAGCAGCATCATCACTGATAACGGTACAAACTTCACGGCTGAAGAGTTCCGATCCTTCTGCAAAGAGCAAGACATCACGCTCAACTATGCATCCGTGGCACACCCGCAGTCCAATGGCCAAGTCGAAAAAGCCAATGGACTCGTGACGAGCGGAATCAAGAAACGCCTCCTGGTGCCACTCAAAAGAGCCGCGGGTGCTTGGGTCGAAGAACTCCCATCTGTGCTATGGAGCCTACGCACAACTCCTAACGCTTCAACACAGTTCACCCCATTTTTCATGGTCTACGGCGCAGAGGCAATCCTGCCATCAGATGTAAGATTCAATGCACCAAGAGTCGAAGCATACAACGAAGAAGACGCAGATGAAGCACTCGAAGATGCAGTCGACTTGCTCGAAGAAGCACGCGACACGGCGCTAGCACGCACAGCTGTCTATCAGCAAGACCTCCGCAACTACCACAGCCGTCGACTGCGCACCAGGTCCTTCGAGGTTGGCGACCTGGTACTTCGACTGAAGCAAAAGAAGGTGCACAAACTCGCTCCCCATGGGAAGGACCCTTTATCATCACCGAGGTCATTGGTGGTGGAGCATACAGACTGAAGCACGCGAAGACAGGCGAACTCTCGCACAATCCTTGGAACGTTGCGCAGCTGCGCCGTTTCTATGCTTAGATTGCTCAGTCGCACAATGTAATAGGCACATATGTCGGATGGCTGCAGGTTTCAGACGCGCTCTTTTCCTTCCAGGGTACCTAAGGGGGCTGGAAGGTTTTTAATGAGGCGGCCTGCAGCTTAACATTCAAAAGTGGAATATAATCAATGTTCCTCCTATCTCTCTATTTACTATTCGCATAACTCATTAGTGCATACCTTGGCCGCACCCGAAACGCTCGGGGCTGCGCCATCAAGGACACGAGTTTTCGCTCCTTCAAGAATAATACCTCAACCCCACTCGAAAGTTCGGGGGCTGGGTCACAAAAGTTCAAGCAAGAACGCAGAACTCCTCAACCCCACTCGCACGCTCGGGGCTGAGTCTCAAAGCAAAAGTTGAAACTTCAGATATCACAAAGATTCACAGCCCCACTTTAACACTCGGGGGCTGCGCAATTATTGGTTCACACTCGAAACATTTTCATAAACCCCACTCGATAGACTCGGGGGCTGAGGAAACACAAAGTAAATAATGCATATTATATACAAGTGGCAAATTTACACTCGGGGGCTGCCCCCTCTACAAGTTTATACACAAAAAGCTCTAGTCTCAGGCTCGTCCTTGATGGGTAGCACAGGACCAAAGAGTTGGTCATGGCACGCTCGACCAGCATCCTCGCAGATAGAATTGTGCCATCAAGGTCTCCTGGGAAGAGTCGCTCCAATGGCGGGTGGAGGCAACACCAAGTTGGGACGTCGACTTCGCACATACGCCATCGCCGCGTTGGCTCCAACCACAAGCTTCTGGGTAAGCAGCTCCCGGATGGGGCCTGCATTACGGAAAAGATCGAGCAAGGCATGGATACCTTGTGGTTGTGGTCCTGTTGGAAACAGGGTCTGGTTGATGCGAATCAAAGCCGCCCTGCATAACTCGAGTAGCTGAGCGCTTCGCCACGCTCGATCCTTCAAAGTAGCGAGTGTGCGCGCTCGGAACCTATCAAGCCAAAAATGCTGACGACCAGTTGTCGGGTTGTCAGTGGCATTATCCAGACGCTCTTCAACGCGAGCTTGCTCTGCTTGGAAGTCAGAGACAAAACCTGCAAAAAGAACAAATCAAGTCACTCGAAATAAGAGTAGCCAAACAATCCATAATCAGAGAAAGGATTGTACTCACACTCGAGTTGCCTGTTTACAAGGTCCATCTCGCCAAGCACATAATCTTCTCGTTCTGTGGCTGGAGCTGGTCTCATTCTCAGTGTATCCAGCTCGTGCTGGGCACTCTTTAGCTCTCGCTCCAGTCTCACGCATCGAGTTTTCATATACTCCATTACTCTGGCATCATTGGCCACCTGAGCCCGTGATCGGGTGGCAGTCTGAGGTTGCGAGGAACAGCTGAAGTAGCGGGTTCTTGTGGCTGTTCAAGGCATCACACAAATCTCATGTAAGAAATGAGAAACCAAGCACATAAGTCAAGCGAGTCAACGGCACATAGCCTTTCAGGTGAAAACGCAAAAGGCATTAAAGATGACATTCATACAAAGTGCAGCAAAAGTACACGCATACTCGCGTGATCATAATGTGTCATTACAGAGCATAAAAATAGGTTCGGCTGCCTTAAAACTATGACGCAGACTCCGACCTAGCCCTACTCGAACGGGCGGCGACCTCTGTTGCCCGGCGCTCCATGGTGGTCATAAATATGTTGGCCAGTCGGGCGGCTGGCTCGCTAACATGCTTCAGAGATACTAGTTTCCCGCCAGCCTTCCGAGGGAAGTCAGACATAGCCGCCTCGAAGTTACCCTCTATCCCATGACCTAATATCAGCTTGAGGGTGGACTCCGAGCCGCGTACCGTGAGGGCGCGAGCAAAATTCGCCATGGTCGAAGTCCCTGGACCAAGAACGTTGGCGAAGCCATCAACAGTCGACGGTTGCTCGCCAAGCGGAAGCACTTCTTTGTACACGGCGCCAAGTGTGCTGGTGGACTTGGCGAGAGCATCCTTCGCCTGGACGAACATGGCATCAAGGTCACCTATCACGTGGTCGAGTGACAATTCATCACTGACCACGTCAGAAGGTGCTGGTGCGCCAATAACTCCTTCAACAAAGACCAAAAAGAGCAAATCACTACACACACTCAGAGGCTACACAAAAATGTCAAAGGGAAAGTTACTAACCTCCCACATCCCGAGCGAGGCCAGCCAGTCGCTCAGCGTACCCTCTCTCGCGCACGGCGGCTGCGTCCTTGGTGGCATCCAAAGTTTTCTTCGACTCGGCGCGCTGGGAGGCGAGTGCCTCCTCTAGCTCCTTCACCCGGGACTCAGCCGATGCCTTGTCGCCTGAATTTGATGGCAAGAAGTAACTCAAACATTCGACTAAGCAAAGACAGTGCAAAAAGAACTTCGGGTACAGAATCAAAATACACTTACGGGTAAGTTGCTCCAAGTTAGCACGCAGACTGTCCCTCTCCTGTTCCACCTGGACAAAAGCTTTGCCTGATTCCACCAGGTTGAGGTAGTAGGCTGCAAGCACATGAAACCAGCATGAGTTATACATAACCAGTCCCGTATGCGGACTCGACAAAAGACACTTACGTGTTCAATCCAAGGCGCAGGCTTTGCGGCAGATGTCCCGACTTCTGGGGTTGCAGCACTCGCAACCTTGGCCGTTTCAATGGCAGTAGCCGTGGCTACTGATTGAACGATCTCAGGAGCAACAGGAGAGACGTCCGGGTGCTCAGGGGTCAAAATTTTGTCGGATGGAGGAGTCGGAGGATGCACAGTCTCAGCACTACGAGTGACAGAAGACAAACAACATAAGCACGAATACCAAAACGAAAAAACTCAGTACAGAAAGCATAGGAGCAAACCTGTGCTCTTCTTCTCCTCACTGTCGAGGTTGTCAAAATTTGGGCCTCCAAAAAGCAGCTCCTCACCCGACTTGGGAGGAGGAGCTGAGCTCAACGGGCTCACATCCAAAGGAGCAGCTTTGGCAGAAGGTGAGGAGCCCGAGTCTCCGTCATCCTTCACATCCGACTCCTTCGCGGGTGAGCTCATAGAAGAGGACAAACCTTGGGCCACCCGACGACGCTTGCGAGTGGGAACCTCGCTCACATGATCAGTCGCGGCCGGCTCCTCAGTCTGTACTTCCTCTGCCTCTTCCTCTTCGACCTCTTCCATCGGAGATGTGGTAGCCGAAGGTAGAGGCGATTCATCCCCTCCCTTCGTTTCTACCTCTTGCACCTCCGTTTCATGAGTTGGGCCATTCTCTGGAAGGGGAGGAAGGGTTGACGCAGTCGAATGACCCTGCATATCACAAATAACAGTACAAGGCTAAGAAAGCAAAAACACTGAGTGGTAACGCCAGATGACAAATAACACATACGGTTGTACTAACCTCTGGCAAAGGCTTGTCCGGCCCATATGGAGTGACAGGGCAGTCGACGTTGCAGGGGTCGCTTGACTTAATGCTGGTAATGGATCGCACATGCGCCACTACCTCATTCTTTGACACTTCCTCCTGGCTCATTCGACTGGAGTCGAGCACACCCTCATACTGCCACATGGGGTGAGCTCGGGCGCGAATTGGCCACACTCGCATCTTCACAAAGGTGGCAATCAGGTGCGCACCTGTGACGTTGCCCAGCAGCTTTCCAATATTTGACAAAAGAGGCGCTGCCTCCGCCTGTTCTTCAGTCGACAGTTGATGATCCCAGGCGTTGGTCCTCGCAAGAGAACTGGCAGACGAGAACGCCGGGATTCCTTCCTGGTCGACGCGGACGTAGAACCATTTTTTCCTCCACCCTTGCGCCGAGTCGACTGGCTTCAGGGCGAAGTAGCGCGTATCGCTGCGCACTTGGATCCCGCAGCCGCCCAGAGGATAGGTGCGGCCGCCCCTCTTGTTCGGCCGGACGAGGAAGATGGACTTCCATAACGCCCAGCTAGGGGAAACCCCCAGAAAGCATTCGCACAAAACCATAAAACAGGCAATGTGCAGTATGCCATTAGGGGTGAAATCATGGATTTGCACCCCATAGGCATACATCAAACCACGCACGAAATCGTGGATGGGGAATGCGAACCCCCTAGTCAAGAACTCCGCAAAACAAACGCGCTCATTGGCGCGAGGTTCAGGGAGTACCTCCTTGGGCGACGGCGCGCGGACGAACAGCTGGTCCGGGGAGGTAGCAGCCCGTCCTCGCGAAGCTTGTCAAGGTGCGTCTCCTTGATCGAAGACTTCACCCAGTCCCCGTCGCTTTTCTTCAGGCCGGCGGCGGACGCAGATGCGCTGGCCGCAACCTTCTTCCCCTTCACCGCCACCGCATCGGTCGCGGCAGCAGTCGCGGCAGCACGCTTGTTGCCCGCTACCTTCTTCATCGTCAAGGAGAGGGTGGTGGAGCGCACAAAGCTTTGGCACAAGAGCAATGGAGGAGGAGCGCGAGGAAGAAGATGAAACAGGGGCGGCGCAGGAGGCAAATGGCTAGTAAAAAATTCTGCCAATGCCGTCCTCCCTATTTACCACAAAGCAAAATCAATCACAACCGTCCAAACCACAATCGTGTGCTCCATGGGGAATCCTACCGTACACGTGGCGAACGTGGAGGGCAACCGTCGACGGCCACTCCGCCCACTACGCACGGGAAACGAGGAAGCCATCATCACGACGCCGCAAAATCGCGTCAAAACGGTAAAAAACAAGTCCAAACGGCACAAGTCTTCGGTCAGCACTGCAGCTTGGGGCCCACGTGTCACGTCCCATCCATCACAGCATAACGCACGCCACCGCGTGTCAGACAGCGCAGTCGCCATAAGCGTCATCCCTGACGTCATTGCAAGCGCTCTGTTCAGAAAAGCATTCGAGTCCGCCCAACGCATATCGGTCACTCGACTGCCTTGCTTGGTTGGGTGTGAAAAAGCAATGTTAAGGCAAAATTGGTCACTCGACCGTTCCTTCGACTAAGGCATATTACTCCCATCGGGAGCGTATCAAAAATTTCTTCGACTAAGAGTATATGGGATAAAAAGATTTGAGATTATCCTCCATTGCAAGCAATAAAGCACAATCTCGGGGGCTACTCCCATCGGGAGCGCTGTCGCGCACCCGATAGAATAATGACAAAGTATCAGTCGACAAAAGACTCGACTCAGTTCATATGCAAAATTTGATGCAAAATCATACTCGAAAATTTCCCGAGTTGCGTCCGCCGCAAATAACCTCGGATGCTGCATGCATAGTGTAAAGGTAAGACCCGCCGAACTTTCGAGCTGGGCTAAGGACCGTTCCAGCAACGTTAATCCTTAAAACTTTCCGTGTCAGCAGACATGATGAAAAATCCCGACGGACGCGTTGGGTAAATTTCAAAGTTATACTGCAGATCGATTCAGTAAGACCTCCGCGGCCTAGTCGAGTCTGACCAGTTTGTTCCAAATTCGAGTCCGGGGACTCGAGTTTGATTGAAAGCTAGTAAGGTTTTACCCGAATGTGTAGTTAACCGGTCCCGATCCGTCGAGTGTACCGGGCCTACTAAGCTATTATCCCTTGATTATCATAAGCAAAAACCAAAGTCGATGAAATACTCGACATAGCCAACATGTGCTATTCATACAGGAATTCCAATTATAAACACAAGTACAAAGAATATGACGTGCACTTACGAACGAGTCCATGCCCGATTCTTCGAGTCAGACAAGTACTCGGGGGCTACTGACAAGGATATACATCCCGGGTACCCTACCATAAGGGTACCTGGTGCACGTGTCGACTAAGGCCCAACTATCAAGAGCTACATGAAGCCCATGACGAAAGGCCCAACAAGATGGAGTACCCTCCAAGATTAGACATAGGCATAGTCGGTTTAGGCTTTCCTTACATGTAATCTGAGTCGGTTGCGAACTCCCGAGACCCAGCCTATTATATAAAGGCTGGGAGGGCCGCCGATCCAGGACACGCAATACTCGAACCACCAAAATCCTAGCGAGATCGACATCTCCCCAGGACCCCATTGTAGCCCGCATAATCTCACACGATCAATACCAGACAAGCAGGAAGTAGGGTGTTACTCTCCGGAGGCCTGAACCTGGGTAAATCCCTGCTTTTGCTTGTCAGCCGACGAAACTACCAGCTCTACCACGTTCTCTCCCTCGTAATCACAACCCTAGGTCCTTAACCATGAGATTTGATGAGTTAACCCCTCGTCAGGCATCTTGATATAGTGGATAGAATCCTGAGATACTTGAAGGGGACTCTAGGAAAAGGGTTGTGATTTGCAAAGAATGGACATCTCGAGGTGGATGGTTATAGTGATTCTGACTAGGCTGGTTGTCAAGATTCGAGAAGATCAGCGTCAGGTTATTGCGTGTTTGTGGGAGGAAATTTGGTATCATGGAGAAGCAGGAAACAGACAGTTGTGTCTAGATCAACTGCAGAAGCTGAGTATAGAGCTTTATCTCAAGGGCTGAGTGAGATGCTCTGGGTGAAGCATCTTCTGAGCGAGTTGAAACTTCTGAGGAAAGAACCCTTAAGAGTGTGGTTGTGATAATCAGTTAGCTATAAGTATTGCAAATAATCCAGTCCAACATGACAGGACAAAGCATGTGGAAATTGATCGCTTCTTCATTAAGGAGAAACTTGATGCTGGGATTATCAACCTTAGTCATGTTAGCTCTCAGCAGCAGTTTGCAGACTGCTTGACAAAAGGTTTGGGAACAAAGGAATGTAACTTGGCATGTGACAAGATGAGGTTGATTGACATCTACCATCCATCTTGAGAAGGAGTGTTGAACTGTTATATGGGCCTGGCCCATGTGAGTGTGAGCTACAAGAGGAGAAGCCTACACTTCCCTGACCTAGGTGACTACCACCGAGAGAACCAGCCGCCAACAACGAGAAGACTAGAGAGGTGAGATTCTCGCTACACAACACAAAGCAGTAAAATTACACATTCTAAACTGCAGATGTTTTAAAGCAGCAGCACAAAACTTCGCCTGGTGCCTAAAAAGAGAAAATTATTATTTCCTTTCCGTGATGCTATCTAGGTTCCCAGAAAACTGTGAAGTATAATTCTTTGGCTGACCCGCCCTTCAGGATGCTACTGCTGGACCGTCGAAAGGCTGCAGCATGTGCGTGCCAAAATCACCAGCAATGTGTGTTGTGCAAATGAGAAGCTCAAACCATTGATCATCAACTACTACAATGTTGCTTTGTAAGGCAGATTGTGCATCAGATCTTTTTTATGGTTATGGAAACAAGTGCTAAATTAGTAGGGGCAGTCGGTGCTCTCAGATCCAGAGAAGCATGGGAGCAGGAGATGCTAAAAAATTATCATAAAGTTCATCAGTGCATGACAAATCTATTAGGCTGTTGTTTGCATTCGGGCACTCCCTGTTGGAAATAAATTTGCAGTAATCAGGGATAGAGTTGGCTTGTCCATGGTTAGTTGCAACCATTTGTTTCTAACCTTAATAAAAGGAAGTCATTCTAACTTTTAGGAGGAGGGGGTATTTGCACACCTGTGGGAGGTAGTGAATATTTACAACGGCCTTCCGCTTCCTCTTGAAAGACTTACTAGGTAAATTTGGCGCGTCGTCACGCCGCGCCTTTGGTGAAAAAGAATAGTGATATTTTTGGTAGAAGTTAAATTATGTTTGGAGCAAAGATATTTAAAAGTTTGAAATATTCAAATCTGGAATCTAATTGCATGCTATAAATAGTCAGAATTTATTTTTTTGTGGTCATGTTGATATATTTTCCATATTTTTTCAGATGGATATATTTAAAGTTATTGATTTTGTAATATGTAGTAGTTTTTTTGGAAATTGTTTAATTAAATTAGGCCCACTTGTTGGAAGTTAAGGGATTTTTTTTTGTAAATTTTTTTTTTCGGAAATTATTTAACTTGGGAAGTTTTCCATTTTTTTTATTTAATGATCGGATTTAAAAGACATTTAAAAGTTTGAAATATCCAAGATTAATTTATTTTCACATGTTATGAGTAGTAAGCATTTATTTTTGTGCTCATGTTTGCATATTTTCCATATTTTTTTTCAGGTGGATACATTTTAAGTTTTTTGTATTTTTAAAACATTTAGTAGTTTTTGAAATTTCAGAAGACATTTGGAAGTTTGAAATTTCCAATTTTAAAATTTGATCACATGCCATAAATAGACAACACTTATTTTCATGGTCATAGCAATATATCTTTCATATTGTTGGGGTAGGTATATTCAAAGTTGTTGATATATATTTAAATTTATTGATTTTGTAATATTTAGTAGTTTTTTGGAAATTGTTTAATTAAATTAAGCCCACTTTTTGGAAGTTCAGGGATTTTTTTTGTTAAAAAAAAGTTTTCGGAAATTATTTAAATTGGGAAGTTTTCCATTTTTATTTTTTAATGGTCGGATTTGAAAGACATTTAAAAATTTGAAATATCCAAGTTTAAATTTTGATCGCATGATATGAATAGTAAGCATTTATTTTTGTGCTCATGTTTGCATATTTTCCATTTTTTTTCCAGGTGGATACATTTTAAGTTTTTTTGTATTTTAAAACATTTAGTAGTTTTTGAAATTTCAAAAGACATTTGGAAGTTTGAAATTTCCAATTTTAAAATTCGATCACATGCCATAAATAGACAGCATTTATTTTCATGGTCATAGCGATATATATTTCATATTTTTCGGGTAGTTATATTCAAAGCTATTGATTTTATAGTATTTAGTAGGCCTAGCATTCTAGGATTTTTTTTTTAAAAGGGAAAAGTCTGCCAGGCCGGGCCCACTGCGACGTCACCATGACGTCAGCAGCGGCCGGACTCTGCCGTGGCGACAGCGAGCACGGCGGCGACGCGCCAGCGTAAGCTGGGACGTGCGCGTGTGACCGCTGGGTGCGCGTGGACGCGGGAGACCGGAAGGTGGCGGCGCCGCCCCTAAATGGCCGCCGGAGCGTCGCCGGCAAGGAGGAAACGCGGCGGTGGTCGACGCGCACGGCCGTGGCGATTCCGGCGCCCATACGGCGTCCCAGCAAGCAAGACTCGGCGAGAGAGGAGCGGACGTCGTGGCGGTTTCGGCGGTATGCTTAGATCTGAGCGGGGACGTGCTCGGCGGCGGCGGTGAGCGTCGTCGGCGGCGGCGTTCTCCGTCGTCGCGGGGAGAGAGGGGAGGGAAGGGAGTTGTGTCGTAATTTTGCAAGGAAGTCCTTGATGTTTCTGCAAATTTCAGAAAGGTCCTTCGTAGTTACGACGTGCGGATTGCGGTGCAATTTCCGGAAAGCGGAGGATCTTTTTTGTAAAATAGCCACGAGGACCGTCAGTTCCTGATCGGACGGCGCGGAGTGCGTGCGGTACTGGAGCGGGGCACAGTACCGCGATTTACTGTTACGGGAACAGTGAATCACGGAGAGGCCGCGATTTTGCACCACCTTAATATATAGAGGTAATGATTGTGTCGCCACCAACTACCGCAAAGTTGCCGACCTGTAGATGCAAAGGGGATCCAATTCAGGTTGTCAGTTAGCAGGAGATGGGAGGCAAGGCAACGAGATCAAATCGGTTCAGTGCTGTGTTACTTACGGAACATGAACGACGGCATATCTCAGGTGACTTCTCCTAAGCAGCAATGGCGGATTGTTAGACTGAAACTTGTCGAGCAACAACATTACGCAGGCTGCCAAGGGAATCAGCTGGCCTTTTTTGTTTCCCTGGATGCTTGTCTGAGTTGCAGTTGGTTGCTAATGATAGTCTGGAACGTTAAGTTGGATCAATATTTAAGTTCAAGCTCAAATGCAGATATGGTAGAGAGAGAAAATTACCAATACAGGAAGAAAATTCTCATTAACCCGACGTAACGTTTTTCTATACTACTATTAAAAGAGCAAACTTGTGTTGATACATTAAATCTGAGCCCTTCAATTTGTGGTCAACGGTTCAGAATGCTTCAATGTTTGACAACTCAACACGTCTTTTCGTTTCATGATAATTACGGGATTTGCCACAACTAAAAACAAAACGTTCCTCGCTGTTCCCTCCCCTTCCTGGTGGTCCAGCGCCTGGTGGTCGCCGTCCGCTGCGGCGGCGAGGCGCCGTCGCGCCGTCGTGCGGGCGGGGCTGGCCGTGCCCGAGGGCGGCCTGCGAGGCGGTCCAGCCGGCTTTGTCCAGCGCAGCTCACTGTCGCTTTAGCTCCACCCGCCGTGCTGCCGCTGCCGCTCCCGTAAGCTGTGGGTGAGCAAGACGGCGTGGCCATGCTCATCCTACGCCTTTGCCGGAGGAGAGAGTGCACGACAGTGGTTGGCGGTGATTTCGAGGGCCACGCCGGGCACCTGCAGGCGCTGAGATATGAGGAGGTGGGGACGAATTTGGTCCTCGAGGCTGCAGGAGGCGGAGAGGATGGGAAGAAGCCGCCGCCGCTGCTGCTTCCCAGGCGAGGATGAGGATTGGCGTTGGAGATGGATGAGGAGGGTGCCGTGCAGGGACGCGGGCGGGATGCCAGAAGGAGCTGCAGCAGCATGGTCCGCGGACGACGTCGCCCGATCTGCAGCGCTAGATGGCGGAGATGCGTGGCGCAGTGCCGTCTCTGTTTTTCTTCAGGCCACGCTTGCCGTACTGATTGGTAAATGGTAAATGGTCGTGAAAGAGCTACAACTCGGTTACTGATTAGTGGGTTGCTCCATTCTGCTAGCATCGTTATATTATTTGGATCCATATTTATTTGGACAAGCACATATTTTTTTAAAGTTTGAAATTGATTAAGATGATTGATAAGACTTACGAGCATTGTTTGTACTCCCGAGAATAGTGTGTTTATGTTCAAATTCCATTCAGACAATTTGGTTCTCATGGTTTTTTAACTCCCTCCGATTCATATTAGTGGTCGTAGTTTTAGTACAAAGTTGTACTAAGCCGCTCCACGCAACTATCCACGATGCCTCCCGCCACGGGATCTGGCACGCCGTCGCACAAGCCTCCCTACCGCTGGAGCCGGCAAGAGGCGGCAAGCCGGGACAGCCGGATGAAGCCCCGCACGTCGCCGTCACCTCCCATGCACCTGTCGGCGGCCTGTAGCTCCAAATATTCCCTAGAGTTCGACGACAGGCCTGGCTGTCCGCTTCAGCGCCGCCGACAATAAATAATCCATGTAGACAATGTACGATCTTTCCTAAATCTAAATTGTCTCTTTTGTTGTGAAGACGTGCGTTGCACGTACATTACAACTAGTACATAATAAAAAATTCAATCAGTTGAATATATTTGCACCCATGAACAAATCATATACGGCTAGCTGCAATCAATTAGCAAACTAAATCTCCACCAGTCACTTTTTCATCACATGCGCTGGCATAACAACATTCAACACTACTTGTGCCAGGACACACCTAGTCGCCTAGCATTAGCATCATAATTCACTCTTCTCGTATTATTTTAAATTTCTCACCACTTACAAAAATTCCCCGAGTTAACTTAAAACCATGTGGTAGCAACTTCATCATCGTCGGGAAACAAAAACAAAAAAGAACTGATCGCAGAACAGCATAGCAAAATCTGTTAGTATGATTTTCCAGTGGCGGACGCAGGAAAAAATTGGAGGGTGGGCACACTCAAAAAAAAGTTGGCAAATGAAAATATAAACAACAAATTGATTCATGACATTGTAGATCAATACATATTTCTCAAATGTGCGTGATACCAATGCAAAATAGTTCAAACATATAAACAAAGTCTTGCATGATAAAATTTAGCATAAATAGCAAATTACATCACTATAACTTTTTTCTTAACTCTACGGTTTCACATTGCCATGAAAGATTGAACTATGTCATCTTCACTTACTTCCAAGAACACTTCTCGCTCAATATATGTCACTGAGCAATGGTTCAAGAGCTCATCACCCGCGGCCCACCCTGCCCACCCTCTGCGTCCGCCAGTGATTTTCTTGTTCCCTAAACATTACACGATTCGGCCTACGACCAGCCCTCTCGAGTTGGTATACTAGCAATGCTAAAACAAGTCCCCTGATCCCCTCCAATATCTATCAATACGCTACATTGTCTGCCTTCCCATCACTACGCTACAGCTTAAATTGATTTCAGTAGAGTCCTCGCAAGCTTTACCAAACAACTAAAGAACATGAATATCTGTACAACCTGAAAATCGAACCCATCACTCCATCAGGGATTCCAACAATTGAGCAATGGTGGCCGGCCATTCGATTCATTCAACAATCATCTTGAATTATAACTTCCTAATGAACCAACCCAGAACAAATTTGGCTCAGGCTATTCGAAATCAAAGTTCTAGTCTTCTAGAAGATCATAATCGCTTACATAGTGGGAATCGGGCTCACCTCTTCCGGTGTTGTACGGCAGGGGATTCGGGGAGGAGGTCGGCGGCGGCGGCGTGAGGGCCGCGGTGTGGTTAGCTGCGAGGGGGAGGCGGGGGTGGGCCGACCAGCGTCCAGAGAAAAGGGCGCTGCGCCGGGAGGGACTGGAGGTGGCGCCGCCGGCCTACTGCACGGAGCACGATAGTTTTGATCGATCGATTTATGCACGTCCTGGACCGGTGGTGATCCGGTCGGCTTACGAGTTGGACTCTGCAGCGGGCACGTACTGGTTCTTAGTCATCAAAAAAAATTGCGCGCTATTTCGGTGCTATTGATGCTAATAGCATGCTATAGCATATGAGTGCACGCTAAATTTTAAGCGAGCTGCTCGTTATGATGCTATTCGCGAAATAGTATGTTATATCATGTTATATCACGCTAAAACGTTATAGGGTTAGCGTGCTATTTTATTTTCTACCTTATTGTCCAAATACCCGAATTTTGCACCTTAGGAAAAACAAGAAGTTGCTTCCGCTTTGTCGTGCTGATGAACTTTCCTCTTCAGAATCAGAAGATAACATCTCTAATGATGATGATTGTGAATAAGTAATTTATACTATGTTGTTGCCACACGGGATGTTGATGTTAGACTTCTAGGAAATTGAAAAACAACTTTTTTTTGGACTATATCAGGTATTCTTGTTGAAATCCTTTATTTTCAACCTGTATTTGTTTTTTTTCAAAACACTATTTAAAATATAGCACGTTATAGCATTTATAGCATTTGGAGGAGGCTGTCGCTATTTTTTTTAGCACGCTACTTTTTACCTTTTACCTTGGTTCAAGTACAACTCGGCCTGTCCTGTCGATGAAGGCTTGACCATCACCGCGGCCGCGGCGCCACCCCGTGCACTCCGCTGACCGCTGCTGAAGTGCGAATACACGGGGCCTTCGAGTTTCTTTTCTGCTGGCTGGTGTCGACTGCTAGCTTGCTGCTAGTTGATGCAGAGGAACCTTAAGATGGTTTGCTACTGAATGAACCTTGGAATACTTTGCTACTGGATGAATGGGGAACAAAATGCACTCCAGCTCTTGTTCATCTACTCAGTAGTAGTTTTCAACCTCAGTTACAATTTCAGGTCCCTTTCGTACATGTTTGAAAAAAACAACTTTGGAGCTTATTACTCTCACAGGAAGAAAAGAAAATATTACAGCATCAGTACATGTTGGAAGAAGAAGGTGCCTATGTGGACCATGTGGTACACCAAGTAACTGACCTAGTTGTCATACAACATAAGAATCTGGTCCAGAAGAAAGATCAGGAAACAACAGCATACTAATACAATGGGCCCTAATACAATACAAGAATTTGACTATTTGCTAAAAAGGACAGCAGCTTCCTTAATCCTTTGAAGTAGGCATAGATGCAGAAACCAGATTTGAACTCCACAGCATAGTCAAAACTGTCAAAGACATGGACACAGAGGTTGGTTCTACAGCGTGACTCCTACTCCTGGTATGATATCACTTCCCAAGCAACCGACGTCCCCTTTGGTTCGCCCCTTTGACTCTGAAGTTCAGCTCATCGATGTCGTCATTGAAAGTGTCCAGTGATTTATTTTGCCTGCAGAAAGGAATGATCTCCATCAGATCGAATCTTATAAAGAATGGACAGTACAGATGTACAAGTGAAATACGGCATCTACTCTACTGAAGATATATTTAAAGAGGTAGTACCTGTCGATTTCTGTACCCATATCCAGTGCCATGTCCTTCATGCTTCCCAATATGTTACTCAAGTCTGCAAACACATCATCCTGCTTCGCTTTCTCAGCCTAGTAAAAAGAACATATCGTTAACTTTCGGAACATACTAGTCCAATGTCCATTCTATGGTTCTAGCAAACTGACAAGACAGACCTCAATTTTCTCCATCGCGGTTGCAGGTGAGCGATGTACAGGATTAGGAGAATGTTGAGGTGTTGAGACAATGCCTAGACTCTGTCTCTGCTCCATGTGGTTTGACGTACCTATGAAAGAATTGTCTGCGATAACACAAAAGGATCAGTCGAGGAAAAATTGAAGAGTTACTGAAACTACTCATATTGTGCACAACCATACTCTGTGAAACTGGTCCTTTTATTGATTGATTTCTCTTCGGCCTCCACGTCTTGGAAAATAGTCCTCCTAGACTTCCAAAAGCCTCTCACTCTGATTAAATTTGGAATTTTCAGTTAATGTTCAGAACAAAACCAAAATATTATAGACCTTATAAATTAAATAAAACAGCCAATTAAATATGTGTAGCTGTATAAAGTTTACTCAGGAAGTTAAGATGAAATCAAGTACTTTGAATCAGCAAGATAAATATTTCCACGAGAGGAAGAACGTTTACACTAGTATCCAGTAATTAGGACGCAGAACCCTAAGATGCACATAGTACGGAAACATAAACTGAAGACATCTGAGGTTGTGGGTAAAGAGAAATCCTCACAAAGTTTGACATAAATCTTCATTCAAGAGATACATAGATTATAAAAATAAGTCTTCTTATCAGTGGATTATAAGGCTATTTGGGTCTAATTGTTTATAAGGTGATGACTGAAATTAGGATCAACATACATGGACATTCTATCAAACTTGACACTATTTTACAAGCAGTGGTAATGCGAAGAAACTAAAACATACTTTTCCAGCAAGCTAACTACGGTATAGTTAGGCTACCCAGTAGTATGTCTAGCAAAAAAGTTGGGTAATATCGCAAAAAGTGCAGAGCTTACCACAGTAAGGTCCTGCTCTATGTCAGCCGCAACTCGATGAGTGTGAGTGATCTGTTCACCTTGTCGATGCAAAGTCAGCAGGATTTGTGAAGCATCTTCTCTAATTGCTTCAGCGGCCCTAACACAATCCTTTGCTTTGCATGAGGCTTCTTCTGCTTTACGTACAGTGTATTCTTCCAATTCTTGCACGGATTGGTTGGTGCGCTGCACTGGGGCAGATTGCGCCCTTGATGGTCTTGAGGGCACATCAGAATCAGAGTCGGAATCAAAGGGGTTTGTTCTACGGATAGGAGTGGCGAATGAGTTTTGCTTCCTTTCCATTGATACTGGCATCTCAGTTTATTCACTTCACGCACTGGAGAAGAGCAGAGCTCTAGTATGAAAAGGGAAGCATCAGCAAGCGTTACAGTTATTAAGTTGACATGAATTATACTAGTCTCGGGACAAGAAAATTATTTGCTATAAAAATGGTTACGTATAGATAATAACAACTGAAGGCAGATGCAAAGGCCACCATCTAAAAGCATGTATAATGTTGAAAAAATATCACAATGAACTACAAACAATAGTAACATACTCTACATGAGCTCATCCAGCACCTTGTTATCCACCAAGATATACTTGCAAAGAATTTAGGCTCATGCTTGCAATCACTTTTTAAGATAATTTCTTGGACTATTCTTTATGATGCAAAGTCAATAAGTTTCACAAAACAAGAAAGGAAAATTATGACAAGAACTGCTACAGATATCATAAACGGAAAACCCTGCATCATTATTACGAGCTTCAGAAACATGTATAACTCTTTCCTAGTCACAAGTGTGAAAACTCCAACTGTGCTTTATTTACAACCTATGCAAGAAGCCAGGTCAGATCAGCTGCCAATCTATAGGGAAGGGCATGGCAACCTCGGAAGTACAGATATGGTATTTTCAGAACATCAGCATAAATACAGTTTCTGGGTTTCTTGCATTCATACAACTAAGACAATGCTGCCATCACTTGCAAACGGATCACAAACCAGATAAGAGGTAGCTCTTAATCATTGCATCAAATGTACATAATCTGCATGATCGATCAAACATTTGAGCACACACATGAACTGCAAGTATTCACATTCAGCAATCAGCATCCTGCTCGTTACTCACGAGTGCATCTCATCAATAAACGATTCCCATATCTTAGTCAAAAAAATATAACCCATATTTCTAGAAAGCAACAAAACCCCAGTAGTCAGTAGTGCCCCAGTCCCCACACAAATCGTGACATAGCTAAGACATCACAAAACTGGATCACAGATTCGCCGCAAGCAAATCTTATCACAGATTGAAGGGGGTGGGGGAGAAGGAGGAGGGCGGTGGCTCCATACCTCGCTGGGTCGGGTCGTCGGGTAGGAACGGGATGGGGCAGAGGAGGAGTTCGTCGGGAGCCTTCCGCCGCCTGCTCCCGGAACCCTAGCTCTACCTCGTCTCCGGGGAACGGGCCAATGTTGCGCCGCCGGGGAACGGGGAAAAGGGGAGACGAGGAGGGGCGGCGCCGCGGTGGAGAGAGGCCGCCGGCGAGGTATCGGGTGGGCGACAGTCCTAGGGTTAGGTCGCCGACACTAGCGCGGGAGACGAGACGAGAAGAGGCTCCCCCTTGTCCTTGTGCGGTGGATCGGAGCAAAGGGGGAGTTGCAGAGGAGAACGAGATTCACACGAGAGGAATATGACCGTTGGGTTGGGGCCTCGGGGTGGGAGCTCCTGTAGGCTCGTAGCGTTCGCTACGGCGTTGACGCTCGCGTGGGACCTCTAGTGGGCCGGCCCGGTTCACTCGCACGAGCAAGCTCGCTCTGTTTATTTTTTTCGTCCCCCTTTTCAGCTGCTGGTTCACGGAAAAAGTCCGGTTTCTCTTTAATCATGAGAAAAATGTGTGAAATCAATTTTCTCCCAGATTTTTAAAATGGGCATAAATGATCATTTTCAAAAAAATCATTAATTTGATTTTTTTCATGAATTTAAAAATATTCACAAACTTGAGAAATATTCTTGAATTTCAAAAAAAATCGCAAATTTGAAAAAAGTTTATGAATATAAACATCAAATTTAGAATGTTCGTAAATTGAAAATATTCATGAATTTGAAAAGATGTTCAATGAAGATTAAAATGTTTGTGAATTTAAAAAAATGTTCATAAAATTTAAACATGCTCACGAATTTTTAAAAATTAGAATTATAAATGTTTAAAGTACCAAATGAACTCCTGGAAATCCAAGAGAAAACATAGATGTGTATTTAAATTTGAAAACCTTACTTGAAAGTTAAAGTAAACATCTTAAACTTTAAAAGAGTTTATGAAAATCTAATTTAAGCTTAGGTACTTAAATAAATTGTCCAAAAAATTGTAGTCCTAGTTTTTGATAAAAAAAATAGTGAAAAAGAATCAGGATGTGACAGCTTAGAGGCACAATGCTCGTCAATGGTGAAAAAGACATGATTGACAGGAAAGAAAATAGCGTTGTCTGTGCTACAACATCTACAAGGTCAAATACATATAATATGAAAGTTTATAATAATATTAATTGATAGTACAGATGTTTGATATATTTTTCTGCATATTTACAAAACTCTACATCGCTTGACACTGAAAAAAAAACTAAGATGTACAACATTTTACCAAAGATGGAGTAACTGAATCGACCAGTTTCAAAGAGAGTTGTCTTTCTTTAGAAGGTGTGCCCGTCTCGATAAAACGACAAGATGAGTACATGGATATTTTTCACAAATTGCAGGAATGCCCTGCCCTCTCCGGCTCAAGGTTACCCGAAAAAAGTAATATAAATTGATGCTGAGAGTTGTATTTTTCTAGAACGGGCAGCTGCTCTAAATTAGACCATTTAGAGGACAATGAGTAGAAATAAACATACTATGTCAAGGAGTTTGATTTGCAGGAATGAGAAAATCTAATGATGTCGATTTTTTTTAGATAAAGAGCATATATTAATATCGCGGAGATACCAATTACACCCAGCCTCTGCAACAACGCAATAACCGAAGGTATTACGGATGCACACAGCCGAAAGACAATAAGAAGAAGAACTAAAAAAAAAGTCCCGCTACAGAGTTACAGTCCTTGCAGCAGCAGCACAACCACCACCAAGCCAACACCTGATGTCCAATTCTTCAAAAGCAACGCCTTCAAGAAGGAAACAGTGCCAGGCACAACGAATTAAGGCCAGACCTTGGGTTTTCACCCTGAAGATAGTCCCCGCTCTCAAAACAATGTCTTCAGCAAGACCATTGTCAGGCACAACCAATTAAGCCCAGACCTTGGATTTTCACCTTGGAAGGTAGGATTTTGAACTTCACTTGTGTTGTCGCCACCGCTTACATGCTGCTGCCACGATTCCTGAAACTCCGAGCCAGTTCCTCATCAACGCAAGGGCTCCGAACACCATTGCCAGTCCTTCGATCACAACTTCCATGACATTCTCCCTCTGGCTTCACCATGGATTTGCCCATGATAGCAACAGACAGAGCTTCGTGCCGCTACCTCCGGCACGACCGAATACCACCCGATCCAGCAGTCTCTAGGCATTAGCCAGTTGGAGATCGCCAGCGGAGCCTTCCGGAACCCGACACTCTGGCCAGATCAAAGAGGATAGGCGCGCGGCAGTTCTTCGTCTTGGCGCAAGAGTAACCCTAGGACCACCGCCATTATTCTTCAGCCTCGCAGGCCCCGACGCCGCGAAGCCACTCCCAGCAGGAACGGCCGTAGAAGAGAGAGCAGACCAACGTGCAGCTGCAGATCATCGCCGGCATGACCGAAGCCACAACCAGACTCCCCGGCAGCCCAGCCCTGGCGGCCCCCAGCGACCCAGACCGGGGCCTAAGCCCAGATCGAAGCCCTGTGCAGATCGCCCAGCACGGCCAAGCCGGCGGCGAACCACCTCCTCCACGGCGCCATCCGCCGGAGCTCCTCAGGCCTCGGCCGAGTCGGCCGCGCCGCCCTGTGCCCTCCGTCAGCGCCCCACCTCCTCCGTGCAGTGCCGCGAAGAACCACCTCCCCTGCCCTCCCACCGATTTGGATGGGAAGGGCGCCGCCACCGCCGCCCACGGCGGCAGCAACGGCGGCAGGAGATGTAGATCGGAGGGGATTAAGGGAGGTGGTGGTGGGGGAGCCGCCGGGAGGAGGGCGGATCGGAGGGGATTAAGGGAGGTGGTGGTGGCCGATCATGCCTAATCGCCCGGGGAAGCGGGTGTCAGTGCCAGTAGTACTGGAGGGTATCGCATCTACTGGTTTGGTAGCCCGGCGTGCGTGCGTATGGTGCGTGACCGATCGAGTTGCACCTTCAAAGCGCGTCCGCCTATATAAATTCGCGCCCACCCGGCCACAAGCACTGCGCTGCAAGCTTGATTTCTAAAAAATGGCCGACAATGGCCAAGACCACACCAGCCCCTCTTTCTCGTCCTTCCTAAATCCCACGAGATCTAGTTCCAAGTAAGATTTGGCCAACCGTGGATCATGTGCATGGTGCCTGGTGAGTGCTTACAACCCCATCGTCTCTTCCTCTCCTTGCCTTGTGCATATTTCGATCCGCTAGTCGTCAATTAGTTTGATCCAATGTTGCTGCTTGTTTTAAGAAACATGTGTATGGACTTGAGCCATCTGCTCCTTGTTCGATTACAAGATGTGTGATCGATTTGTGTGTGTGCGCGCGCGCGCGTACGGGGTGGATATGTTGCTTGTTTGAAAATGGGTGCGTTTGGATTTGATCCATCCGTCTCGTATGTGTCCGTTAGTTTATTGTTGGTTGCTAAATGATACTGCTTCCATCGCGTTTGTGCCTATTTATCTAGTTGTTAGTTTAATTTACTTGTACATAACCCTTCAACGAGGAAAACATGTATTGATATACTTTTTTTTTACTTATCTGTAACTTATCTCGTCAATGCAAAATCTTAGCTGGTATATTTCTATTATAATAGCAAACTAGCCTCATACAATGCTGCTAAACATTAAGATACAGTGTATAAATTTGGCGTCTATTGTTGATAAATATATTTGCATTGAATTAAAATCGTATTTTTCAGAAAATGTTATGGAACTATTTCTTTACAATTTAATTCAGACATTTGTAATAAAAAGTTCTCTTTTTGATAAAAAAATATAAACATTTAATCACATTCCTTTGTGGATTAATATGTGTCATTAGATCTTTTGGTGTATTTTATGCTTTGGCATACATTCCATATTCCTAAATATCTTGGTAGAGAGCTCACGAGTGTACATGTGTCTAAAATATTATATTAGGATATTTTTATATATAGTGTATGGATGTAGGAAGTAAAATTAAATTAAGAAAATGGGAGAAAGTTATAATATAAATTAGATGTATGCAAGTGTAGTGTTTGGCAAAGCTCATTTCTTAGTTCTTTTATGAGAACATTATATTTTTCCTTCCTACTTCTGCATTTAGTAGGTTGTTGGTAATCTATAATTTTTTACAAGGTTACTTAGAAATACGCCACCAGATTCACAAAAATGTTCAATTCTTATTCTCGAGCTCGACTTTTATTTATCGGTTGGCGAGCGATAGGCGTAGGTCAATCTACAAAAGCTAAAAAGTCGGTCGCTCTCCCCATCATAGGATCGTCATCCAATGTTTAGAATCAGCCACATCATGATTACATTTTAGTGCGCAATTTTTTTGAAAAATCAACCCGCGCTACATAAAAGCTCCACTTGAATGAAAATAGAATATCGCGTTGCCCTTGACCTACCGAAATTTACAACAAAAAGACCACCATGGTGGTTACACCTAGTATTGCAACAAAATCCCCCATTCCGTGTGCAAAATATATAATATGGCAAGAAAAATAATCGTAATATTGAAAAAATGTAATGTTACAAAAAAATTGAACTACCATTTTTCTGCATATTTCTTTGCAACAAAAATCAGCAACAAGTTCAAAATCACAAACGATTACAAAATAATAATAATGTGTTTGTAGAAAATAAAAAATGGGTCAGCCACAATTGTTTTGTTGCGGATACATTTGCACCAAAAATCACCACCTATTTCAGTAAAAAACACAAACAATTACAACAAAAAACAAGTGATTGTAGCATTTTGAAAAGCACGTAAACAACATTCGGGAGTGTGGATAAAAGAATGGTCCAAAGGATGACATGAAGTGATTGATGCCTCAAATGAAAACTTGTTTTCATGACCAATACAAAACTTTAGGAAGCATGAACAGTATACTGAGCAATATACTTGGTCGATTCAGGACAACTACATAATGTTTCGTTAAGTATGTACATATGCACCAGAGCTAACTGTTGTGTTTGTGTCGAATATTGTGTACGAGTAGGGTTACGTTTGGACTTGGTGTTGTAATAGGTGTGGACAGGGTACGTGTAGTGTTAGAGTCGAACACGTTGTATCCTAAGGCCTCCCATATAATGAGGGGGCACCACATGTTGTAACCCATGGCGACGTGATAGCAGCAGGCGCGCAAAGGGAGCCGGCGGCTTGTGCCGGCGACCAAGGCGGCCGGTGCAGCGGTATCGTGGGGAGGAGCGCCCATAGTCAGGCCCCGCAGATGTAGGCGAGTTCGCCGAACTGCGTTAACAAATCTCGGTGTCGTCGTTTTGCTGTGATTGCTTGTTCCTTGGTAGATCGACTAAGCGCCTACGATTTCAACAAGTGGTATCAGAGCGTCAGGTTGGAGGCTGCGGTGTGTTGATCTAGAGGAGTCGAGAGATTTGATCAGTCGATGTGGATTTGCAGCGGCGAGTCCTTCGTGAGATCGGCAGGGATCGCAATTTTCTCGGCAAGCGGAAGCAATCGGATCGTTGATTGGGTTGGACTTGGCGAGACGTATCAGCGCAGGTTGGCAGCTCGTAAAGCATGCAGTATACGTATCCTTGTACGTACATGTGGGACTGTCCAACTAGGTCACGTGCGTGGTGGCCAAGGTAAATTGCATGCAACGATTGGAAAGCACTATGACCGGATTTGTTTTGGAAAGAAAAAGGGACCGAGTCCCAGGTGGAGATGTACGAGGCGTGATCTTCATGGGTTCCTGTCGGGAGGCGGAGTCCTGCGCGTGTATAAAAGCAGTAGGCAGGGCAGGGCCAAAGCGCGAGCCGGCAAATCTATTCAGCGAAAATAAATCCATCGAGGAGTTCCCTCGGGTTAGCAGGCGAGATCAAGGCAAAGCTAGCGTCGGGAGTTGAGCCAAGTTAGGAGCAGCGGTACGTGAAGCACAGGTAGAAGTTTCTCTTGCTACGTGCACACGGGGACAGCGGCTCGGTTATTCTTCCAGGGCCAGCCGTACATGAAAAATCATAGCGCCATCGGGTACCAGATTTGAAGTGCAAAAGTTCGACGGAACTGGAAACTTCGCGCTATGGCAGACAAGGGTGAAGGATTTGTTGGCACAACAGGGATGCTTGAAGGCGTTGCGGGATAGCAAGCCAGCTAAGATGGATGATGATGACTGGGAGGAGTTGCAGATTCAAGCAGCCGGAACCATACGGTTGTGTTTATCGGACCAGGTCATGTATCATGTGATGGATGAGAATTCGCCGAAAAAGGTTTGGGAGAAACTGGAGAGTCAGTTTATGTCCAAGACTGCGACGACCAAGGTGTATTTGAAGCAAAAGTTATACAGGCTGAAGATGCAGGAGGGGTCGGATTTTGTGGAGCACATGAATGCCTTTAATCAGGTTGTCACTGATCTAGCACGTCTGAGTGTGAAGATTGACGACGAGGATAGGGTGATTCTTCTTTTATGTTCGTTGCCACTGTCCTATGAGCTCGTTGCCACTGTCCTATGAGCATTTGATCACTACGTTGACGTACGGCAAGGAGACCATCAAGGTTGAGGATGTCACTGCGGCGTTATTGTCCTATGATATGAGGAAGAAGAACACCGCTGAGGAAGTCGCTCATGGTGAAGGTTTGCTGGTCAATGGTGCGCAAGGCAGGAAAAGATACGAGGCAGGGAAGAACAAGAAAAAGAAGGTGCAGTGCCACAAGTGCAAGAAGTGGGGACATATCAAGAAGGACTGTCCAGATCTCAAGGATGGGTCAAGTGCTAATATAACAACTCATGGTGATGACTCGGACGGCAGTGGTGATGTTCTCTTATTGTCAAATAGACGGTCAATCAAAGGTGAAGCGTGGATGTTGGATTCAGCTAGCTCTTTTCATGCGACACCCAATAGGGAGTGGTTCTCTTCGTACAAGTCTGGTGAGCTTGATACAGCCTATCTGGGGGATGACACGGGCTACCGTGTTGCTGGAGTAGGTGACGTCAAAATCAAGACGTTCGACGGAGTAGAGCGGGTGCTTCGAGGAGTCAGGCATGTGCCAGGGCTAAGAAGGAATCTAATTTCGCTTGGAGTTCTCCATGATGGTGGTATGGTATTCCGTTGTGATCAGGATAAGAAGACCATGAGAATCATGGAGGATGAGGTGACCGTGATGACGGGAGAGAGGACGGCGTCGCATCTTTACAAGTTGCGAGGGAGCACTATTGCAGGTGGAGGCATTGTGAGTGGAGTTCCGGGAGTAGCAGCTGTGTTCCATGGAGGCGGCGGGTCTGCGGCAGACTCGTCGAGTAGCTCTCGGTAAGCTACGAAGAAGACAACCCAAATCCGGAGTACATGGAAGTTTGACGCTTGGACGAACTCAAGGTGGTGGAGAATATTCGTCAAGGTGGAGTTTGTTGTGTTTGTGTCGAATATTGTGTACGAGTAGGGTTACGTTTGGACTTGGTGTTGTAATAGGTGTGGACAGGGTACGTGTAGTGTTAGAGTCGAACACGTTGTATCCTAAGGCCTCCCATATAATGAGGGGGCACCACATGTTGTAACCCATGGCGACGTGATAGCAGCAGGCGCGCAAGGGGAGCCGGCGACCAAGGCGGCCGGTGCAGCGGTATCGTGGGGAGGAGCGCCCATAGTCAGGCCCCGCAGATGTAGCCGAGTTCGCCGAATTGCGTTAACAAATCTCGGTATCGTCGTTTTGCTGTGATTGCTTGTTCCTTGATAGATCGACTAAGCGCCTACGATTTCAACACTAACAGGCACGAACATTTCACAAGGTGACAGTAACTGTATCGATGAAGAATAAATACCAGACCACATCCATGCTTAGTTGCTTATCAGCTTATTTGTATCAATAGCTGGCTAGTTACAGCAACAACAATTTATCTACCGTCATTTGTCCACCTGGATTAAAATTGCCGCTATACCACTCGAGAAGCAGGATACAGAAAAGGGAAAAAACGATGCCGCCCAGGAGAAATAACCAAGGAAAAAAATAGCGCGCTACAGCGTGCTACTAGCGAGACATTGTACACTGATTGATTTAGCGAGACAGTTCTGAAAATGCTATAGCGCGCTATTTTTTTCCATGGAAATAACAGAAACCTGAGGGCAAACGCGACGTTAGCTAGGCTGGTGCCCCACCGTGTTCGTCATGGTGGCGTCGTCGACGGATTCGTCGATCACGAACAAGGAGATGCTGATAAGCGAGATACCGACGCAGCCCAAAAGGAACGTCATTGCCCACCTGCTATACTCCTGGGGTTCCGCCACCAGCTCCTCCTGCTCCCTGCCCGTCGTCGGCCATACGCTTCCGCGCCGCGCCCGCCCGACCGGCCTTTCAATCGATCGATCTACGAGCTTCTAGGGTTTGGTTGGGTTGGCTTTGTTCTGGTTCGCCAGTTTGGGATCCATCGACCGGCGGCTTCGGCTAAGAGAATCACATGGACGGGAGTGTATCCAGTCCGTGCATCCGAAGTGCGGTTGTTAGCCTAGCCAGAATCGGAGTAATATTTTGCAGTTAGACGCCCCTAATTAAGTTGCTTTGATTTTGCAATAATTATCTTAATTAGGAACCCATCGCTATCACGCTATGTGTATAGGAGAGCAAGCAGGCCCGTGGCTAAACTAAACATATGATTTCTGCTGGAGAGTAAGAAATGGACAATGCAAATTGGAACCGGAGTAATACAAAAGAACATGGGGAAGAGGAATATGCCCTGCATTTTGTTCCAGGGGTTTTTCAGATATTTTATGCAGGCAAGAAAAATGGTGGGCGAAGGCCCCCCTGCATCAAAAAACACCAACCGATTTCACCAAACACATTGCGAGCAACATGACACACATAGAACCGGAGACTGAAACAATAAACCGAGCAATCAATTGGTCAGAAAAATAAAATGTATGCAGCCACACGAAGTTAAGTTATGGTATATTCACTGAATGAAATCCACATACCACCCACATGTTACACAAGAACCACCTGAGGCCAAAACCAGTCAAAAGACCCCTAACCCCATCTTCAAACGTTATGTTCGCCGTCGGGTACCCTATTTTCCGGTAGAGAGGAGAACGAATCCGGGGCGTTGGCGTCCACCACCACAACCCTCTGGTCGCCGCCACCCTTGACACTTGGTTCAGCCCATTGTGGCCCCACTTGATGTCGTCAAACGTGGCGGCAAACTCGGCAGTGAAGTCCTAGCCCCTGGTGAATACCATCACAGTGTTGCTCAACTAAATCCAGTCGCCCGTGTGCACGTCCATGGCAGACACTCGTACGGAGTTGCGGAAACATGTAAGGGTCCGGAGGACGGCAATGTGACCTCATTGTAAAGGAAAAAATTGTGTAGCCCGTAAAATCCGCTATACCGAAACTATATCGTGCTATAGCAAAGCTATGTCACCATATTGCGAACGATTGTACTTTGATTTCATTTAGCGAGACATTGTTTAGAACGTTATAGCACGGTATTTAAATCATTACTCAATGTAGTATGGGAGCTGGTTTGTTGAAATCACACAAAAGATGAACTCAAACTCACAGATTTTGGATTGGAGATAGTAGGCTGTCAAGTCTGGAAGGATGGAGAACTATCCCCACTCCCGTTCTTCTTCTTTCTTTTATTTTCAGAGTTTTACCTTTTACATCTTGACCCCTACATATAATACAAATTACACATACACATATAACTCAACACTCCCCCTCAAGATGGGGCAAACACATCATAAAGCCCCATCTTGCAACAAAGGCTAGAAAACACTTTCTCAGGTAGACCCTTGGTTAAAATATCTGCTACTTGATTTGAGGAGCTCACATAGGGCATGCAAATGATTCCCTGGTCTAATTTTTCTTTAATAAAGTGTCGGTCGATTTCAATGTGTTTAGTTCTTCCATGTTGCACTGGATTGTTTGCAATGTCAAGAGCTGCCTTATTGTCACAATAGAGCATCAATGGCTTTGATTGAAATACGCCCAATTCAAGCAATAAAATTCTCAACCAAAGCACTTCACAAATTCCATGAGACATGGCCCTGAACTCTGCTTCAGCTGTAGATCTAGCTACAACACTCTGTTTCTTACTGCGCCATGTAACTAGATTACCCCCAACAAAAGTACAATACCCAGAAGTTGATCTTCTATCATCTAGTGAACCTGCCCAATCTGCATCAGTAAAGCATTCTACTTGCAAGTTGCCATGTGATTTATACAGTAGTCCTCTACCAGGACATCCTTTAAGATAGCGGATAATCTGCATTACTGCATCCATGTGATGAGTTCTAGGGTCATGCATGAACTGGCTAACCAAACTCACAGCAAATGCAATATCAGGGCGAGTGTGTGATAAGTAAATCAATCGCCCAACGATTCTCTGATAATGCTTCCGGTCTACTGATGATCCCCCTTCCTTAACTAACTTACTGTTGTGTTCAATTGGTGTGGGAGCTGGACGACAACCAGACATTCCCGTTTCTGCCAGTAAGTCTAAGACGTATTTCCTCTGAGATAGGTAAATACCTTGTGGACCTCTGGAGACTTCAATTCCGAGGAAATATCTCAACTGTCCAAGATCTTTAATCTCAAATTCTTGTGCCAGATGTCGCTTCAGTTGTTCAATTTCCTTTTCATCATTTCCTGTGAGGACAATATCATCAACATAAACAATTAATATGGCCAACTTGTTCAGATTACGTTTGTAAAACATGGTATGATCTGCATTACTCTGTTTATACCCCAACCGCAAAACCGCCAGTCGAAACCGATCAAACCATGCGCGAGGTGACTGCTTAAGACCATACAGGACCTACGCAGTCTCAATACTTTCCCTTCAGTTTGGCTGTATTAAATCCTGGAGGTATATGCATATAAACTTCTTCTTGAAGATCTCCATGCAAGAAAGCATTTTTAACATCTAACTGATGCAAATCCCAACCACAATTGGCCGCACAAGATATTAAAGTTCTTATCGTATTCATTTTTGCTACTGGTGCAAAAGTTTCTTCATAATCGACTCCATAAGTTTGTGTATACCCTTTGGCCACTAGACGGGCTTTATACCTCTGTACCTTACCTTCTGGGGTATGCTTAATAGTATACACCCATTTACATCCAACAGGTTCCTTGCCCAAAGGTAAATTAACTAATTCCCAAGTATTATTCTTCTCTAGTGCTTTCATTTCCTCTAACATGGCCTCCTTCCACCTAGAATCTTTTACTGCCTCATTCCAATCCTTAGGAATGGACGTGGAGTCTAGAGAAGCAATAAAACTTTTAAATGTTGCGCTACACCTTTCATAGGTTACGAATTTTGCCAGGTCATGTTTATATCCAATGCAATCTTTTAGCCTTGCTGGAATATCAGTACGTCTCACGGGTTTTCTTAATGCAATTGGATGATCCACTACGGAACATTAGGAGCTATTAAGGGGTTTTCATTACCTTCTTCCATTGCATCCTGGGTATGCTCCCTCGTGATGAATGATCTTCTGGAATAGATATATGGTCACCATCTCCTCTAGTTGCATCATGTATAGCATGTTCATGCAAGGGTATTCTAGGACTTCCAGGCGCAGGAGTATCAGGCTCTATAAATTGTTGTTGCGGAGGAGGAGTAGCACCTACTTCGTTCTCCTCATTTATGCATGTATTATCCTCCCCCTCAGTTTCATTCCCTGGCTGAGACATATCTAGCATAGGAATTAATACTGAATTACCAGGGACAATGTCAATAGTTTTATTCTCCCCCTTGCTTTCAACACCATGAGAAACACCAACATTTGAAGAATAAAAAGGTTCGTTTTCATGAAATGTTACATCCATACTCACAAAGAATCTCCTTTCAGTAGGACACCAGCAACGATATCCCTTTTGCGTAGGAGAATACCCCACAAAGATACACTTGACTGCACGTGGATCAAGCTTTCCTGCTGAATTCCTGTAATCATGGACAAAACAAGTGCACCCAAAAACTTTAGGTGGAACAATGTAAGAATTAGTTCCATTTAGACACTCAATTGGTGTCTTGTACTTTAGAACCCTTGATGGCATACGATTTATAAGATATGTTGCTGTTTTGACAGCTTCACCCCAAAGAAATTTTGGCACATTCATCATAAACATAAGAGAACGGGTGACTTCTAACAAGTGTCTGTTTTTCCGTTCAGCGACCCCATTTTGCTCAGCTGTGCTCACACATGTGGTTGATGTATAATGCCATGAGAAGATAAAAAATCATGAAAATCCCTATTAAGATACTCGGTTCCATTATCTGAACGAAATATTTTTACACTGGCATTATACTGATTGCATACCAGAGAATAAAAATCCTTAAATGCAGATAAAGCCTCGATTTATGTTTCAACAAATATAACCAAGTACATCGACTGAAACCATCAATAAAGGTCACGTACCAGCGCTCTCCTAAAAGAGAGGTCACAGCTGAAGGTCCCCAAACATCAGAATGCACTATTTCAAATGGTACTTCACTTCTTTCATTGCTGCTAGGATAATTTGTTCTTGTATGCTTAGCTAGTTCACACACTTGACAAACAAGTTTATCTTTACAGCAAGAAGCAAAAAGTGAGGGAAACATACGACGAGAGACTGAAAAGATGGATGCCCTAGTCTAGCATGTAACAGAAGTAACTCATCTGTAGGTGAGATATATTTGGTGCTCAGGGCAAGTGGGTCGACACATTGTTAAGGTAATACAGACCATCACGTTCCGTTCCAGTCCCAAGAATTTTTTCAGACTTTCGATCCTGAAACACACAAAATTCTGGCTCAAACACAACTCTGCAGTTTAATTGTTTTGTAATAGAGCTGACCGACAATAAGTTTACAGGGAAATTAGGGACATGAAGAACTGGACTTAAATGTAAAGGTGATGTGCAGTCAATTGTCCCACTACCCATTATAGGAGCTGAAGACCCATCCGCAATACGAACTCTTTCCTTTCCTGATCTGGGTATATATGATGAAAAATTCCTTGGTGAACCCGTCATATGATTTGAAGCTCCTGAATCAATGATCCATGAGGCAGATAAGTAATCCTCTCCCTCTATATCATGAGAACCGACAGTTTCATCAGATCCTTTTGAAGTAGCAGACATTAGTTTGGCTTCAAATTCTTCTAGGGCTTCAGCAACCACTTCAGAACTCTCTCCTTTATATGATATACAATCAACCTGGTCTTTTTCTTCTTTTCATAACTTTTACCAAAGTTCAACTTATTCCCTTGCCTTTGCTGCCACCCAGATGGATATCCAACTAAATCAAAACAATTCTTTTTCACATGTCCTGGTCGTTTGCAATTACGACATATCACTCTCATATTCCCCACACATTCAGCCGTGTATCATTTATCTGATCACTTCCAGGAGTAATAACAGGTTGGATTTGAGAGAGAAGACAAAGCTTCCTTCGGCCATTCAGGAATACTACCAGATCGTGATTGCAACAGCTTTACTAATTGTGTGAATATGCTCTGCAGTGTCTCACACAGGTTATCACCATTATTGTTACCCATAATTATTTGCTATGGGAACAAGCACACAAATGTAATCAGGGATGAACAACAAGAGTCTCCTTCAGGTTTCAGGACACCAAATCAACTGGACGAATTGTTCAAACGAGCCACAACACATACAAGAATTTGACCAGCAATTTCTCAAACTCTCCCACCAGGCCAACTTGAAACTGCAGCGAATCGCAAAGGATTCGTACCTGAGATGTCACGGTCAGGTCGAGTGCAGCTCCAACTTCGTTCAGAACAAGAACGGCTTCAGGCCGGCACACACGATGACGGCAGCTAGGCAGCACAAAGGCGACTTCGCCCAACACGAAGGCGACGAAGACGAAGCACTCGCCGGCGCTGCGACACACGAGAACGACGACGACCTTGACGAAGACGGTGGCGGCGCACAAAGGCGGCCCTGACCACGACGAACACCAAATCCCAGAGAACACAGCACGAATCAGACCAAATCCGAGTCAAGGACACATCCCCCGGACCGATGCTCTGATACCATGTTGAAATCACACAAAAGATGAACTCAAACTCACAGATTTTGGATTGGAGATAGTAGGCTGTCAAGTCTGGAAGGGTGGAGAACTATCCCCACTCCCGTTCTTCTTCTTTCTTTTATTTTCAGAGTTTTACCTTTTACATCTTGACCCCTACATATAATACAAATTACACATACACATATAACTCAACATGGTCCATCGACCAACTTTGGGTGGTTTTAAGGTTTAGAGACGAAACTTACACCGATTAATTGTTGTTGTTTTTTTAGGCTTCCGATTAATAGTTGAGGGTATAAATTTACCTAATTCGTAAATCGAACTCTGTGTTGATGAATGGTAGTTTACATAAAAATTTTTCCCCAAAAAAATATTATTTATAATAATGTATATATAACTTGTTGCGAGGTTGCTCGGGAATACCCACCAATTTCACTGAATATGCTTCAATTCTTATTATTCAGCTCGAAAAAAATTAACCTTCACCAAATCTGATCCGCGCTATTCATTTCTGGTTCATATTTGTGGATCCAACGATTAAATTTGAAGGCCAGATCGCATACAAAGTCATTTCCGAGACAGACACTGCATCCTTTTGTTTTTTGGCAAAATCCTACAAGCATCGATCAGCTGTCCCTCGAGATCTCCATTCTGGTCCTCGTTCTTGGGTCCAGGTCATCCAGCGCAACGACGCCATGGGGATCGCCGACGACCGGGAGAAAAAAGCAGCATGTCTCGCTGGTCAGTGGGCCCACGTGGAACGGCCGTCCAGCCCCGAGGTTCAGCCCTATCCGCGTCCACGCCGAGATTACCAGGCTCGCCGCCAGGTCCGGCATGGCGTCCCGCCGCAGCTCGAGGAGGTCGATCTTTCAGCAGACGTAGTTGTCGTCCACTGTCACCCTTAGCCGCCTGCACCAGGCTCACTGCGTGATGACTTGGTCCAGACGATGGCGCCAGTAGCCGCCCCATCGTTGATTTGGCGCACACAAAACGCGACGCCGTTGCTGTAGTATCCCTTCGGGAGCTCCGGTTGCACTCCGGCGAACATCGACGGCGAAGAAGAGCTTCATGCGGAGGTCACTCGGAGTCGGTGGGTCATCGAGGGATCGCGCCCACGCGCGCCAGACTGCGCCGCGAGCGCCTCGAATTCCACGCACCGCTTCTTGAGTCGTTGGACGTGTGCAGCCGTGAAGGATAGCCACACCGGCGCCAGTGGCCCGGCGAAGAGTTTGTAGACGCCGATCGCCGGGGCGAGAGAATCGTACTGTACGCTGGGTGTTTGAGCCCGACGCGCGGGGGGGCAGCGTGGCGTCAGGACGAGGCGGTCGTGAGAAGGCAGAACCACCGGGTCCATGTGTTCAGACTTCAGACCTGGCGGCGCTCGCCCAGGGGTGGAGGAAGTGCGCGGCGGCGGCTGCGCGGATGCCGTCGCAGAGGCAGTGGCTACTTGGCGAACATAGGTAGATTTATCGATAAGCTTTGCAAGTTTCACGTTTGCTCACGTACAGAGACAGATGGCGGCCTGACGGGGCGCTTCGTCCTGCGTGGACATGGACAGCTTCAGTCAGATCATCGATAAGGAGGTGGAGACCTATATAATCGTGGTGTTTTCTGAGTCGATACATATATACGATACGAGTACGTTGAGTCAGTACATATATACGACGCCCTAAACTTAGATCTCTGCTTCCTCCATCCTCTCGATCCAGATCGCAGCCTCTTCTCTCGAGACAAACCCTAGCTGCCATGGCCCCTTCATGGATCTTGCTCAACCGCAGGATCTACTTCGAGCACGACGACGCAAGCGAAGCAGGAGGAGAGTCGTCGTTGATCGGCGGCGCGAGGGGAGTACCAAGCCGCCAGGACATCAGGGACGCCATCCTCGCCTACCTGCTTCGCTATCTTCCCTCCGCTTGCCAATCCACCGGAGCTATCTTTCCTCCGCTTGCTGCGGCCGACGAAATCCATCCCGCGACTATGTAATACCCGTACCCTACCCGCTAAGTCGCGGGTAGGGCACGGGTATAGCCTTGTACCCGTGGGTATACCCATACCCTACCCGTTTATACTAACATGTAGACATTGCCCATGAAACTCCAACATTCATTCTTTTGAGCTTGTGAACCTATGTTAAAATTGTCATCAATTGTTAGTTTGAGTTAAGATAATTATCATGTACTTGTTGAATTGAGATATTTTTTTCTTTTGTGAAGTGTGTTATCGATGAATGTAAAATTATAAATAACTTGTGTACTATTTAATCTACCCGTTGGGTACCCAATGGGTATAGGTACCCGCCGGGTATGGGTACGGGTAAAGTTTTATTGCTATACCCGCCCCATACCCTACCCATTGCCATCCTCGGAGATATCCACTCCGCCTCCATCGCCAGCGCAGACAAGAACCTGATCGCGCTCTACGCCGGCCCTTACCGCCCGGGCACCGATCTGAAAGGTGGCTATCTGATCTACGACGCCAGCAGGAATTCCCTCTCGACGATCCCCCAGCCCCCCTTCGACTATTCCCGTGCCGATATGGGGTCGGAGCCGTCGTCGTGCGCCTTGAGGAGGAGGAGGAGGAGGAGGACGAGTACCTCCTTGCCGAACTCACCAGGATAAAAGACGAGGACCGCCGTGAAGCCGCGCTCTGCACGTGGCGGTCGTCCTCCGCAGAGTGGGTGGTGTCAGCCTGGGAATGGGGCAAACACCGCACCTAATCCAACCCGCACCTAATGACGTTGACTTTATTCTCCAACCCACGCCGCCTCACAAAATTGCTTTCCTAAACCACACCGCACCACACCGCGTGGAAACTCTAGCCGCATCCGCACCAAACCGCATGAAAATTGCGGACTGAACCCGCGGGTTCAGCCCATGGGTATATGTTGGCGCTGGAACTGGACACTAGTGTTGAGCATGCGCAGCTGGCTGATGGCCTGCTAGCTGCAATCGATCCCATGGCCGTGACCCGTCCTTGCCGCCCACATGCGGCGACTACAGCGTGTGCGTCCCGACTGCCTGGCCAAAGCGACGGACGGCTTGGGCTGCGCCGCCGCCAAATCCGTCGGGAACGGCCTGTGCGGCACCACAGCAGGCGAGGCCACCGGGCTGTACTGGGAGGTCAGGAGCATGGAAGAGGCGGCGCCAGAGCGCGACAGTAGGGCGACCGGTGTTAAGGCGGCGCTGCTTGCCGTCGGCGTCGCGGTGGTGGTGACCGTGGCTGCGTTCGGGGCGTATAGGGTGTGCAACAGCCCACGACGAGCTTGGATCCATCGGTGAGCTAACAGGTGGGGAAGGAGGTGGTGGCACGCGGCGAGGCGGGGGTCCATCTCCCTTTTGTACACGACGCCGAAGTGGAGCTGCGCGCACACGTCGAGGTTGGGGTCTTCGGCGGCGACGGCGTGGCCAGGGGCGTGGAGCGATGTGACGACACCGAGCGGATCTTGGAGTCACACATGGATGTGGCGGCATCGATCGCTCTCGAGGGCGAGCTCAGGTTGGGCAGCACGGCGTGCTTCTGCTCCCGTCCGGCCGCCGCCGAAGCTGCGGGGGCGAGGCACGAGGCGTACTTTCCCGGAGCGCCCACCGGACAACATCGACCCGGAGCGCCCACCGGACAACATCAACGACACTGTGTCGTTCGCAGCGCCCGGGCCGTCGCCGCTGCGAGCAGGTCGCGGAGGCAGGGGGACGGCGGGTGAGACGTCCGGCAAAGGGGCAGACGGAGGAGGCGTTGCAGCCTTGCAGGTGCTGGGAACCTAGGCGGTGGCGGCCATGGGGACGAACGGAAGTCGGAGGAAGAAAGGGGAATCGAAACTAGATTGCTGGAGACACGTGGACCCGAATTAGCTAGTGTGGGTCTAAACCATGGGTTCAACCCGTTTCTAATTTTTTTCTTTCCCACCAAACCGCACCGCCCCGCCCCACTATTCTGGCCAGCCCGCACCGCTCCCCTCCAATTCTTTTTTGGAGCCATTTAAGCCCAAACCAATTGGCCCCACAGCATAACCCGCACCGAAAAATCCATTCACACCCGCACCATTCCCAGGCTGAGGGTGGTGGAGGTCGCGAGCTTCCCTCCCGAGGTGTGCCCGCCCAACTACTTCTTCCACTCTGAATTGTTCTTCCCGTGTCGAGGATCCATCCTGTGCTGGGTGGATCTGTTCAAAGGCATGGTGGTTTGTGATTTGATGCCCCTTCGGATTGGCGGCGGCGGCCGCAGGGAGTTCCGCTTCATCCCGTTGCCGGGAGAGTGTATGACCTACAACCGGCCGGTCGAAAGGTTTGAACGTCCAGGACGGGGAGAGGACTTCCGTTCCATTGCCTGTGTTGGCGGCATCATCAAGTTCGTCACCATGGATGGCTATGGCCTGCAGCCCGCCGGCGAGTTATCGCTGACCATCTGGACTCTGTCGACGGACCTCCGTGGTTGGAGTAAGGGCAGGGAGTACCCTGTGAGGGACATCTGGGCAAGCGAGGCCTACGTCTCGTTGGGCTTGCCGAACATCTTGCCGTCGTTCCCGGTGCTGAGCATGGACGAAGACGACGTGGTCTGCCTAGTCGTCATTCATTGGAACGTCGCCGACGGTAAGGTGGAGTACAGAAGCCAGTATTTGCTTAGCGTTGACATGCAGCATAACAGGGTCTCCCATCGTCAGACAAATAATACAGAGCAGCTACGTTCCCAACTCTTTGCCAGTCAGTGCAGTGCATACTACAGCGCTTAGGGCAACCAGGTACTTGCCAATACCACCAAACATACATAAGCTGTCTGTATTTTTCTTGCTGGGAAATCCATAGGATTTCAGAACAATGGACATAGAGTAGCAGAGAGAATCCTGTTTATTTATCAGGCGTCCGGCAACTCAACTCTGTAGTAGTGCAATGTATTGTTTTGAGTAAGCGAGTTGAGTATGAGTAGCACTGATATGCATGACTTGGTTCTGATTTTCACTGTGGAGAAGGTAGTAACATCACAAATTTGCATTGGTACTCCCTACCGCAATTGCATTCTACTACTATGTACAACGCTGCAGCAGGCCTACCTGCTATCCTAACATTTGGCAGGTACTTCTGTACAAACCCTGATTAGTCTCAAATAATCGCAGAGTACTACTCTCATATCCACGAGATAAACATTTGGCAGGTGCTTCTGTTTCAGCTAGCTTTTTTTTGTGTGTGGGTTGTTTCAGTTCGAATTTTTAAGAAAGGTTTCGGAAGTTGATTACAATGTTTTTTCTCTCACAGTTAGCAATTTGGTTGCACAGAGGAATTCTCCGGTGTCAATGTTATGACTTATGATTGAGTAAATTCAACGAATTTGGTTGCACAGAGGAATTCAAATTGTACATTTTATGATCAAAGGTTAGATGGAGCTTAAAACAACCTTCATGTGCGGAAATGCACTTCCACATGTAAGTTGGCCCCAAAGACTATCACTACCGTCCAGTTCGGTGAGATCGACGGCAGCCTGTTGGTCAAGGTTTTCATGCGTATTTTGCAGAACGGTCCTTACCTTTCCAGCTTTTAGAAGTTCATATTTTCTCTCACGGAGATTTTGAATCAAAAAAATTGTATGTTATTGGAGAGTTTATCAAAGAATACTTCTTCCCAGAAAATATTAAACAATATGAAAAATATTGCTTTTTTCAAGAATATTCAACAATTTTTAGAAAGTTTCAAATAATATTTCATATAAGATTTTTGTTGGAGATTTTTTCAATAAATATTTTTCCCCAGAAAATATTCAACAATATGAGATTTTTTATATTTCCACATAAGATTTTCGTGAGAATATTCAACAATTTAATGAAATGATTGTTGAATAATTTTTGTAGGAGATTAAATCGATGAACAAAATTCTGAAGATTTTGTAGAAGATTAATTCGATGGAACAAAATTCTGATGATTTCGTACGAGATTTTTGCAGGAATGTTCAAAAGAGTTTCATTTATGTTTCGCTTCCATTTCAAATCTCTTAGATCATTTTTCTCCACCAGGAGATTAAGAATTTAAGATACTAACAAAATAATATAACTTCCACACACGTATTTATAGTTATTGAATATTCAGCTTCATCAAGATAACAAAAGATCCGAATATTCAATAAACGGAACTCGAAGAATAATGCATACAAGTTCCACCAAAATTCATATACATTTCAGAGTCATAGTGGATCTTCACTGGAATATCACACACTATTCATATACAATACATATATTCATACAAAAACCACGCTTGAAATACTAATGGATCTTCACTGAACCTTGTATTACCCTTCAACTAAAATACCCACATTTACAAAATAAACAAAGAATTACAATGGCACACCAGCGAATATATAAGAAACAGAAATGAATCTTCACTGCAACAAAGTTTATTGAACAAACTCCAATGATCCATAATAGATACGTTCTTAAAAATAAATACACATACAAGTTAAATAAAATTCATATACATTTCAGAGTCATACTGGATCTTCACTGGAATATCACACACTATTCATATACAATACATATATTCATACAAAAATCACGCTTGAAATACTAATGGATCTTCACTGAACCTTGTATTACCCTTCAACTAAAATACCCACATTTACAAAATAATAAAAGAATTACAATGGCACACCAGCGAATATATAAGAAACAGAAATGAATCTTCACTGCAACAAAGTTTATTGAACAAACTCCAATGATCCATAATAGATACGTTATGAAAAATAAATACACATACAAGTTAAATATAAATTCATATATAATCTACAGTTTCATCATGATTAATACAAACCTGATCTTGATTTTTTTTTTTGAAAAGAGCAAATATATGTACAATTTTTTTAAAGAAGATTTTTCATAATGCTAGATACCTACAAGTCCTAATTCCTCATACTAGATTCACAGAATATTTTCTTTATGTGATTAAGAAATCTGAAACTTAACAAGAAAATCTAAGAAAGATCTACTAGAGATGCGAAATTTCTCAAGCATCAACAAGGTTCCAGAATCCAGATAGATATATGAGTACGGTGAAGTTTTCATAATAGAAATGCAAAAAACGAGATCAAAATCTTTACAGAAAACAAGATCGAATGGTTAAAGAGATTAAATCCCCACAAATCTGTACCGACAAGATGCACACACGATTCAAAAAACGCGGCTACGATCTAGGATAAACGTAAGATCTAATAAAACTTCGAATGGCGCCGGATCTAAAAAATCAATAAAAAACTTCGAAGAGGGGAGCGAGCACGGACAGCACCACTTCTTCTCCATGGCCGAATCTAAAACCAAAAAAATAAGATGAAGGGATCAGGATTCACATCCTTCTGGCCCAGATCCGGGCCCTCGCAGCCCAGATTCGAGACTTGGTGGCCCAGATCCAAGCCCTGGCGGCCAAGATCTGACCCGAGCGTGGGCATCGGTCGCCGGCGGGGCTGGTCGCCGAACTCGATGGCGATGAAGGTGAGGCACCGCTTGGTCGCCGGACTCGACGGGGCTGGTCGCCGGACTCATGCCGCTTGGTCGCCGGACTCGATGGCGACGGACAGGCGGCGGCCATTTTGGAAGGGTGGGCGGCGGGTCGTGGGGTGGAGAGGGAGGGAAGGCAGGCGGATAGGGTTAGGGTTTGGTGGGTGGGGGCCGTGGGTGATAGTTATACTCCGTTCAGGACTGCGGGTTAATTCATCTGTTTCATAGGTACCTAAATGCAAAAATGTCTCAATCTTGACTTTTCAGGAAATCGACGGCTACGATAGTGCCGGGGGGGCAAACGACATGTGGAAAATCCCTATTGCCTTCATGTGGTAGTTATCTCATCATGATTTTGATAAAAGCCACAAGCTCAGCAAGGACTGAGGAGCTGAAGAACAATTTCAGCATTTTCACATGGGCAAACAAATCCAGGCAGCTAGTTAATTTGCTACGAAGCATCAGCAGTTGACTACCAAGAAATCTGGTCTTACAATTATTAAGCGGAACACGGATCTAACTGAACTGAAAAGAGAAACTCCATCTCATTGTGAACTTGCAACACCATGCATTGATGCCGGCCGATGACCAAGGACGAGGCCACGCCATGGAGCCAGGCTGCAGCGACCGCCGGCGAGTTATCAGTCCAGGAAGGTGCCGTCTAGCTTGCGCACCTCCACCTTGAGCGCGTGCTCCTCGCCTCCCCCACGCAGCGCCCGGAAGAAGCAGATGTCGCCGATTCCAAGGCGGTTGTCGACGCAGAACTGATGCCACCCGTACCTAAGGCCCGTGCGGATCCTGCCACACGCCCGGGTGTTGTGCTTCAGGTTCACGGGCCACGACTTGCCGCCGCGCATCCGCAACACCACCTTGGTCCTCTCGTTGTAGCCGTACGCGTTCTGAAACTCCGGCGGTACGTTCTGCATGATCTCGTGAGGGTCATGGCGAAATGAGTTAGCACGAACCTCTGGACAAGTAATGGTACGCGTGAACGACCACGAATGCTCTCTCAGCTACTCACCACATACTGCTTCTGCCTCGCGCCCAAGTTGGACTCCTTGAGCGTGACGGTGAACTGGGACGTCGGCGAGTCATCCATCTCCATCTCCCCCAAACTGCTGCTCTTGCTGCCACTGTCGATGCTGTTCTTGCCGTCGCTGCTCTCACTGCCTGGATAAATGCGAAAGTCTTCTTCTTAATCGGTACAAGTTACAACAGACGTGGTCCGAGAAAAAAAGAATAGCAAGAAGAGGCGCGTACCGTCGGCGCTGTTCTTACTGCCTGAATCTTCTTCTTCTTTAATCGTTACAGGTTGCAAGGAACGTGGTGCTGGCGTCGTACTGGCGTCGTCGTCGTCCTCATGGTAGTGCCTGCGGCACATGCTCAAGTCGAACACCTTGACGGTGAGCACGGCGTCGCCGTCGTAGCTGAAGACCAGGAGGTGCCCCAGCTCCAGGCCGTGGACGCGGGCGAACTGCTCCCAGCCGCGGTCGAGGTACATGTGGCCTACGCCGTCGAACACCACCTCCACGTCCCACGCGCGAGGCCCTCCGCTTGCCTCCCGGAGCTTAACTTGCCGAGGCTCCTGGCCGTCGAGCAGCTTGGCAAACTTGTCAGGCAGCCTCTGCAGCAAGAATCAAGCAGCGGTTAAAGTTCAACCGTCAGAATATCAGTCATCAAAGTATAGAAACTGGATGAAAACGGAAGGGAGATACTACTATATATGCGGAGTAGGATGCATGTACGTACCAGTTTGTCCAATGGATTTTGGAGTATGATCAGGAAGAACTCGAAATCTGACAGGTCCGGTAAAGCGTCCGTCTCCTCTTCCATCTTAGGAAAACGCTCTGGTTCGTCTTCCTCTTCCTCCTTCCTGAGTTCCTGATCGACTCTCCTCTCACATGTGCAGCAACGATATTAAGCTTCGTCTCCGGATTCCTCCTACAGGCTCTACTCACCACTCCCTACACTTCACAGAAAAGTAAATATGGATGTAACAAGGCGACCGCTTTTATTGTTGTAAGTTCCGTCTACATGTACAGTAGGTGGCGCTCCATTTCGGCTTGTTGGGCTATTTCAGGAAGACCACAGCCCTTACGTGTCGAGCTCCAGTGGTGGGCTGTGAAATGTTAACACCAAAATAGCCCTTAGATCTTGTTTCAGCAGTAGTAGCAGATGCCAGCGTTAAGACTTTTCCTACACGGAAAAACTATTCTGCTCCTTCCTTATTTTTTTTGGTGGATACTGCAGCTTATTTATATTTCAGACCACCTCCAGGTGTTGATTTTTGGAGAAAAGGCACTCAGGCCCTGTTTTTTTAACGGAGCCAAAAGAAGGGTACATTTTCTTTTTTCTTTTCGAAATGGGATTGTCCTAGCCTCTGCATCGAAATGATGCGTACAGTCACTTTATTGATTTATTCAAAACAAAGTTGAGAGCTTATTACAATCATGGGTCACATAAAGTTGAGACATGTATCAACCATCTGTACCAAGCTATCAACATGAAAAACCTATGCTTTAACATGATAATTTGTAGTTAAGCTGCCAGCCGAATCGGTTGAAGAAATCCCGGGAAACCAATTCCAAACGGGCGCACCCAAAATCCATGCCCCGGCGGCGCTCCACCGGCTGGAGGAAGGACCACGTATGAATCCAATGCGGGTGGAATTAAGAAAAAGATGCATCTCATTAATAAAGAAGGGTTTAGAACAAAGTTTATCCACAAATCATTAATAAGGAAGGGTTTAGAACAAAGTTTGGCCATAATCATTAATAAAGAAGTGTTTAGAACACAAGGCCGCAACAAGAACTACTATTGTGGCATTACAGAGCTCAAAATATTCGCGCCCACAATACCCCATAGGGTTGCTTCACTCTTAATCTTATGAAACATGGTTGAAGGCAAAGAAAAAAAATGCTTAAATACTATAGTGTTTCACTCTTTTCAAATCTCCCACCAAACCAGCATGAGAAGTGAGACGATCGCCTTGTGCCGAGTAGCCTAAAGGTTGCCAACCGTGCTCCACCATTATTTGACCACGACGAATTGATGCCAATCTTCGACTTTTTAGGGCACTTCATTCCAATTTTTTGTTTGGAATAATGATGGCCAATCAAATGATTTGGATCTCTCGACATACATGCCCTTCTCATTTCGTCTCTAATTTTCAGGCATGAACAGGTCTCCGGATTTCAGTATCGGCAACAAAAATTTATATATCGAATATTTTAGAAACATTTGGTTTTGGAGTTTCCAACGACATCAAAATTGCGTGTTCTGCTACATTGACTTTAAAATTGTTATGGAATAAGGCCCGTATGGTATACCTTGAAAATTGTTATCAAAATAACCAGCAACGCTAGCTCTGCTTGTCCGCGTCGCGATTGGGGAATTGGGAAAAGAAGCGAACGAACAGAACGAGCTACTGTTCGGGTGCGTGTGCGTCCATGATAGTATAGACGAGTACCTTTTTTTTCTTCATTAGGGGACGTCTCTGGTATACAAACCTATTCGCTGCACCTGCCTATTCATCTCGGCCCAAATAAGGCCCGTATGGTCGGCTCGGCCCGAAACGGTTCGCTGCGGCTGCCTGTTCGTCAAAAGAGACAGACGGTCTTCTCCAGGGCGCCAATGACTCAATGGGGAGCCGGGCGGCCTTCCCGGTGGTGGAGAAGCCCCAGACCATGTCTAATCCCTCCTGCCTAAATGAGTCATGAACTAATTATATTACAGCTTATTTAATTGTAGCTCATGGTTGCAATTGAAAGTTTGCACTGCTGGATCAGCGATGGACTAGGCACTTCAAGCATGAGACACTCCAAGCCGTTCGTCTGTGGGAGAAGATGAACCTGGTCACCTTGCAACCTGATGTGGATGACACTGTCACCTACTCACCTGGAGCTGGACTGAGAGCGGGATCGATGTACTCTGCAGCCACCGCATACACAATTCAGTTACAGGGATCTCTGAGCACTAACTTCAGGACGATAATCTGAAGCACTGACGCTCTCCTTCGCCTGGTTGGATCAAAGGCCGGTGCCTCACGGCGGACGTTCTGGCCAAGAAGGGTTGGCCGCACGACGATGTTTGCGCCCTCTGCTCTGGAGCTCCAGAATCGGCGCAGCACCTGCTTGCCCACTGTCCCTTCACAGCTGTGGTGCCAGGGCTCAAAGAATTGGATATTTGTATTTGTTTGACATGTTTTAGAAACTACTACTATTAATCTCCCTGAACGTGTGTAGTCTATAGTGCTTACATCAGACAATAAGTATTGCCATGTGATCAGAAATAGGGGTGGTCAATTCAGAGCATGCTTGAATACTATAAATTCATTTACCTTGCAACTCCATTTGTTCTAGAGGAAGAAATTGCAAAATATAGTTATGATAAGAGCTAATTGTGCAAGGTTTATGATTGCACAAGACATTCAAGGTGACACAAAATATCTGTGTCAGACTAGGTGTACAAAAGGTCCAGACTAGACATTTCTCCAAGATATTGTATGGTGATGACACCTAAAAGTATGATATAAACCTTGATGTATATGTAATCTCAGACTACACAAACAAGTTCAGACAAAGTGACAGACTTGTCAAAATTAATGTCACAACATCAAAATCTCCCCTATATCAGGAGTAATCAGTCCAAATTACCCCTGGATACTTGCATTTGAATATGGTTGCTAGATCAGAAAAAAATTGTGCCATATTGCAAGTTTGAGAGCCTGGACAATCCACTTTGTACTGGAATGAGGTTTAAGATTTGTTACAGAAAATTTAGTTGTATTTGAAAGAGAGGCCCAATATTCACATCTTTACTTCTGTAACATATATCACCTCAATCTTATTGTTTCAGACTGCTCAAATGGTGACACTTGTGCAAGAGTTTAAGTACTTGGCCAAGAACAAATGAAGTAAGCCTCACGTTGGGTGTTACGGTAGAAATTACTGTTGACTGTTAGTACTGCAAGGCGCAAGCCCCAACCTTCGTCCTTTTTTGAAACCAGGTTGGTGCCCAAATAAAGTTCACGGATGTGGTAAAGTATAATCATTACTGAAGTTAGGATTAAGATTCATTGTTAGTTAGAGGGTTGTCCCTTCAAACTTGGAGAAACTTTAGTGTTCAACATTGTGTACTGAAACTTTACTTCTAGCTCCTCAAATCAAATATAACCATAAATTCATTGTAGGATCAAGAACGAGCTAAATAACCATAAATTCATAGTTAACCGACAAGCCAGGAAGGAAACAAGAGACAACCTACACAAACTGGATGAACATAAACAAACTCCAACTAGAAAGTAAAACTAAGAAGGTAGGCCTGATGTCGGGGCACCAGGAATTCGGCGGCGGCGTTGGGTGGTTGCCGAGCCTGCACATGCCCGTGGACGACGGCCCTAGAGTGAAGGACTCCAGCGTCCGGTTGTTGAGCCATGGTCTGTCCCATACCTGCGCTACGTAGACGCACTCCCTCCCGTCGCCGTTCACTGCGTCGATGCTGAGGTTGTAGTTCAGGCCTGCCACGACTTGTTCCATGCCACCCACCACCCTCTTAAACTGGAGCCCATCGTTCGCTTGCCTGGCGTGCTCAGCCACCGCCCACCTAGCAATCTCCAGGACCTCTGGGTCATTCACGTTTGAGATGGGTCGATAATTACCGACCTCTGTGTCATTCATGTTCGAGGTTGGTTCATAAGCACCGACCAATGGAGAAGCTTCTGGGGTGGGTGTAGCAATGATGCAGCAGATGAGAAGGGCAGTTGTGACCAGGAAGATGTTGTGCTTCGGGTTCATAGGCCACGACTTCCTGGGCATCCGCAGCAACAGCTTGCTCCTCTCCTCGCATCCGTGCATGTTCTGGAACTCCGGCGGCATGTTCTGCACAGTCCCGTGAATGGAAGGATGAAATGAGTTAGCACGAACCTCGGACGCGTGACGAGTAATCACAGGTTGCTCTCAGCGACTCACCAGATACTGCTGCTGCTGCCTCACGCCCAAGTGGCGTTCCTTCAGCGTGACAGTGAACTGTGATGTCGGCCCGTCGTCCATGTCGATCTCCGCCGAACTGCTGCTGTTGCTTCTACTGTCGATGCTGTTGTTGCTGCTTGTGTCTGCCCAAATGTGAAAATCGTCCTTCTTAGTTTAATTCTTACAATTTATAACAAATCGTAGTGGCAAACAATTGTCAAAAATAAATATGTCAAGCATAATTCAGTTGCTAGATTTGTGAGCAAATCAGGGTAGTCCCACTTTTAGCAGAGTCTTATGAAAGTCAAGGATATCTTTTTCAGCTTTTGCAGGAAAATTGTGGGAAATGGGCAGAGAACCAGGTTTTGAGAGGACCTGTGGATCGGGGAGAAACCGTTGAGTGTGCAATTTAGTAGGATTTATAATATTAATTTCAGTTTTTGAACAAGGTTGGGGAGTAATTCGTAATTCGTTTCAGAAGAGTCTTATGGGGGGAAACCGCTGTGTTGTGGCAAAATTAAAGGACTTATGCTCTAATGTTGTTATTACTAAAGTAGATGATAGTTGTAGATGGATGTTAGATAAATCTGGGTTTTTTCAGTAAGGTTTATGTTTTTAGATCTGAAAACTTGTTATGTTAAATGGCCACACAGAAAAATCTGGTGGGTTAGAGTGCCTCTCAAAATAAAAGTTTTCATGTGGTTAGCCTTAAATGATAGTATTCTAACTAAGGACATTTTAATCAGGAGAGGTTGGAAAGGGAAGGATAGCAAATTATGTTTTTGTGAGGAATTAGAGACTAAAAATAATTATTTTTCGAGTGTAAACTTGCAAGATATGTCTAGGGAGTGGTGGAATGTGCTACATGTATAGATAATGTGCCAACTAGTTTAAGGGATATGAGTGAATGTATTTTTGGTTTTACTGGTAGAGCAAGAAACATCGTAGCCGTTGGTGTAGTTGCTGTTATTTGGACGAATTCGAAGACTAGGAATACGGCCGTGTTTGATCACAAGTATCCGTATGATCCTGCTGTGATAATGTATCAGGTAACTAGGTTCATTAACGACTGGTCTAAACTGCAGAAGGTAAACGCTCGACCGGCGCAGCGCAGCGCGGCGCAGCAGCTGGCAACAGTGACATCTGAATGCTTTAGCAGGCGATCGGGCTGGGCTCCATTGGCAAGACGCATTGGAGATGGCTAGGAGAAAAAGATGAATAGAAGGAAGTCGTTTCACACCGGAGTGGGTTTCCCTGAAGAAAAAAAGAAATCTGGATGTCTGTGTAGTTGAAAACTGCTCTCGGCTGTCATTTGATACCTGAAGTTTTTTGCTGCTTCCTGTAATAAGGCTCCTGGATAGTGTTTTTGTTAGTTTCCTAGCTTGCTTTAAATGATGTTAAGAAAGTAATAGGAGAGGGGAGTTGTGGTGGGTGGTTCCAGGAGGTTTTTTTTCTGGTAAAAAATGTTTGTGAACTGATTGGTTTCATGCTATATATGAAATCGGGATCCGAGGAGCTCTTTAATTCGAAAACGAAGAGAATAGCCAGAAGAAGCGCTTACCCGCGTCGTGCTGGTAGTTTCTGCGGCATGTACTTGCGTCGAACACCTTGAAGGCGAGCACGGCACCGTCGTCGTAAGTGAAGACGAGGAAGTTCCCGAGCCCCAGGCCGTGAGCGCGGGCGAACTGCTCCCAGCCGCGCTCGAGGTACATGTGGCCTTCGTCGTCGACCACCACCTCCACGTCCCACACGCGATCTCCTCCGCCGGCGTCCCGCAGCGTCACTTCACGCGGCTCACGGCCTTCAAGCTCCAGCAACTTGGCAAACCTGTCAGGCAGCCTCTGCAGCAATAATCAAACAGCGATTTAAGTTGAACCGACCAATTAAGCTCGAACAGTGAGAGAGAAACAAGGGATGAACTCGAAGGGGGAGATCTAGGATGCATGTACGTACCACTTTGTTCCAGGAATCTAAGAATGTGGCCATCTCCTCTTCCATCTTGCTCCTCCCTGCGTCTCCCTCTCACATGTGCAGCTATGGACTCGTCCAGCAGGCTCCTCCCTGCGTCTCCCTCTCACATGTGATGTGCAGCTATGGACTCGTCCACCCACCTCCTCCATACCCTGCAGTGAAAAGTAAAGATCGATGTGACAAATCGACCGCTTTAATCGCTGTAAGTTCCGTCTACATGTATAATGGGTTCTGTTCCATTTCGGCATGTTGGGCTACTTCAGGAACAACAATGCCTTACGTGTCGATCTCCTGTGGTGCGCTGTGAAGTGTTAGCTCCTAATTAGCCCTTTCATTTCTTGGTTCAGCTGTAGTGGTGGATAACTGGATAACACTGTAACTATGACAACTTTGCCAAAGTGCATATGCTGATGTGATTTTTTTCTTACCACAGTTTAGTTAAGTGAGAAACTAATGAAGTAGTAAATAATTTAGAGCTGATTACCACAAATAACTGTGATCAAGGTTTTTCGCATATACAAAAAAAATACTCTGCTCCTTTCCATTTTCTCCTGGTGGATATTGTGCCGTTCTTATATTTCAGACTCAGACTGCATTGTACGCTCCGGAAGTTTTTGAGATGGCACATGTTCTTTTTTTCTTCTCTTTTGTTTGTCACAATGAAACTAAACTAAATACTCTTGCACAAATCTTGCCACCTCACTGAAGGGAAAGGCCCATCATACATGTTTCGAACGAAATATTCATGGCATCTCACTTCCATGTTTGCTTGAACTTTATGACTTTAACATGAAAATGATCTTAACCTCGCCCGACCATGTTGCGCGCGTAGACAGAATAAAATTGGTTCACATAAAATATGTGAGCAATGTGACTCAGTTAACATTCGGCTTGTTGATTTTATCTTAAATGCTTAAAAACTGAATATACTCTTGCAATTACATTGGAATGTAGTGCATAAGATGATGAGGGTCAACGGTTGTAGACTCACGTGCAAAAGATAGTCCAACCATTTTTATCTGTGTTGTATCTATTGATTGCTTTACACAATCAGAGTGTCAGGACATTGATATATACAATGTTTGCGATTATCTGACTATTTAGGAAAAGAATAAGTTAACTCAGAAATTTCAGCAAAACTAGCGTAAATCAATGCCTTCATCCAGGGCCGTGGAGCTCATCATGACGTTCGAATCGATCTGTTTATCGAATTTCTTCCTTCTACGTGCTTCAAATTGCTCGAATCCATCCATCTGCAACAAATGAGAAATGATAAATTGAAATAAGAATAACGTTGATTAAGTTGCAGAGATCTGTGGTGGCCTCATGTCACTAACTTGCTGGAAGTGGTCCATCGAGATTGGATTGTCATGCAGTGATAGGTTCTGAAGAGCCTTGCAGTCTTTCAGTATGTTTTGGGGAAGCTGCGGGTGAAAAAAGAGTTGACGTGTGGGTGTCTCGTTAATTGCTTCTTATTTCATAACGGCATGAACAATATTATATACATAAAGTGCACGGGGTAGTCAAAGATGCCAAAGAAATTCAATAGTACATACCTGACGAATTTTATTTCCGTTCAATGACAGAGATTTGAGGCAAGCAAGGTTGCAAATTGACGAGGGCACATCTTCGAGTGAGTTTCCTGAATATTTAGCATGAAGGTTAGCTGTAGGTAAGAAAATGCTTTGCAAATGAAAATCTAATGTTCCAAACAGAGGAAGGGATAGTTTTGCTCAACACATGAAGCAGAATAGTATTATCCTAAGAGGCAATGATTTGACATCCCAAAATTATTTTTAGACTGGCAAATGGTAACCTTTATTAAATCGACATTCAAATTTCTGAACATTTCTGCACGAGAAGGCACGACAACATTCACAGCAGAGTAATTATTAAATCAACATTTAAATTTCTGGACATCTCATTTATCTAAGATGGGTCCACAAATTGCATGAAAGAAAATATCCTAAAAAATATACAACCATTAACATGACAATAATGATAGTAACACAATTTTAAAATTGATTAACTGGAAGCAAACATATAGAAATCTTATTATTTATTCATTCATTCATCCAGAGCACAGCTAGCTGGCCTGATCCATTCCTCTTTCAGGCTTCGAAAAGAAGGTAATGTCGATGACCTCTGTGTCAAATCTCCTGCTGTGACTGTTGCCTTGCCTTCTCTAGTTCTACATTTTTCTTCTTTGTATCAATTGCTAAATGTTACGATTATTTCGTATGCCATGCGACCTTGTCTATCTTGTACCGACAAATTATCTAAATCGTATAGAAAATTTGTTTCTTATATCATGTATGGCAAATGATAGAAGCTGCACAATTTACATGTTTCTTATGCTTCGTATCAGTCGCGACGTGCCTTGCACGTGCATGATTACTAGCGCAAGCAAAAGGGGGGAAAACAGGAAATTCAAATTATATATTACTTATAGTATTGCAGAAACAACTGGATTTACCATTTGCCTGCAATTCTTCTAGGGACTTGCAACCTCCAATTGATTCTGGAAGAGCATTTAGTTTGTTATCAGATACATTGAGTAGCAGCATCTGCATCAGTCAAACACAAAATGATGGTAAGCTGTTGATAAGAATACCACATATTTCCTAACAAAATCAACAGCACATTGACCATTGCAAAAAAAAACTTCCGAATATGTACTGGTGACAAAAAAATTGATGGAATATCAGACTGAATCATTTAAAAAAAACGAACTTATTTTGACGAAACAAATACAAGCAATACTTCTGTCCTGAAGCAAAAATAAATACAGACTGCATCCTTATAATTTTTGGAAGTAGACATTCCTGTTGTGCTACAAAACAAGTCCATTGAAAAGATAAAATAAATCTGGCATAATTACCCAAATAAGAAACTTACATTGCACAAATCCCCAACACTTTTAGGTAGGTACAGTAAAGAATTCTGAGAAAGTGTAAGCTGCTGAAGATTTGATAGAGAACCCACTGTATGAACCAAAAGATCATGTTAGAAGATGGAGGCAGTAGTTAATAGAACAATATTATGAAAGTACCTCTTTGTTAGGGTAAGAGTTCTAGACTAGAGCCTAGGCCACCTTTGTTATGTAAATAATAAGCTTATGATAACATTTGCTTTTTTACTTCAAGTCCTAAACAAATACAGATATAATTGTATGAACTAACATTCTTCAGGCAAGATAGTGATCCTATTTCTGTCAAGCGTGAGGATTTTTAGGTTCCGCAGGTATCCAATATTAGCTGGAATGTTTTCGATCAAATTGCCAGCCAAAACCTACAGGAACAGAAAGAGAAAACATCACTATCAAGCTGACATTATTGAGAAAGAAACAAAAGGAAAACTACTGTTGGCAAATACACATCTCTGAAAAAATAATCAAGCTGATATCAACTAAGGAGAATGCTTACAAGTCTTTGCATGTTCACAATGGTACCAACTTCCTCGGGAATCCCAACTGCAAAATTAAAAAGGAAGAATTAACATTGCTCAAGAGAAATACAAGTATGCAAACATCAAAGATATTAAAACAGCTTATGCACTTTCATAGCAGATCAAGTTATTAAGAACTTGGATTAAGAACAGGGAATTATGCCCAACTAAGGTGCTAAATAATCCTGCCCAGCATAGGTCTTGGATACCTTCTACCCAAAAACTATTAGAGAAAGAAAGGCAAGAAAACAAAGTGTCCAGTTGTAGCAAGTTGGCTCGAAATATAGCACTTGTTCATGTTGTGAAGTGAAAAATAAATGTGCATATAACTTCCAACCAGTTTCCTTCTGACTAAGTACGAGAAAAGGAGAGTACGCCAAGCATTAATGTCTATTGCCCTGAATGGAAATAAGTACTTGACAATTCTGATTACCTATCTTGTTGTTTGTCAGGTCTAGAGTTCTAAGGGACTTCCCCACTTGTAGAACTTCATTTGGTACTACCTGTATGGAATGATAATAAACAATTATGGAAGAGACATGCAATTTTAAGTAAAAGAGGTGCAGGAAGGACCCTTTTTCGTGTAGACATAAAAAATAAGTTCACTTGTATGGCAAATCTTTGAAATATGAGAGCTGTATAATAGAACAAGTTTATATGAGGAAAAACAATTGAGTTATGGATTACATTTCATGAACCAATGCTCGCACACACACAAAAAGGAGAGAGAAAAACTACTACCCCGATCCATAATAAGTGTCGCAGTTTTGAACTAACCCCAGTTCAAAACTGCGACACTTATTTTGGATCGGAGGGAGTACAAAAGATTGCAAGTTAACAAGTACTACTCACGCCTATTGCCCAGTCAATGTAGACAAATAAAACCGTCCGTCACACCTGGACAAATAACCCTTGGGCTGCTGACCTGAGTTGTGTGTCTTCTGACTCCTTCTAGATTTCATAAGACCGTGGACCGCAGTACAGAAGGCATCACTCAACAAAGACAACACCTATTGTTGGAAGTTCACACTTCAAACACATGCAAAACTTCTCATCATCCTTGGCATACAAGATTCAGTTCCTACGCTTAACGAGGAGCTGAGATTTCGAAGGTCTTGGCACCAGCAAAGTGTCGTTTTCACGTTCTTGCAAGCCAATAACCCAACTTCTATTTATGCAGTCTAGGCATCGAAAACCGATTCACCCAGCTGTCGGCTAAATACTGATGGGCGTGGCAACTATCAGGCAAACTAGTGCTGCTATGGCGTCTTCAATCTTTTAGGTCAAAATACCTGGCATCCTGGAGGAACTGCCTCTTGGCTAGTCCTGTCAATGCTTGTGGTTTGGGACGCAGAGAAACAAGCTTTATAATTAAAGCAAAAGAAGCTTTCATCAACGTGGTTTTTTATATTAAAAAAGACGAGGAAAATGCCTGGCTGTACACCAGGGCACGGCCCCTACCAAAGCAACTAGGGCCTCTGTACATAGGGATGCTGACAGGGTGAAGTCCCTTGTGCTTCCCTGCCTTGCTAGCGTCGCAATTTTTTGTTTCCCTCCACTTTAAAAGCTATAGGTGCTAACCTGTAATTTGTAACTCTTTACGTTGTCATCTTCTTATCAATGAAATTGTCAGATAGCCTGTTGAGTTTGAAAAATTGTTAATCGAGAAATACATCGTTGCAGCCTTGCAGCAGTAACTAACCTCAGTACACCATAGAGGTGCCGAAAGCATAACAGTTATCAACAAACACTTTTAGGCATACCTTTAACAGTAATGTATAGTTGCTTCTATTGTGAGATGTTCCTAAAATGCTAAGTTTTGGAGTGCCAAGTATGAAAAATTTGCATCTTTTTAATTATATTAGGCAAAATTCTACTCCATTTATGACGAATCAGTTGTTATAGATACCACGTCAAATGCTTATCTGCTTATCGAGTAGCTAAAAAAGCTCTTTTAGACAAAAGAAAGGCAACATAGTTCAAGTTAGTTCACAACCACAGAGGATGACGTACTTTTAACTTTTACCATCAGCTTTTCTTCCACCTAGGGCTAGGAATCGGATAACACACAAGAAAAAGGGCCAAAGTTTGCTCGACCAGTTAATCTAACGGCGATGTAGTGTAGCAGTAAGGCGTTGTTGCCCTTTTCACCATTATGCACTCTCAACATCTAAGCATCAGAAATTTACGAGCACTTACACGGTAGTGCTCCAAAAATACAAGACCTGGCAGAATCGAGAAAAGGGTCCTAAATTCACAGGAAATGGAGGGGGCTGTGGGCAATAAGAACCTTCAATCTGGCGTCTCGGAGAGCGACGATCCCGGTAGAGCGCCAGCGCGTGACGCGGTCGGCCGGCGAACCCGAGTTCCGGCTGCTGCAGCAGCCCATCTCAGCCGGCCGCGCGAATGCGAAATCCGCAGCTTTTCCCCTCCCCGATTCGGGAAGAGGAATTTTTTTTTGACAACTTGTTTGGGAGGGCGACGACTTGCGTCGAGGCAGTTGGGATCCTCCTTGACCTCGCGTTCTCACTAAGAACTGGGGCCCGGCTGGGTGCCTCTTGTCGCTGGGCTGCGGGACCCAGTAGACAGTAGCGTTTACCTGGCATTTCGATCGTGTCCAAGGGTTATCTATGACTAGAAGTGATTTTTTTTTTGAACAAACAAGGTGGCCTCTTAATATTTTTGTCCAGATTTTCCTTTCTAGTTGTTTCCGCAAATTTTCCGAGTATTTTTCATTTTCCTTACTCCAATGCTCTTATGTTGATTCCAAAAGATAAGAAAACATGGCAGTCACGAAAATCTTGGGAGTTAGACCCGACCCCATCGCCTCCCATGCGACTCAGGGGAACCCTCGATCACCGCGCCGACATCCCTCCTTTCCACACATAGTTATCTCCCGCAATGCAATCATGTGTGAGGGTAATCTCCCGCAATGCAATCATGTCTTTGTAGATGCTTAGATGGTTGCATAATTTAGCACCGGTTGAACACTTCTTGCAATAAATTTTAAACCCTTCTTACAAAAAAGGGCACCCATTAAATCGAGGACTCGAAAAATGGGCCAAACTATATATGTGTGGACAAGAAATGGTGAATTGAGAGAGAGAGAGAGAGAGAGAGAGAGAGGCCTTTACTAAATGAAAACATAATTTTTTAATCATTCTCTCATGTGTTTATTTGTACAGTTCTTGGCCTTTAATTGGCTACCACAAAATGTTTGATACCAAATTCTAAAACAACGAGTAGTTGTTAATTCGTCACTTTTGTAAACCACAATTGTCGTCGGTATTGCCGAGATTTTTTTCCCGTGATTCTCGCATGAAATAGCTAGCTAGGCTCTGGTTCTTTTTAATGTTTGGAAGGCATCATTTTAGTGCAATCTTTTTGCCAAATTTTCATTATGGGTGCAGATACGCAACATCTATTTAATTGACATGTACATTTAATTGGTACTAAATTATATAGGTGGATATGTATCCAAATAAATTCCTGCCTTATCGTTTTGGTCCCAATAAAGGCCATGATTTCTATTCATAATGAATTATGTATGGTCTATATGCATCCAAATTAATCCTACGTACCCGTGTCTATATAAATGTCCTTGTGTAACTTCTTATTGGCACCACATTCGCCATAGCGAACCACAAATCATCTTCCCAATTGCAAAGCCCCCTAACATTCCGCAAACACCATCAGTCATGAGGACACATATCATCTTTGCCACTATTGTCGTTGTCATTTGCATCGTCATTATTGTTGGGATTCGCTCACAGGATCGATCACATCAAACTAGACGAGCATACGCGAACACAAAAGTATTGCCAAGGGCACGTGTCGCGCCCGTCCTTTTTGTCTTTATTTCTCTTCTCAATCTCACGGTACAAGTCGATGATCTAAACGCAGCCCCATAGTCGTGCTTATATACACGCACGACCAGACTAACAACCTAGACCTACTCGGATTGCATCCGAACTAACACATCCTACTCTGACTAAAACTCACGCCAGACTTTCCTAAACAAGCTAAGGACTCCACGTACATGATTTTCTAATCCTAGTACAATACGACTAGAACTCCAGCCTGACTAGTACAAGCCTAGACCTCACGTACGGAAAACACCTACCTAATTAAACTGCCTAACCTTAACCATGGATTAGGCAAGATTATAACTAACAATCTCTCCCTAATCTTGACTCTTCGTCTTCCATGCTCCTCTGATCTTGATACTTACAGATCTTCGTCTTGTCCGGGCCTCGCACCACGACAAGTCTTATTGGCTCTCCCCAATTTTGACTTGGCGAATTTTACGGACCAATCCAAATATGACCTGGACTACCCAGCCACGCTATACCCGGGGATCATACCATCCACCTAGCGCGATACATGCCGACTACCTCGTGGACTACACCATCCACTCCAGCCTCATGTAGAGACATGGCCTCATTGAAGAGACTCACCTTCTCTGGTTTACCGCCCCCTCATACTTGGACTTGATCCTCTCGGCGAGACACTTAGACGTCCACGCTTCCACTGCAACGGATCCTCACAGAGACGAGCACTTGGACACAACCACGACTCACTTACACGACACCGACCACACGTGCAAACTTGCACACACTTCGACTCATCTAATATCCTGGTTGACGACCTTGATGAGACTCCCGGCACCACATCTCGGCACCACCGCTCGCATCAACGATCATCCACCTCCACCGCCTTTCCGACGACAACTCCATGTCGCCTCCTCCCGTCGCTCCGCCGAACGATGATCGCCCGCCCCGAGGCGCTAGTACGGGTCGCCTCCCCGGGGCAAGCGTGGCTTCAAATATTCGACCTTGCTCTGATACCAATTGTTGGGATTCGCTCACAGGATCGATCACATCAAACTAGACGAGCATACGCGAACACAAAAGTATTGCCAAGGGCACGTGTCGCGCCCGTCCTTTTTGTCTTTATTTCTCTTCTCAATCTCACGGTACAAGTCGATGATCTAAACGCAGCCCCATAGTCGTGCTTATATACACGCACGACCAGACTAACAACCTAGACCTACTCGGATTGCATCCGAACTAACACATCCTACTCTGACTAAAACTCACGCCAGACTTTCCTAAACAAGCTAAGGACTCCACGTACATGATTTTCTAATCCTAGTACAATACGACTAGAACTCCAGCCTGACTAGTACAAGCCTAGACCTCACGTACGGAAAACACCTACCTAATTAAACTGCCTAACCTTAACCATGGATTAGGCAAGATTATAACTAACAATTATGACCGCCACAGCAAGGGACATATCCGGTATATCTGGCGCTTGGCAACAAATCTCCAACCTCAATGAGCCCAAGGTCTTGGAGATTGCTAGGTGGGCGGTGGCTGAACACGCCAAGCAAGCAAATGACGGGCTAGAGTTCAAGAGGGTGGTGAGCGGCAGGCTACAAGTTGTGGCAGGCAAGAACTATAATCTCCACATTGACGCGGTGAACGGTGACGGCAAAGAAGGCGTGTACATAGCGGAGGTATATGACGTGCCATGGACCCACGAACGCACGCTGGACTCCTTTGGTCCAGCCAATTGAGATGTGATGTGTGAGTAGTATTTTATGTATTGCTTAGTAATAATCCAACCGGAGTACTAGCGGTACCTTTTTTTTATCTGAATGCATACATATTACTATCTTCTTTGCGATTTTCAGATGAGATTGTACCGAGCTATGAATATTAAATAAAGTTTTATGTGTTTTACAACAGAGGATATATATACATTTCTGGAGGGAGTTCTGGCGAAATTGGGCTTTCATAGTCAATGGATACGGTGGGTGATGACGTGTGTTACCACCGTACGCTACTCTATTCTCTTCAATGGTCATCTATTGGACTCTTTCACTCCATCGCGTGGGCTGCGCCAAGGTGATCCGTTGTCCTCATATTTATTTCTTTTTGTTGCTGATGGTCTCTCTTGCCTGATAAGGAAGAAAATTGAGGAATGAGCGTTGAGGGAGCTGCTCATTTGCAGGAGAGCTCCGGGCATCTCTCATCTCTTATTTGCGGATGATTGTCTGATGTTTTTTGAAGTCTCGGTAGAGCAAGCTTCTGTGGTGAAATGCATCCTTGATAATTATGAGAAGAGTACGGGCCAGCTTGTTAGCCTTGGCGAATGTTCTATTTTATATGGTAAAAGCTGCGCCCCTGATGTGCAACATGAAATAAGGGAGATCCTAAAGTACGAAACTTCGTGCTTTGAAGAAAAGTATTTGGGGCTCCCTATTCCTGAAGGTTGCATCAAGAGTGGAAAATTTCAGTCAACAAAGGAGAGGTTTAGGAAGAGGGCTACGGACTGGGCTGAGAAATACTCCCTCCGTTCCAAATTAATTGACTTCTATCTGTCCACACATGGATTTATCTAGACATGTTACACGTATAGATACATCCACATGTGGACAAATGGAAATCAATTAATTTGGAACGGAGGGAGTACATGTCATCAGCTGCAAAAGAAGTGCTAATCAAGACGGTACTACAATCTTTACCAACATATGCGATGGGGGTGTTTAATTTCCTGGCTGATTTATTGGAGGAACTAACAAAGATTGTGCGGGACTTTTGGTGGGGAGATGAGCAAAATAGAAGGCGCATGCACTGGATGGCGTGGGACAGGTTAGCACGACCAAAATATCAAGGAGGTGTCGGATTCAGAGATCTTAATTTTTTTAATCAGGCACTATTAGCGAGACAAGCATGGAAGCTTATTCAATTTCCAGACAGCCTTTGTGCACGCTTGTTGAAAGCAAGATATTACCCATCTGCAAATCTTTTGGATACGGCCTCTATACAGAACGCTTCGGCAACATGGCTGGGCATTGTCTATGGACTTGAGCTCCAGAAGAAGGGAGTGATCTGAAGGATCGGCTCTGGTACAAGTGTACGTATTTTTCGGGATAATTGGTTACCACGGTCAGATGCTCGGAAAGTAACCGAACATCGAGGAAACTCAAGGAGGCGATGGGTATCCGAGCTGATTGACCCTGTTACTCGTACATGGAATGAAAGATTGGTGCGGAAGGTGTGCTCGCCAACCGATGCCGACGCTATCTTGTCCATCAAGTTACCGGTGAGACAGACGGATGACTTTCTCGCGTGGCAACCGGAGAAAGATGGCGTATTTACGGTTCGCTCTGCATATCGTCCGGGCCTGCAGCCGGCGCTCGATGCCATGAGCCCCAGCCAATCTAGCGACGCCCCAGATGGTGAGCGGAAGATCTGGGAACTGGTTTGGAAGGCAGATGTTCCGCCGAAGCTCCGAATTTTCGCGTGGAAAACAGCATCAGATACCCTTGCCGTGCGAGAAGCTCTTCACCGCCGCATTTCAAAAGTCGACCCTATATGCGTCATATGTGGCTGCGGAGTAGAGGACTCACACCATGCTCTTGTTACCTGTACACTGGCCAGGGTGCTGAGATATGGTATGCGTGAACACTAGTTTCTTCCTCCTGAGAGTGCTTTCCAAACTACAGGCAAAGAATGGCTACTGCGTCTGTTGGATAACACGCCGGCAAGAGAGAGAGACAAGGTTATTTTTCTCCTATGGAGGGTATGGCATCACAGGAATAACATTGCGCACGGAGATGGCAGAGCTTCCCTTACGGCTTCTATCCCATATCTTCGGAACTATGCTGACTTGTTTAGAGCATGCAAAGTCCCGGCCCTGGACCTAGCTAGTACTCCCTCCGTTCCATTTTAATTGACTTGCTATGCACCACATGTGGATGTATCTAGACATGTTACATGCCTAGATACATCCACATATGGTGCATGGCAAGTCAATTAAATTGGAACGGAGGGAGTACTATCACTAGGCTCGCCGGTCTCAAGGTGGGCGGTACCGATGGAGGGTAGCTTAAAAGCCAATGTGGATGCGGGCTGGGATGCGGCTAGTAAACGGGCGGGAATCGGAGTTCTGATCAGGAACAATCGAGGACAAGTTGTGCAGTCATTCTGGAAATTCGTTCCAAGCTGTAGCAGCGCGGATGAGGCGGAGATAATGGCGTGCCTAGAAGGGTTACGATTACTAATTGGGACGCAGTGCACAACAACTGTCCTTGAAAGTGACTGCCTCCGAGTTGTTCAGGTGATGGCAGGAGAAGCCCTTGATAGATCGTCATGCTGGAGTTTGCTCAAGGAGGGATCGGATTTGCTCAATGTTTACCGTCATATTAGCATTGTTAAGGTGGATCGCGTGAGTAATAGTGCGGCGCATAATCTAGTGCAACTAGGCAAGAGTGGCTCGAGTGGTAGTCTCTTTGGATCGGCCCCGAACTGTGTGTTGGCGACGATCTCCAATGATTGTAATACTACCTCCATTCCATAATATAAGGCGTATTTCATTTGCTTTGACCAAGCATTTGACCAATAATTAGTCTATTAATATGTAATTTATGTGACATATAATTGACATCATTATATTCCTACTCAAAAGTACTTCCTTATGATTATGCTTTCTATTAAATATGTCACATGTTAAATGAGTAATTTTTAGTCAAAGCGTCGGTCAAAGGAAACGAAATACGCCTTATATTTTGGAATGGAGGGAGTAATGCTGTTGCCTAAGTAATAAAGCTCACGTGTTCCTTTCAAAAAAAAAAAAAAAGAGGATATATATACATGAGTATTGTTTTGCTAATTTTTTAATCGTTCGAGAGTTCCTTAATCTTAGTCGACGTGGAACATTGTTGATCGGTCAAGGTGTGGCGAGGAATTGACTGTTTCCTCGTGACAATTTTTCTGAATCGGATGGTGTAGTTGACGCAGAAAAATGTTGATCAGTCAAGGTGACGTTGCACGACTTGGTGTGGTAATAAGCAGGTAGCGCGAGAGAAGAGATACATAGTACGTGCGCTCCGGCCACAGCGTGAAACAGAGACTGCGTCCGGTGTGCTCTGGCCTCTGGTCGCTCCGTCGCCGTCCTGCTCTGCCCCGTCGTCCCGGCGCTCCGGCCGGCCCTCTGCACCCTAAATCCAGGGACATGCACGCCCTGCGGTGGAGCGGCAAGGTCGTGCTCATCTTGGTGTCGGCTCGCGTTTGATCCGGCCACGGGAAACAGCGACATGGCAGTGGACGCCGAGACCGTATTCATGCGGCTCTCGCCACCCGTGTACGCGGCGCGTCCGGCGGAGACTGCGGGCGCCGGAGCGCCAACCAATGCGATTCCGCATAGGTGCGTTTGAGTTCTAACTTATCTAGTAATCTTTACTATTAAATGGGAGTTGGTCGTTCGTACGTCGCCGAGCGAACCATCTGCCAGACGATCGCTCCCTCGTTCGCCCGCACCCACGCGCAGCCCATTTGACGCTTCGCCCGGCCCAGCAAATGAGTCGCATCATCACAACGCCTCTCCTTCCCTTCCTTCGTTGGAGCGAAATTATCTTTCCTCGTCAGCACTTAATATGGAAGGTTATCAATCAAATAAATCCAATCAAATTAGCAGGCCATGATTCCCTGCTCAGCGGCGATACGAGACTCGACGCGGACGTGTGACCAGGCGCGACACTCGAGATGCAGGGAGGCGCCGCGGTGCTCAACGTCGGCGGTCGATCAAGGGCGCCAGGGCACACCGACGGAGTTTCATCCGTGCTAGCGCTGAAGCTGCGGCACTCCATGGGCAAGCAGCCGGCCAAGGCCGCGGCGGCAAGCCGGAATCCCAAGGCAATCAGTGCCCGGCGTCCACGACGCAGAGTACCTAGAGGAGCTTCTCGGCTGACAAGCCTGTATACCGGCAGATCGTTCGTATACGATCGCATCCGCGCCTCTCCAACGCTCCTGCATCTTTAGAAGGTTCGTCACTTCCATCTTATCGCCACACTGCTCGAAATTCCTAATAGATTTGCATGTGACGAAGTACAGTCTTTCAACCCAGATTCACGTTTTGTTGTTCTGATATATCGTTGCAACACATATGTATTTAGCTAGCGCAACATCTTGGTTACCATGAGTTCGAGAGTTTTTGTTGAACAACGATCTGAAGTGAAAATGAAAAAACTTTCAATTGTATATCTACGAAACTTTCTTTACTATTAAATTGGACTCAGGCGACAAAGAAGCTGCTTTCCTATGCTTTTAGGTTGTTCAGTGACCATGTCGATCCCTGCATATTTTGCAAGGCCTCAACAGTAGGCCATGACCATACTACCTGAGAAGCTATGGAGAATCTTTTTTTAGTGCACGTCAAATGTTCAGTAAACGCTTATAAGTGGTATACTACGGTAGACTAGAATTATCGCAATAGCTCGCTGCTGCTAAATATTTGAATCTGAACTTCTTCTAAGTTCTAACAATGATCTCTTACGTGATTAGAATTAGAGATCTCTTAGAATTATGTATATGTGGCCAGTAGTTTCAGCAAACTTGAACTTGTGCGCTACAATTTAAATCTGAACTTGATTTTTTCTGCATTTTAGTTCTCAATTCTAATACATTTCTTGCTCAGCAGAATTGTCGGAGGTTAAGGAGGTATGGAGTTTACTTCTTTTAATATCGCAGAAATTAATTAAACCACACAACATAATCTCCTCATTGTCGAATCAGATCGAGGAAGATGTGGGAGCAGAGCTTGAGGTACACAATCGATAACCGACCTACGCATGTCAGCATGTGTCTATGACTTTCAGATTGAGCAGGGCACTAAGTTAGGCAAAATGTTTATTAACTACTGAATTTGAACTTCTTCTAACAATGATCTCTTATGTGATTAGAATTATACGTGGCCAATAGTTTCAGCAAACTTGAACTTATGCACTGCAATTTAAATCTGAACTTGATTTCCTTCTCAACTCTCATCCTTCCCTATATATTTGTTTCCTGAAGTGCCTCGAATAATCTTGATTTGCACTCACTTAGGTGTATTTTTCAGTCGTGTTCAGTTAATTTTGTTTCAAATACAGAGGGTTAGCAGCATCTATACATGCAGTAGCGAGAGCATGGGGGAGTCGTGGCCCCTGCCAGTCCCCCAGCCTCTAGAACTATTGAGTTTGTGTTTAAAATATACCAGATTCATATTGCAATAATGTCAATTTTCTGCAATCATTAGTTGTTATTTACATGCATGTAAAGTATGTATTTACTGATTTGTGACAATAGCATTGGCGAATTACCTGCTATTCTCAATTATATCACCATTTCTATCTATTAAGGAAATGTGCTTGTCTGTTTGCAAAAACTTATTTATCATCAGATGTGATTGTTCCTCTGTTTGCAGCTGACCATGAAATGACTCTTTATATCGATGCATATGTCATATTTCTGGATGTTATTAATTGTTGTGTTGTTTGTACTTTGTAGAAGGAAATGAAGAGCATCGGGAATTTGTAAATGGAAATGAAATGAAGTGTACAAAAAATTCAGAACCGGTAATGTCGCCTACCTTTTGTTGTTCTTCTTTACCGCATTATTTTCATGCGATGATTGATGTGTTATATTGTGTTTGACCTGAGCAGTCCAGGAAATGTCATGCCAAAAAGTCTATATAAATGTCGTAGATTTTCAACCGCAAGAGTATATATTTGAAAGATTGCATTAACCGTATGTTAATTGGACGACAGGTAGTCATTTTATTTGGATGTTCTGAATTCTTAACTATCATGTGTATTTTCTTCGAATGTTTATTTTGAGGGCAAGATGAGACGAGGTAGAAGTAGAATGGGTATAGGAGGAAGAATAGATATTCTCTTCTTTGAAGATGAGGGTATGATAAGGAGGCGTAAGGTGAAAGTTCAATGCATCCATGAAAAAGACGACGCACTTGATATATTCTACATCCGTGGCAACGCACGAGCATTAAGCTAGTCGATCTAGTGTTGTACTCCGAGTTTGTACGTGTGTGTTATGCTCTACCAAAACCAATGACGAGAGGCGGATCAACTTCGCCGGCGAGAGTGTCCATCCCGAACGTGAAGGTCACAACGGCAAGAGAGAAAATACACAGGGATTTTCCCAAATAAAAAAACATCGCAACCTACAGGGCCCGATTGGTTCGTCGTTTTGGAGGCAGAAATGGACCGACGAAAACTACGAGGCTAGTTAGGTCCGCTAAAATTACGCTACAAGCCAGGAATTCTTTATGGAGCGGAAACTGAAACGCTATTCCAAGCGGGGCCTAAGGCAATTTGGATCGGTTTTGCACCCACGTCACAAGTTAGTGGACCGGTTCCTCCCAATTTTCAAGTACTTCTCGTATCAATTTGCACGCACCGCACAAGCTATTGTATGTTATTACCTCGAGTATTGACTTCAGTGTGAATCATCATGTTTCGTTGGGTGTCATTTCGGGATCAATCTAGATTAATAATGAACTTTGTCGCATCGAGTGTCAGTGCGCTTCAAGTCAGATTCAAATTGCAACATAATGTTTTCATTGGGCCTGTGCGTGCTTCAAAGTGGATATGAACCGATCACAAATAACGAGGTGTTTAAACATCATTGTTATCACGAAACTAAACCGAATACCATTCACTTTTATTTGATGTTATGTAAAACATAAGCAAAACCATGTTTCTATTTTGCTTCCCAACAAATTTATGTTGTTTTCTATTTTGCTTCCCAACAAATTTGTGTTGTTTTTTATTTTGCTTCCCAACAAATTTATGTTGTCATTATCACTTTCACAAACACAAAGAGTTTCATGTTGTTTCATCTTGTTCAATGAGTTCGAAATTGAAAATTTCAAAAACAAGTATCAAATAATGATCTTATTTAAAAGATCCCATGTGAAGGTCCAAACGGTTTCTACATCTGATTTTCAGTTCGGAAGAATTGGCCGTTTAAACATTTTGAATGATGATTAGAGGCAACATTTGGGTGTGGGAGGTAACACAACATTTACTGAAAATATAATTAGTAGATATAGCAATTTGAGGCTGACTTTAAGGTGAAGATTAAGACGCGTGCATCTACCGTGGAACAGCGCAGCGGGCTAGCATGAGCAAAGTACACGGGTTCAGCTGGTCGCGCCGGCTCCCCCCGTCAGCCCCCATGTCGTCGCCGGCGCCGCACATCATCCAGCAACGCCCCAACGGCCTGGTACGACGACCCTCCCAACTCGACCGCCCGCCGCGCGCGCTCCCCCATCTCCCCTGCCCTCCGCCTCAGCGCCTCGTCCCACATCGCCGCGCGGACCCTCTCCGCCACCTTCTCCCTGCCCACCACCACCCCGCCCAGCTCCTCGCCTCCCCACACGTACCCCCTCTCCGCACCGGCGCCGACGCCCGTGCCGGCGATTCCCACCACCAGCGCCTCGTTGTAGAACTGCTCCGCGAACACCGGCCACGCCACCACAGGGACTCCAGCCGCCGCCGCCTCAGTCACCGCGCCCCACCCGCAGTGCGTCACGAACGCGCCCACTGCCGCGTGCCTCAGCACCGCCACCTGCGGCGCCCACCCCCTGACCACCAGCCCTCGACCCCCCGCTGCAGCGTCCACGTCGGGGAGCGGCGGAGCGTTCTTATCCCCGATCACCCAGACGAAGTTCGCGCCGGATTCGGCGAGCCCCATGCCGAGCTCGGACACCTGCTCGCGCGGGAAGCGAGTGAGGCTTCCGAAGCAGACGTACACCACCGACCGGGCAGGCTTCGCGTCGAGCCATCCCAGGACGCGCGCTGCCTCCTCGGCGGCACCCGTCTCCCCGCCACGGCCGCGCTCCAGGACGTCGTCGCCGTCGCTGTTGACGAGGCAGACCGGCCCGACGGCGAACACCGGCTTCCCTGTGTCCTTCTCGTAGTGCTCCATGTACCTTTCCTCCAGGCCGGCGAAGGAGTTGACGACCCACCCGGCCGTGGCGCGCTCGATGTCGAACATGCGGTTCATGAACTCGCGCGAGTCCGCGCCGGGGAGCGTCGCCTCGGCGAGCCTCGACCTGGTGAGGCGCACCGCGTCGGGTAGCCCAGGCACGAGGAACGGCTCGGTGGGCGACGTGACGCACTCCTGCGGAGTATGGAGCAAGAGAGACCGCTGCACCGAGAGCGCGAAGCAGCCCGTGCCGGTGAAGGCGTACCGCGGGATGCCGAGCTCGGGCGCGGCGCTGGCGGCCCACGGAAGGACGCCGTCGAACACGACTGCGTCGGCGGGGTGGCGGCGCAGGAGGTCGGCGAAGAGCGGCGCGAGGAGGTCCACGGCGACGGCGAACGGGCCCGCGTCCTCGCGGGTGGGGAGGTCGTCGGCGCTCTCGTGCCCGCCCGTGAGACCCGCGGCCTCGGCGGGCAGGGTGAGCGCGTGGACGCGGATGCGGAGGCCCGCGGCGGCCGCTCGGGCCACGGGGCCGCCGAGCCTGGCGGCGTTGGCGTGGGTGACGACGAGGGTGGCGTCGGCGCCGCGGGAAGCGAAGAGGCGGGCGAGGTCGGACATGGGCAGCGCGTGGCCCGGCGTCGGGAACGGGATGAAGTACATGCGCGGCGCGCCGTCATCCGACGACCACATTGCCAAAGCTCGGTCGGCGCCGGAGAATGCTGATGTTGTGACTGCTGAACGCACGAGCGATCCAACACTTGTCCAGGATAATGTCACACATACCGTTGCTAGCAAATGAATATATGGGCATCTCGAAACACAAAGATGATGCCCATACGAGGGAGAGGGAAATTTGGTTTCACGCGGGCTGCGCTGCGCGGAGCTTAATGCTCCGGTTTAAAGATTGCACCTTTGCTGTTGCAGTTATCCTATACGGGGTACCAAACTGTCGTAGTTTGTGACCCTCTTCAGTACCTAAGCTCACAGTAGCATGTACGTAGATCGAATTGCAGACATACGCATTCAAAAACTGATGTAGGTGCTGTTAATTTGATTTCTTGGCGAGTCTGTCTAGTACAGGATCTGACAAGAGTTTGTGAGAGATGTTGTTTCACAACACAAAAGGTGGGAACAGTACAAGGCAAACAACCGTGTGCTATAGTTCCCAAGAATGCTGACGATTAAGGAAGCTAAATCGTGTGCCATATATAGCACACGGTTTAGAAAGTAGTACCATGTGCAAATATTTCGCCCTCAAACACCGATTGTGTTTGAGGCCTTACACATTGTTTTAACTTTAAATTTTTTGGGTAAACGATAGGGGATAACACAAGGAAGGCTCCATCCTTTGAGCTGGGAAAAGCATTTACCTGGAGTCGGCTATTCTTGATTCAACAAAGGAAAGAAGCCTTTATCCCAAGACTAACTTCGGATTGGATTCTTTTATTTGGACTGAGTCTAATCATGATTTCTCTCGATTATGATATTACCTCCCCAGTTGTCGGCAGAGGGACATATCGGCATTGTGGCCAATTCACGTGTGTGAGGTTACACGATCCCTCGCCCCTAGCAAAATCGCCTCGATATTATTCAAAAATTCGTGGACAATGAAAGATGGCGACAGAGGGGCACCAGCAAAGGCGAACCCATGAGGGAAGGGGTAGCCAATGAGGATGATCCAAAAGCACGCGGAAACATGTCAAAATTCTCGTTGAAGGAGGGGAGAGAGGGGAGAGATGGTGAAAGGACAAGGATGTCGCCTAGAGGGGGGGTGAATAGGCGATTTAAAACTTTTCCGGTTTAGCCTTGATAATTGCGGAATAAAATTAGGTGTTTAAATTAACAAGCCAACAACCTCAATATACTAGGCTCACCTATGTGCACCAACAACTTATGCTAAGCAAGACAAGCAACAAAGTGATAGCAAGATATAATACTTCAAGCACGAAGGTTATCACAATGTAAAGTGCATAAGTAAAGAGCTCGGGTATAGAAATAACCGAGGCACGCGGAGACGAGGATGTATTCCCGAGTTCCTCCTTTTTAGGGGAGTACGTCTCGTTGGAGGGGTGTGAGTTTCAAACTCAAGACGCCACAAATGGCCTCACCCTATTCTCCGATGAACCTTGCCCAAAAGCTCGGTTCAACTTCCACTATTGATTTCCCTTTTGGGCGGAAATTGAGTCCCGTACAACAATCTCGAGGCACAACCTTTGTAGTGATAGCCTCATGAACTAACTTTAACTTCGCATGGGATGCTAGAAGATCCTCATTAGAGGTAGAGAGCTTTTCATGAATTTCTTCCAATTTCCCATACTTGCTAGTTAGCAACTCAAGTTGAGCTCTTAGCTCAACATTCTCCTTCAAAATAGATGCTTCACAATATGTGGAGTTAGTAGCACAAGCATCATTAGCATTAGAAATGGAAGAAGACAACTTGGCAAGCTCATTATTGAACCTAGCATTTTCCTCAATAATATTAGCATGATCACATGAGGGAGTAGAGGAACTAGGCACATCATTTTCAGATAGTTGAGTTTGGAGTTGATCACGAGACTTGGTAAGGAGAGAGTGTTCACTTTTCAAAGTCTTAAGAGCTTTGTCAAGTCTCTCTACATCCTCAATTAGTCTAGCATTGCTAACACCAAATTCGACTTTTTCCTTTTAAGCACTTTATATTTAGCAATAGCATGATCTCTTTCCTTAATGATTTTAGCAATAATAAGATCATTTGATTCATCAAGAGTTTCAAGTTTCTCCTCAAGAGACACTCGAAGCTCATGCTCTTCCTCAAGAGAATTTTCTAAGGATGCTTTTTCCATAGCATCCTCTCTTTCGATCCTTCCCTTTTCTTCAATGATATCCTTGCACTTAATAGCAAAAGTCAAAATTTCACACAAGTAAGAGCAAGCTTTACTATATTTAGGGAGAGCACTTAAAACCATCTCACTCTTTTCTTTTAAAGAGTTAATATCATCCTCTTTTAATCCATAATAATCCTCATCCTCATCATCACAAGATGTAGAGGGTTCCAAAGGTGGAGATACCTTTGAATCCCTAGCCATAAGACAAAAATGAGTAATGGACGATGATGATGAAGAGTTGCTTGAAGCACCATTGAGGTCCATGTCTTGTTCCAACAAGTGTTGGGTTTCCTCTACATTGTTAGCCACACAAGTACTAGAGGAAATGGAAGCATTGTTTTCATGACAACAAGACATAGAAAGCATATCATCATGAGATTTAGTTAAGCAACTAATACATGATATGCAAGGACTATCAACACTAGCATGTAGGACATTTGAAGTGCTAGAGGAGTTTAAGTCCAAAGATAGAACATTGCAATGAGATAGAGATGAAGGATAGTCAATAAAATATTCACCATCAACAAGGCAATTTCTAATACGACTCACCATATCATTACCTTGTGATAAATCACATGTTGGTGGAGTGGAAGAAGTTGTGAACTCATCACGGCCGGAGGTGGAAGGAGAACAATCATCCTCAATAATGTTGAACACTTCATATTTATCTTGAATCTTGGTCCAAAGCTCATGAGCGTTCCGAAAAGGCATGATTGATGCAAGAACTACATCGCTCAAAACACATATAAGACCATTAGATACTTGAGTATCGAGATGAGAGTTTTCCTCATCCTCTAAAGATAATTCTTGGGAATTCTTTGGAGAAGAAAACCCACATCTACAATACTCATAATATAATTTGGACCCATGGCCCTAAAAAGGTTAAGCATGCGAATTTTCCATACAACATAATTAGTGCCATCGAATTTAAAAGTGGGATTGTGCACTAATTCTCTAAACGACATCTTTATTCTCTAGGCGGTAAAGCCCAATAAAGAGAGCCCAGGCTCTGATACCAATTGAAAGGACAAGGATGTCGCCTAGAGGTGGGGGTGAATAGGCGATTTAAAACTTTTCCGGTTTAGGCTTGATAATTGCGGAATAAAACTAGATGTTTAAATTAACAAGCCAACAACCTAAATATACTAGGCTCACCTATGTGCACCAACAACTTATGCTAAGCAAGACAAGCAACAAAGTGATAGCAAGATATAATACTTCAAGCACGAAGGCTATCACAATGTAAAGTGCATAAGTAAAGAGCTCGGGTATAGAAATAACCGAGACACGTGGAGACGAGGATGTATTCCCGAGTTCCTCCTTTTTAGGGGAGTACGTCTCGTTGGAGGGGTGTGAGTTTCAAACTCAAGACGCCACAAATGGCCTCACCCTATTCTCCGATAAACTTTGCCCAAAATCTCGGTTCACCTTCCACTATTGATTTCCCTTTTGGGCGGAAATCGAGTCCCGTACAACAATCTTGAGGCACAACCCACAAAAGAATTGGGAGCTCCCAAGTGGCCACAAAAGGCCTCAACCGCCACAAAAGGCGTCTAGGGTCCAAAGACCCAAGAGTAACAAGCTCACGAACTTTCACTTCCACGAATCCTCGTGGAGAGCACAAACCGATGCACAAAAACAATGGCAAGAACACAAGAAGTGCTCAATTCCTTCACTCTCAAATCCCACCAAAAGCAACTAATGCTTGTGGGGTGAGAAGAGAGGAAGAACAAAGAAAAACTCAACAAACGGAACTCCAAGGTCAAGATCAACTAGGTTCCCCTCACTTAGAGGAGGAATGGATTGGTGGAAATGTAGATCCAGATCTCCTCTCACTTTCCCTGAAAGATATGCAAGAATCATGGTAGGGATTGAGAGGTAGGCAAACTTTTCCAAAGTTCAACAAAGGAGGAGAGAGAGGGGAAAAACGAGCTCAAGAGGTTAAAGAACCAATGGGGAAGAAAGCCCCTTAAATAGGTCCCCTCATAAATCTGCCCGTTGGGCAGTGCAGGAGGCTGGCCTGGGAGCTGGCCTGGCCAGCCTGGGGGCCGGCCTCACGCGCTGCTGGAGAAGCTTCAGAGAAGCCGGCATGGGGCCCGGCCACCCATCCGAGCCAGCCGAGCCAGCCGGCCTGGGAGCCGGCCAGGCCAGCTTGGGGGCTGGCCACCCAGAACCCAAAAATGTAACACCCATAACTTTTGCGAGAAAAGTCCAAATGGGATGAAACCAATTTTGTTGGAAAGATAGCGACAAGATAGCGACAAGGATATATTAAGAACCATAAATAGAGTTAAGTTGCCACCCATGGGAAGATGTGGAACTTTCCTCAAGGATAAACCGATAATATTTCCAACACGAAAACGCAACAAGTTTTCCATCCGGACTCCGTTTTCAATGATCTTGGGCTTGCTCCGAAGATAATCACAAGCATTACAAGATCATGCATATACACATCATAGTCCATCATGTGAGGAGGATAACACAAGAGGAGAGTTTGACCTCTCTACAAGAGATGAAACGGTAAAACCTCCAACATCAAAAACACCACAAGATATTCAAATGAAATCCGTTTTTGATGAACAAGAGCTTGGTATGGAGATGAACACAAGATCTAAATTCTCGCATGGATAAAAGCCAAATAAGAACCAAGAAATATGATATGCCAAATATGCAAAGGTTTGAGCTCTCCACAAAGATGCGATCAAGTTACTCACTTGAGAGCCCCTCTTGATAGTACGCTGTCTATCCTATAACCCGGTCTCCCATTAACACCACGAGACCGGTAAAATAGAAACCCTATCAAGATCATACCTTTGCCTTGCGCATTCCACTTGAGCTAGATGATGACGATCTTGACTCCCTCAAGTTGGAACACCTTTCTTGATTGTGCTTGCTAGCTCATGCTTGATGAAGACTTCTCCAAATACTCCCCCATACACCATGATGGGATGGGAGAGCCTTGCTAAGCTCCGTCTTCATGAATCCACTTGAACTTCATCTTCTTATCTTGAAATATATGATGGCTTGGAGATAACATGAATGTTTACTCAATCTTCTTTTGCAAGCCATGCTTGCAATAAGCTCAACTCTTCACATGACCATTCTTCATATAATCCCTTGGATAGAACCTTGGTCATCATGCAATCTTCTAGAGTTCAACACATGAACTCCAATCTTTTCCTATGGACAAGATCTACAAGAATATTTCAATGCAAATATTAGTCCATAAGGATTGTCATTAATTACCAAAACCACACATGGGGCAACACATGCACTTTCAGATGGGGCATGCATAGGAAGAGAAAATTATCATTTTCTCGTATATAAGAACACATAGATAATATACATACTAGTAAACTTCTCATATAAGAGATGTTGACAAGGCAAAAAAATGTACGGACTGAAGGCTAAAACTATGAAATATCTGAATGAAGGGAGACTATACAAGAAAAAAGAATGGATGGTATGCACCTCCTATAGTCCCATACAACATCGATCTTTCCCTCGAATTAGCGTAATAGGTTTTCGTCGACGACTATGTTGACGTAGTACCATCGTAGTGGTGCTCAAAGTGTCCTAACTCGATGCCCTCCGGTCCTCGTTGAAAAGGCAAAAGAGCTAGACATCGACAGGACCAGGATGGAGGGGTGTGCCCTAGTTAGTGCCTATGTGGACGATATGATCTCCTTTCTAGATATCTTAAGAAAATATGGTCAAACTTTAGTGATGGGGCTTAGTGCAAGCTGGGAGGGGGCAAATGCCCTCCCCCCACCCCCACACACAAACATGAACTCTCCACCAAGTTGCGTCAATGATGTCTACATGATTCCATCAAAGCATATGTCCGGGATCAGAGAGGTACCGGTGATGTATCTTGTAGGGACCGGCACGCTGTTGGCCGCGAGGAACCGAGCGATGTCCAGCATGGGGGCTGATGACCCACAAGTATAGGGAGTGTATCGTAGTACTTTCGATAAATAAGAGTGTCGAACCCAACGAGGAGCAGAAGGTCCTGACAAGGAGTTTCGGTAAAGGTTTCACTGTAAATGCTAGCAGACAGGTTTTTAGGGGTTTTTGATATAGCAGGTAAATAAAATGCAAGTAAGTAAAAGACAGTAATAATAATTGCAGCGAGTGGCCCAATCCTTTTTAGAGCAAAGGACAAGCCGGTTGGTTTACTTATGATGACAAAATGTTCTTGAGGACACACGGGATTCTAGTCAAGTGCTTTCGCTTCACATAGTTGATTAATCTTCATTGTTTTGATAAGTGTTGTGTGGGTGAACCTATGCTAATGCACCGCCCTTACTTGGACTAATACATACTTGTGATTATACCTCTTGCAAGCATCCGCAGTTACAAGATAGTAATTAAGATAAATCTAACCACAGCCTTAAACTCTGAGATCCTACGCTCCCTTGTGCACCGGTATACTAACGGGGGTTTAGGTTTCTGTCACTCCGGCAACCCCACAATTAGCAACCAAATACACAATGCACTCCTCTAGGCCCATAAAGGTGAAGTGTCATGTAGTTGACGTTCACACGACACCACTAGAAGAATAGCACCACAACTTAAATATCAAACCATTAAATATTACTCAACATAATTCCACTACTAACAACGTGACTTCTCCCATGTCCTCAAGAACTAATCGAACTACTCACGAGACATCATATGGATCATGATCAGAGGTGATATAATGATGGATAAAAATCTGAACATATACTTTAATTCACCGATAAAACTCAATAGCATCAACCACAAGGAGTAATTAACACCGGGAGAGTTTCCCCTATGAACTAAACAAAGTATAGCCCTAAATGTTACAGCGGGACGAGATGGTGCAGCGGTGATGGTGGTGATGGCGGTGGAGATGATGATGATGGTGATCCCGATGAAGTCCAGCGCGATGACGATGAGGATGGCGATGATCTCCCCCCTCCGGGAAGGAATTTCCCCGGCAGATTTCTCCCTGCCGGAGAGCTTTTTCTCTCGCTGTTGTTTCCGCCTCGTGGAGGCGGCGGAATATTTTCTCTGGGACTCCCCGTGTCTTAGGGTTTCTGGGGGATGAAGTACGCGAAGGGGGAGCGCCTGAGGTGGGCCAGGGGCACCACACCTGGCTAGGGCGCGACCAAGGTGGGCCCCGCGCCCAGGGGTGGTGTGGGCCCCTCCTGGCCCATCTCAGCCTCCCCTTTTGGCTTAGTCCATCTTCTGATAAAATAGGAACATCTGTCTTCTCGGAAATATTTTTAGTGCTCCAGAAATATAGTGCCTTGACGATGCTTTTTCCAGCTGAAATCTGACTCCGGCAGTTAATTATCCAATGATCATCAAACATGCAAAATAAGACAAAATAACATAAGTAACTCCTCTTAATATGAAATATATCATTGAATAACAGTAAATTATGCTATAAAATAGTGATGCAAAATGGACGTATCTGGGGCTGCCATAGATGTCGTCCCAGAAGGCGCCGTTTGAGGGCTTTCCCTTCACCGACTCATACACGTTTGTGCCGAGGACCACCGCCACCTGGAACCAACTTCTTGGCCCGGTGTGCTCCAGCGCTTTCTGGACGTGTTGCATCGCTGGGAACACTGTGTTGACGTCAACTCCGGTGAAGCTCAAGATTAACATTTGTGGTGAGCATATACAATAATTGAATTTCATCTTCAAAATTAAGCACATGTTACTTTATGTTTATCGTTAATTACTATATGCAACACTACTTCAATAGCAAGTATAGATCTTCAACTTATTATCATCTTATTGTTGAATTTAGTGTAACCTGTAAGACACATTTTATTATGGAAAGTTGTAATGCCAACTGTTCAATTTGCACTCCAAATTTCTATATATATTCTTACATAAACATACACTGCACCCTTCTAATAAGATATTAGTTAGGCTATATACTTTGGAGGCTCTACCGATATATTTAATAATATACAAAATAGAGACTACATTCACATAATAACATACACATACATTATATAATTTATCAATTGTAAACACATCAAGGAGGCGTGATGTTTTTCCTATTTTTTGTTTCCACATTTAAGTTAGTTTTGTATCTTGTCAAGGGTAATATAGAAAACAAATTGTGCAACTTAGATATAGTTTCAATGATATAAATTCAAACATTTAAATGGAAAATAGTTAACAATGCTAACTACGTAATATAACATATTTATTAAAACCACAAGATGATTTAACTGTTAAGAAAATATAAAAGTTTAGTATAACAATATTTTACTTTAAGCCGCCCCGAGTCTGAAATTTAGTTAGAACAACGGCCCTGCCGTCGACCAGCGGCACAAAAGAGTCCTAGAAGAAGATGTACTCAAGCGACAACAAGGAGTCCTTGTAGACTCTGAGGAAATGGCGCTTCTTAAGTACGACAGGCGCGTCGTTGGCGGCGAGGAACCAAGCGATGTCCACCATCGGGCCCGTCCCGGAAGGCACAGTCTGAGGGCTTCCCCGTCACCGAATCAGACGTCGATGCTAAGGACCACCATCACCTTGATCAAGCTTCTCAGTCCGGCGTCCTTTAGCATCGCCTGTACGTGTTGCATCGCTGGGAACACCTTGTTAACGTCAGCTCCGGTGATTGGATCATCACCGACCGCAGCCAACGTGTATATAATGGTGAATGAGACTAGATGGCACGAGGGATATCATGTATAAAACAAGTTAATTAACTAGCTAGACATGGACAGGCCAATGTATACCAAAATGACAAAATTTGCCAGGTACATCTCCGGAACTATTTACTGTTCATGAATTGAGTGACATGGTAATTAATTATCAAAATATGCAACATGTAGCTTGTTCATTTTGCCTGACTTGGTGCACAGAGACCATAGTTTATCATGAGCCTCCTGGCACAGAGTCCACACAAGGAGAGGGTGACAAAATGTGTGGGTTATTCTGCCATTCTTCATGATTAAGCCATTGATTAAAGTTAGAACTAGTTAGTATCAATTGGGTCGGTCAATTATCTTTACTGGAGTATTAAATGGGAGTTGGTGGTAAGTATGTTTTGTTGTACTCCTACGTCACTTCACACGCAGCACCCCCTTAATTTCGCCTAAGAAATAAATCTCCACCCATTGTGTCCTTCGTGCGTGTAAGGTACTAGAAGGAAAAGACGCGCAATGCCGCGTCCGCTCCTTTAAACCAGACTACAGAGATACAAATAGTAGGAATGGAGAAATTTCAGTTTTGCATCGAACTTGCTTCACACATTTCAATTTCACTGCGGCAACTACTAAGTTTAAATTCTGAAGTTGTGGAAACTATCATTGACGTGCAATGCAACCATTGAGGCATATGGTACATCGGTAGTCCTGAATAGAAAAGTAGAGAAGTAAAACACAAATATGTCTGCTCTAGCAAGTTGAGAAATACATAACGCAACAGAGTGAAAATGAACCCCTAAATACAAAAATGATAGCCTTTGGGAAGTCGAGGAAGGACACATGTTAGGACGGTTTAAACCAAGTATAATTAAGTTAAGAAGCAAACATGAAGATGACATTTAAATTAGGGAAGATATATTACACCTAGACATACAGATGGTCAGACCCAATAGGCCAGAAAGGATCAATAACCAACGAAAAGTCAATTTGTAGCCCGGGCTACATGTAGCCCGGATTTTTTATTTTTTTTGAATTAAATTTTTTTATGTTTCCAAAAATTCCGAGAAAAATCATAGAGGTGGAGAATCATGTACCCTATGGTGCTGCAAATTTTCAACTCGAAATATTTTGTATTACGGCCTACACAAAAATGAAAAATTTCTGACAGATATGAAAAATTCGAAATCTGCACTGTTCACCGGCTCAGATTCAGAGATTTGTCATTTTTACACAGCACAAAATACAGAATGTTTCGCATTGATATTTTGCACACTGGTGGATATCATCATTATCTACATCTAGGAATTTTTTCAGATTTGTTTGAAACTTTAAAGTATCGTTTTTAAATTTTTCAAAAAAAAGGCTACATGTAGCCCGTGCTATAAAACGCCTCTCTCACCAACCAATCACTATCCTCCTAATGACATCACAATGTGCCGTATCCATGAAATCCCTACAATATCTAATCTCCCTAGGATTTGAGCTCCTAGGTTGAGCCACGTGGCAGTCTCTCATTGGTTCCTGCTAAACACATTGTTGTACATCAAACTGAGGTCAGAATAATAATATCCGTTAGTTTAGTTGAACACATAAAATTTAGAGATGAATTTTCTAACAACCGCACATGAATTTACGAGCCGGTCTTCTCTTAAACCATCTCTAATAGCTTATATATTTTAGGGTTTAACTATTTTTAGAACATATGAGGCAAAAAAATGTTTTTCCAACAGCTGTAATTGATGTAAATTTTGTTCAAATTTATTTCTAGCAGTAAAAAAACACTATAAGCTGCAAAATACAACACTTGGGTTGCTAAATGGAAAAAGGGCAACGTGGGCACACTGCTAATTGAAAGTTTCATGTCTCCCTCCCGCCTATTCTCTGGTGACCGCGCTGCCTCCTCTCCCACCGCTTTGGCCTCGAACTTGCCGCTCCGTCACAACTTATGCTGATTTGGCCGTAAATTCACCGCCTTTGATCGAAGGCATAGTAGGGATTTGACCTTGAGGGTTGTCGTTGCTCTCCTCCCCCATGCGGCTACCATCGCTTCCTGGTTGTCCATAGTTTCAGCTGACTAGCCACCCGAGCAACCCTCATCTCCTCCCTCCTCACCATGCCTCCTCCTTCCCTACAAGCATGCGCACGAGCGACACATGCAAGCTCTACCTCCGGCTTTACCTCGACCAACCCCCGCCTCACTAAGACTCCTTTGCCTCCCTGCACCAGGCGCAGGGCTCGCCTGGTTCGAAGATTAAGAAATTCAAAGTTGTTACTTTTGCATTATATGGGTTATATTGTAGATAACTGGCCACCTACAATAGTTGCACGTAAAATGGTTCCGTAAAATACAACACTTGGTTTACTGTTATATGGAAAAAGGGCAACATGGGCACGCCAACTGGTAATTGAAAGTTTGATGTTGCCCTCCCGCCTCTTCTGCACTGCCTCCTCTCCCATCGCTTTGGTCTCGAACTTGCTGCTCCGTCACAACTCTTATTGGTTTGGTCGTGAATTCAGCACCTTTGATCGAAGGAATAGTAGGAATTCGACCTTGAGGGTTGTCGTTGCTCTCCTCCCCACGCGGCCACCATCGCTTCCTGGTTGTCCATAGCTTCAACCGGCGACCCACCCGAGCAACCCTCCTCTCCACCCCCTCCTCACTGTGCCTCCTCCTTCCCTACAAGCACGTGCACGAGCAGTACATGCAAGCGGCTGCACCTCGACCGACCCCCGCCTCGCTAAGACTCATATGCCTCCATGCACCAGGCGTAGGGCTCGCCTCGAACGGAGATTAAGAAATTAAAGGTTGATACTTGTGCATTATATGGTTTATACTGCTGATACCTGGCCACCTACATTAGTTAACAGTAACAAGATTATAAATTTGTACCTGATATGAGCGACTAATGTTACTCAAATAACATGTCATGTACCATAATAGTAACTTTGGGCGCAGCACAGCGCCATCCTCTTCTAGTACAAATCAAACAGGACAACAATGAAAAGTTATCTGAATTAATCATCTGAAATTCCATTCCCATATTCATTGCGAAACAATTATATCCCAAAAGAAGAGGAAATGATTAAGATGGTCTGAACTACAGGAAGGACCTTATCTAGGTTTCGTCATGTTAACCAAAAAATCATGTATCACTACAGAAGTATGAATTCTCGCTGTGTTTACATTCTAGTCCAACAGTTACGCATAATGCGAACATAGTATGAATTCTCGCTGTGTTTACATTCTAGTCCAACAGTTACGCATAATGCGAACATACTTACTATATATAATAGCTCTCCCCTTCAGCCTCACATCCATGTGGCCACGTCACCCACTTTTCTGGGCCGTCCGATCGGTGGAACGGACGGTCCAGATTTAGACACGTCGCCTGGTGGTACTGTTCATGAACAGTAGCGCACTTCTACCGTGCCATCTACTGTTCATAAACAGTGCTCGCGTTTTTTTTGTTTTGCTGTTGTTGATACAACTCGACGAGTAGATTTTATCCCCGTGATCGGTTTCGAGTTTGGTTGACCATACCACCTTAATTTTAGATCCACAATCGCAAAAACATTTGACGAAATTTGACAAATTCGTCGCACTCGGACATCTGTTTGAATTTTCCTCCCACAAGTAGATGTATATCACCGTTCCAAACAACTTTCATGATTTAACTTTTCTATTTTGACGAAACGGACCCCAGGAATAAAACATTTTTCCGTAAGAGTCCCCGCATACCTAAAACATTTTTGCATCAAAATCTGCCGTCATAATATTTTAAACTATAACTATTTACTTAGCTCTTCACACCACCGCGGCAGTGCGCCTGCAAACCACTGCTGCCGTCAATACGACGTCATCGTGGGCCACAACTGTCAGCAACTCCCTCTTTTGCCAGGCATTTGCAGAAAAGAAAAAAAAATGTCCCTCCCAAATAATTCGAACTCCAGAAAATGAAAAATGTTCTAAATTCAGTAACTTCAAATCTGCACACCAAGAAAAAAATATATCAAAACAATTACGTAAAAAAATATAAGCTAATTTTGTAACGCTAACGAACTTGAAATTTTAATATGAACAAATTTCGATTTCGAACAACTTTCAAAACTTATCATTTTATGAATAGAAAATAATTCAGATCTCAACGGCTACCTAATATGAATAATTTTTTGAAATTTAAATTTTTTTAGACCCAAACTTTTACTCAATTCCAATAATTTTCAGATCTCAAAATTTTCATACCTCAAAATATTTTTGAACGCGTACATTGGTTATAATTTCTTCATAACCATAATATAATTTATCTGATTAGCCTGCTAAATTAGAATATTATGACAAAATACAACCACACTTAAGCACTCCAAATACGCTAACATATTTACACCTAAAATAACTTAAAACTCCCTAATAATGAAGCTAAATTTAAAAATGCCTGAGCAAAAAAAAAAAAAATCGACAACAATTACATGTAAACGGTAATGTACCTTACAACTCTCTAATAATGAAGTTACACCTAACAATTGCCTAATCAAATACATATTTGTACAAAATACAAATTCATTTTTCCAAATACGTTTTGAATTTTAGTTGAATTCAAAAGAAACTCAAGTAATGTAACATCTCCTACCATTGAGTCAAATTAAATATTTAAGACAAAACTCAAACGTATTATACCAATTTGAAAAAAATTCAAATTACAAATACTATAACTGAACTCACTCCAATTATGCAACGCAAACTAATAAATGTTCAACTTCAACTAAACTCACCTTAAATATACGAATAAATACAAATAAACTGCAAACATATACCAAAAAATATCACAACACAAAACAAAAAATGATAACTACTTACGGCATATGACCAAAATTCAAATATCAATATTCCAGAACTTCAAAAATTGCTAACTCTTCGCATTTAAACAGTTCTCAAATCTCCACAGTTTTTAAATATCGACATTTTCAAATTTGCATTTTACCACACGGGTGCGGCGGTGCCGCCGCACCAAATTTACCTAGTAGTATGAATTCTCGTTGTGTTTACATTCTAGTCCAACAGTTACGCATAATGCGAACATAGAATGCCGCATTTGATCGAAGTTAGCAAATTTCATTATCTCCTTGCTAAGATCAGACAGAACTATAATGAAAGTAGAGACAAACATTGTAGTTGTTGTAAGCAAAGAGCTACAATATAGTACATGAGAATAAACTTCTAAGCCAAACTGTTTTATAGATAATGACTTCAAATAATATAAGGCTTATATACAACAAATATGTATGAATACATCAGTCCGACAACTACATGGCCGGTCTCACTGAGCTGATCTGATATCAAGCAATAACCTATCATTGAACTGGGAGGACACTGCAGGTATGAATCATTTCAAATAAACTATCAGCAGTATCTAATGGATTTCAGAGCTGCAACCCAATGAAGTTCAGAACGAAGAGAAGGATATCCTCTTGTCTTCTGATGGATACTAACTAAATCCACACATGTGAAATATGTCTAAAGTGTTTTTTGTTAAATATTACCAACGAAATTCAGCTTATATATGAAGTGAAGACCACAACCCATGGCTCCATGCATACTCCTTGGTGTATCACATAACATGCTATAAAGCATCAGATAAGCAAGCAAAGATTCAGCAATCTGCAATTGCATTTTTTTTAGATAAGGGGGTGCGGATCCCCGGCCTCTGCATCCAAAAGATGCAGACAGCCACCCGCAATTATTAAACATCCAAGAGTACAATCTCGCAATTCATGGGTCACAATCTGCAATTGCATAACAGAAGTTCAGAACCACCATGTAAATGAACAAAAATAATAACGAAATTCAGCTTATATACCAAGTGAAGACCACACTTCTTGTCTTTGGCTTTAGCAAATAGCAACTCACTGCGTAAATTATCCCACTGGGAAAAACAATTGAACACCCAGCCCTCACTCTTTGAGTCGATCTTGTCATTCAATGGCGTGATAAACAGTGGGAGCGTGTAGCAGCTATGCAGAGTTGAGATTGTGACGACAATGGCTTACTCCAACGTAGGGGACAAATCTAGAGGTGTCGAACCAGAGATTACATTAGATTGAAGGGGAATCGGGCACGACCTCCATTGTTGTAGGCACCAAGCAAGGCCGTCATCACCGGCATACGCGAGGACCTCCTGGCAGCACAAGATCATAACTGGCACAAAAGCCAGGCCTGCAGCACTGTCGATGCATGTGGTACCACAACCGCAAGGTGAACACCAAAAAAGAACAGCAAGAACTCGGGCAACAAAGTAAACAAAATAAGCAAGAGGAACCAACAACAGGCAGGAAGAGCCAGACAACCCATGTAGTGTACCATAGGAGCCCAAATCGCCAGGAGAACTATCCAGCCCCACTTCCGAACAAACGAAACACATGAAAAGCAAACAACATGACCATGCGAAATCGGGAAAAAAAAACAGAGTAAGCAATAAACGGAAGTATCAGCACGCTTATGGCCACGACGACCACGAATCACCTGCGCATCTTGCAACTAAAGGCAAGCAGCAACAGGAACAAAGTTAGAGAGACCAAACATTAAAAGAAACTTAACGAGCAACACCGCAATCAGCGACACAAGCGAGGAGGGAAAAAGGGAGCAGCAAGACCAGGAACTCCAGCGCCGCGATCCACCAAACAAAACAGGAGACCACTCCTGCACCTACGAAGCTAAACACCAAAAGAAGCACTGACAGGGCGAATCCATGGTACGCAAGCAATCAAGCACAAAGGCTTTTGGACTGAGAACTCATACGGAGATAAAATCCCAAAGGAAATTGGAATCTGCTACTTCCTGAGCACATAAAAAGTGTATGAAGATTAACTCCTTTGGCAGCATCAAGAAATTTGATGTGTGCACTACAAATTGGCTTACCATGTCGGACCAATAAAGAAAATCAAAATGCAACGTATCTTAACCTGTCTAAGCATGCACTTAATGAAGATAAATACAACTTTCTCAGCGTTGTGTATCTTCGTAAGTAGTACTGTATGTTAAATGGCCTCCATTTATTGTGTTCCGTGATGATATAGCACTATTCTTTGTGGCCAGATTATGTCATGCAGTATCAGTCTATCAGACTCATATACATGCAGTATCAGTCTATCAGACTCATACTTGAAGAAAACTTTCGTGAGAATAAAAAAAATTGATCTTGGTGAAAATGTAAAAGAGGAAAATCGATTTAATTGAATCGAATCACTATACATCAAGTCATTAGTTTTTAGTGAGTATACAGAACCAGAGAGAGCACATGATCTCATAACCAAGCTAACAGTTGAACTATGATACTTGAATTAGTCTTGCTTTGCTAATTCCTTGTCCTTTTAAGAACAAGGCGCACAACATTATTGTCATAATATAGCAATTCACAAACCTTAAAAGCAAGAAGGAAACTGAAATTCCACTGCAACAAGTCTGTCTAATGTGAAAGCAGTGCTAAAGGATGTGAGCTCATCGACATTGATAAGACACTTGAGCTCATAGGCAGCAGCAAAGCGTATGTCTCGAAGTAACTGCATCAGAAAGCCATAACTATAAGCCAGTAAAAAAGACCTAGAGACATCTATCTATCTATCTATCATATCTACCTCGACACGTTATGACTGCTTCAAATCATACCTGGACCAGGTGAATTTTAGAGGGAATTGCAGAAGCGTTAGCTCATTGAGTATGTAAGACAAAATCTTCCACAGGCGTCAGTGAGACACAGTCCAATGGCCAAGAATCAGCTAGCTAGGTACTCCATTTACGCTTTTCATGCCTTGTCTTACTCTCATATCTATGTGTTTTGCTAAAGCACTAACTACTGCAGGCTTTGATGTGGTAGATAGCACCTGCTATGTCCTCATAAAGCCTAGTCGCCCTGCTAATCACAGCAAGATATATACATGGCAAATGACAGAAAGCTAATTATAGCAAAAGGAAAGCAGTGATTCGCTAATCATCCGTATCACAGCAGCTGCATGCCATAGCACGCTGCTATACTCTGCTTTGACCCTACGCAGGATTAAAAACAAGGTATCACCTGTCTTTTGCAACCAGCTTCATGATTCCATAAAGACAATTAGTTCTAGATTTAAACAATTCAACCAAACCGCACCTATTGCGACAGGCGGATATATCACAATTGGCAACGTCAACACAAATCTTGGGCGCATAGCTCGGAGTCAGAGAAAGCATAACTGGGACAGAGATCAGGTGACATGCAAACGGCATGTCACGTGTGCCTCGCAGCCTCCAATCCACCGTCCAATCCAACGCACCACAGCTTCCCAAGGCAAAAACATCCAGACTTCACAGTTTTCAGCTCAGACGCTCTGAAACTTCACAGTTTTGAACTTTATATGATACAGATACAAATCTTTTAGTCATTCAATAGTACAAACAAGTGTTTTGAACAAAACACAATACAAACATCAACCTTTTAGTCTGGAAATAGTGCAAGCAACAGTCAAAATACTGTTTGCACTCAGATTCACAAGAAATTCAGTTTTGAACAATACAAAATATAAACATCAGCCTTTTAGTCGGAAACAGTACAAACAACAGTCAAATATACTGTTTACATTCATATTCATACGAAATTCAGACATGCCATTCATCACTATTTAGATTCAGACAGCCCACTTCATCCTCCACTCCCACTTGAGTTAAATGTTTGACAGCATTTTGCACGATATGATTCAAAGAGCCATATAAATGAGTCGCGTGTTTCATCAAACATCAATGCACACCAAAAATGGTTGTTTCTCTAAACTGATTGAGCCCAAGAAAAATACCAAATGGCTATACTCTTTGTTCGTGCCAAATGTAGTGTCAAAAGTGACAACATCACCAAAGTGTGCATAGTCAAGTAGCATTTAGCATCAACCCAGAATATGTTGGCTATATGCTCCTCACAATCCAACTGCAAATGATATTGGAATGATGGATTCTCAGCTATCTTGTCACGAAAGAACTTCAACATACTACCGGCCTGTCCATAAGCCATCTCCCGCAGCCGCTTGGTTCGCAAATGATTCTTTTGGTCAGTCAAAGTGTAACCAACGTTGAACTTCCCACCAGCTCGACGACATGCAAACTCATGTGAAGTTTTTGGCATAATTCCAGAATCATCGGCTGTTTCTATCTCTAAAACTTGCACATCTGAAATCTTCCTTTGTGATGCCAACAAGTGACAGGTTTGTGGCAATTGAAGGAGGTGATTGTGTTCCAAATCAATTCGGTGATTTCAAAAAATTTGGCCACTCGATCAAATGAAACAATCATCCGAACTTTACAATTGGTTCTTGTTTCAGCTCTAATGCGCTTCGGCTCATGATCTATTTGACTTTTCCTTCGAATGCCTTCATTGGAACAAACAAACCTACATGAAGTGATGTTCCATCAGTTCTCTTTTGATGGTATTTCTTTCTCACATCAAAGCCTATGTGACCTCCATATTGCACCCAAACTCCCAAGCCTCATCCGAATTTCTGAACCGCATACCAACTTCGGATATCCTGTTGCCAATCGATCCCATCGCACAATGCACAATTCTGCCAAATTCAAAAACAGTGTATACAAATTAGTGGAACAAGGTCGAAGCTAACTGAAATTCAAACAGTATACAAGTTACAGAATTATAGAAGTATACTGCTGTGCTGTAGTGAACAGAGAAAATAGAAGTACAATACTCGCTGCAAGTCTCCATATTTATTCAGAGATGTAGTGCTAATCAGTGGCGGAGCCAGACAGCGCGAGGAACCTGGGCAAAGCTCGTGCATAGCGATGTCAGCTAGCTTTGCCCCAACAAAAATCACTACTAAGCACAGTAATTAGACTAATCTGCAGTGAAGAGTTGCCGGATGAGCCCGGGAGCTAGCTCCGCCCCTGGCACTAATGGAATAAGAGAGAGAGGGGACCTGAGAAGAGGTCGCTGACGATGATGAACGGTCCCCAGCTCGCGGCGGCGCTCGTCCCGGCTCGCGGCGGAGCTCGTCCCCGGCTCCCGCGGCGGACGGCGCTCGTCCCCGGCCCGCGGCGGCGTTCGGCCCTGGTTCCCGCGGCGGACGGCGCTCGTCCCTGCCTCTCCTCAGTGGCGACGGCGGCGGCGGCCGGCGAAGGCCGCGAGACGAGGAGACGCCGGCGAATCGCCGCGCCAAAGCCCGCCTTTTCCTGCCTTCCCCGCCAGATTTTTCCGCTGACCCGCGCGTGCCTGATTTGGTCTGTGTCTGGATGTTGTTTTTGCCTTGGAGTGCTGCTGTCCATTGGATGCAGGCTGGGCGGTGGATGGGAGGCCGCGAGGCACACGGTGACATGCCGTTTGCATGTCACCTGATCTCTGTCCGCATAACTGAAAAAAGAAGAGAGACAGAGTGGACAAACAAACAACGCACAAGAAACAACCGTAGTTCAAATCCCCACAGGGAACCCACAAGCAGCACGAAGCAAACCCTAGATCGGATCCCGCCGGTGGCCATGAACTGCACCTCACCAATGGCGTGTAGACAACCGTATTCGATGATGGGTCTGCTCATGGAGGTCGGCCCTGGCGAGATCAGCCACCAAGCGGGATTGGGATGGACCACAACAGGTCTGGCTCAGAGGACACTACGCTCACAACTGGCGGCCGCGGCGGAGAAGATGGCGTGGATTCGGGGAGGCTGGGAATGAACCGGGCCAGGTCTGAAGGAAAGAGAGAGCTGCGTCGGAGAGTGCTTGGGAGGAAAGACGGTGTCGTCTGGGCGTCTGAGAGAGGAAAGACGATGAAGATTGGTTGTTTGCACGAGGACACGTTTTCTTCCTTCCAACTCCCGATGAACCGTCTTACTATTTGCAAAAAAAAAAGAATGAGAACGAACCGTCTTACTGTACCATTCAGCCACTGACAGTAGGGTTAAAAACGTGGACTCACCACAGCTTAGGGCATGTACAATGGGGTAATTTCAGTCTTCTCTTAGCATTGCCATGTAGAATATTTGTCTAGTGGGAGAAGAGAGAATGAAGAAAGGGGAGACTGCCTGAGTGTGGCGTAGCCTGGCCCATCTGTAGCCCGGTTTTTCAAAAAATTCAAATCTGTATTTTTTTATTCAAAAAATTCTAGAAAAAATCGTGGATGTAGATAAAGTCGAGATCTACCACTACGTAAAGTTTTCTACCACTATGTAAAGTTTCAACTACAAATTCGTAATGACCTGAGCTACAGAAAAATGACAAAACTGACAAAAATTCGAATTTTTCAGACAGTTGATTATTCTAGATCTAGATCTGAGTATTTGTTTTTTTCTCAGCCCAAAATACGATGAATCTTTCAGTAAAAATTTGCACTGATGTCGATATAAACATTATCTACGTGCAGGATTTTTTTGAAAAATTTTCGAAACAAAAAATGCAGATTCAATTTTTTTGAAAAAACGGGATACATATAGCCCGAGCTACATATGAGGTTTTCGGAGACTGGCTTCGCTTAGCTAAGAGATGATCTCTTACGAAATAAGAGAAAGCTATTTTCTCCATTGTACAATATGGTTTCTCTTAGCAACACAATTTCTCACTAAAACGTAATTAATTCTCATTAATTGTTAGGGATGACAATAATAGATAATGTGTTGTGTAACTTATATTTTATCTCTTTTCTAAATGATGTGGATGTCTAAGACTTACTATTGTACATGCCCTTAGGAATCCCCGGTAGCTTAGTTTTTGGAGAGATTGACCGTAAAAGCAGCGTTTGTTTTTGCGAGTTATGGTCAACTTCGCGGCCGACGATTGGGATGATCGACCGACGACCGCGAAGACGCAGAAAGACGCAGCTCGTTTTGGATGGTGTCGCGCGTCGTTCCACACCAGTAGGTGACTAGGTGCGCACCCGAACAGCTGCGGCGTCGGGGGCGCGTCCAGAGATCACCGCGACCAGATCAAGACGCGGCCGTCCACAGTCGGCGTTCAACCGCGCGGCCGGAAGGGCCAAGAAGCGGCTGTCGTCCACACCGCTTGCGCCGTCGTGGCTCTAAGGCACAAGATCGACTCTGCCGCAGGCGCCCATGGACATCATGCAGCAACCGGCAGCGACGGAGCTGGGTAGGGTGGCGAGCACCCACTCCATCACCATCCCGCGAGCGCGCGTCGCTCTCGTCCTGTCCCGCCTGAGGACGGCGACTGACACGAACAACGCCAGGAACAGCACGAGGATATTCAAAGCGTGCCGCTGCCCAACGCACTGGTGCGCACCGGCGTTGAAGGCAATGCATTTGCGCTTGTACGCCGCGTCCTCCCTGCGCGCCTCCGGGTCGAACGCTTTCAGCGACGGGAACCCTCGGAAGGACGACGTCTATCTCTCGCATCGTCTCCTTCATCCAGTAGTCCACGAGGCACTCTGGTTTCCGCCGGCGCCATGCGTGCCTTGCTGTTCCTAGCGCGATCCCCGAGCGTGCGCACCAGCCGTGCCACGGCCAGCGTAGCGCGCCGGAACGTAGGCGAACCCGGGCATGGCCATGAGGTCGACATTGGACAGAGCGTAGTCCTTGGCGAACATCTCCTGGCCACCTAGGTGAGGTACGGCCCTACGAAGACCGTCCGCGATCCGCGAGATCTCCAGGTTCATGTCGCGGCACGGCACCCATATCGGCATGGTCTCGCCGGTGGCCGCGCTCTGGTCGAGCCACCTTTTGAGGTGGGCGAGGATGACGTTGGCGGTCATGTGGTGGGACAGCTCGGAGTCGCCGATGAAGACGATGAACCGGCCGATCAGGAGGTCCGCGGCGAGCCCGACGCTGCCATCCCTCGCTCGCGTCGCAGACCATGTGCGGGACGCTGCCGAGGACGGTACGACGAGGGGTGCGATGAAATACGAGCGGAGGCTCATCTACAGTCACCGTTCGACGGTAACGCGTCAAATTTTCCAATTGGCAAGATGTTGACCAATCCAACAGTGTGTTCTTTTTGCAAGAGGCGCCTCAACGCCATTCACGACACGTAAGATGACCAACAATACATTTTACTCTATTTTTTTTTTTGACAGGGAGTTCGTGTACAAGATCAACAAGAAAAGGAGCACACACGCACGAACAGAGACAAGATCGAACCCACACACAGCGGACACGGATCCACCGAGCAGCACGCCGTCTTCAAGCGCCAGCAACACGCCACCGGAGAAGAAGAAAGCGGCCTCACCTCGCACCGGAGCAGCCAGCTCGAACAACCGCGTTGAGATGCCGCAGGAGCCATCTGACGCAGGCGCCAGAATCTGGACGATGAAGGAGCATCGGCTTCGAGCTGCCGCCACACCGCCATCGCCGTCTCACGCCGGAGACGAAGACGACAGCGCCACCCATCTACTTTATTTATCCTCACAGTGCCAATCTTTGAGCGCTGACCTTTGCCCAAATCCCTGTTTTTTGTGTCTCCTCCCACTCCTGCTTGCCATGTTCAAGTTCGTCGAGGCTGACCGCGGATTCGATTCTAAGGTTCTTGCACCCCAGCCATGGACCGGGGACAGCAACAACCCATTGCTTCCGTTGGTGTATGTTGAATTTAGATAGCCTTTTTTCCTATGCATCTGCTGTCCTGCACGATTCTAAAAAAATTGTGTGCCTGGTGTTGGGAATCCATGCTTTGGTCCTGAAATAGATGCCCGATTAACTGTGTTTACTCATGTTTGCTAAAGCTGTCATTTCCCTACTTTGGTAGATTTGGGTATAAGATGTCCAGAGCCTAAAGAACGGACACAAGACCGGGAGTTTACAGATTATGTGTGATGGTAATGCGCCTTCCTGTGTTTTCTATTAATCAGACTGTGATGGTTATATTTAAAATTTCTGTCAGTCCTAACTCCTCATACATATTGCTTTCGATTTTCAGTCATGCTTGGAGCTTTCAGCTTTGGTCTGCTGCTTCAAGAAATCAGAAGCCGTGTCTCAGACTCAGATATAGTAATGTCGGAACATTGAGTGACACATTCGACTATGTAACCTTGTTAGTTCTAACTTGAACTAGTTCGCTTTAGAGTTCTTAAAATGTCCTTAAGCTGTTTGTTCTGCTTCCTGCATGTTTATTTTTGGACTCAAGAGATATATCACCTTCTACTAGCCAGATTAATTTTCATATGTCCCCTAATATCATTTCCATGTTTGTAATAAAAAAAATTATAACGGTCTGAGCAAGACCAACTAATATGTAGAATCAGAGACGGCCATTATGCGTATTTCGTTTATGATTTGGAGGCACTAATACGGGCTTCTGCATCGTCGAATCCTATTACGTATGTTTGTTTGTCTTGCACTCTTGGAGCTCTGAGTAAGCACTAAGCAGTAACCCTACTTTTTTTTAGATATAAAGGGCCCCGCCCCGGTTCCATTTCATAGAAAACAAACCAACATGTCTTACATCAGCATTACAACACTCGAGAACGATTAAACATCGCCCCAGAAACTAGAAAGAAAAATACATCGAGATGATTCTCTGAAGCTAGTGCTCAGAGAAACTCAGTCCATCGAGGGAGGACTCAGAGAGCTTGCAGCATTGACGAGGAGGGATCGTTGGCATCGTACGGAGGAGCTCCGCACCAACACCCACGGCCGCGCCATGTCCCTAGAGGGAGCCTTGCCACCAGCTCCGGCAGCCCACGTGCGCCCCAGATGGACGACACCGAGAAGAGTGCTACCGGGGGTACGTCCCAGCACCAACCTTGACATCGCCGTCATGGGACTCCACGAGCAATCCGGACAGTACCTCCAAGGAGGGGACGACGACAGAACGCCACTACTGTCTGCACTAGCAAGCTAGAGTTAGGGTTTCCCCCGTCGCTCGGGAGAGGGCATGCCAGAGAGAGACTGGATGACGCCTCCAAGGAGGTGACGGCGCCCGCAGGCGTCGCCGTCATCCCGCAGCTGCATAGGGATTTCTCCCGGCCCTTCCAACTCCTACACGGTCAGGGAACCAGCGCATCGCTGCTGTCTCGCCCGACAGCTGCGGTGCGGTCCAGCCCACAAATCCAGATGGGGGCCCTAGAAGGGCCCAGATCTGGCCCGCGCCGCCATCACCATGGCCGCCGGCGCTGGCTCCTCCGCAGCCGCTGCCACCTCCAGGAGCTAAGGTCCCAGGAGGTGGCGCCGGCTCCTCCGCAGCCGCTGCCGCCTCCAGGAGCTAAGGTCCCAGGGCACTGCGCTGCTGGATATCAAACTGACTGCAGGGTCTTTGAGGCTTTGTGCTGTGCAACCGAACGCTGGAAGCCTTCCGTTAGTTCAAGGATATGCTGTCTGGCGCAAAGATCCTGCTTTCTTTCTCCGACCTCTTAGAGAAATCTCCGTATCGGTGAACAGCTGCATGCCTTGCTTGCGAAATCTGGGCTCAGCTCTGACCTGACTGCGGGGAACGGAACAGCTGCATGCCTTGCTTGCAAAGATCGTGCTTTCTTTCTCCTACGCTCTTAATTTGCCTTTGACACGGTCTCTTACAGAGTGCACTGGGCTCGTCTTCAGGAAGATGCGGACCTGCAATGTAGTGCAGGATATTTACGAAAATGCAATGCAGGCCTTTCAAGGCTAACGACGGACGAGAATCTTAAGAATGCAGTTGCTCCCTTCGGAGATCTTCTTGAAGGTACGAGGCTGCTGGTAGTAGTAATGTTTTGATCCCATGTTCATCCTCACAGATACGACCTTCTGCTACCCCCAGCTTGGCACTCAAAATCTCAGATTCAGGACTTCTTTATATGCAGATGATGCTGTGATCTTCCTCAGATCAGATTTGCTTGACCTGCAAGCTAGTGTTGCTATCCTGAAGCTTTTTGGAGAGGCCACTGGGTTGCAAACCAACTCGGCAAAGAGCAACATTATCCCCATTGGGTGCCAATTCACTGATGTGTCGTTCGCCAAGGCCATTTCCTCTTGTGAGATAACCAAGTTCCCATGCTTTCTGACTGTCGTCTTAAAAGATCAGTTCTTCAACACTTGATCGCCAAGATCCTCAAGAAGCTGGCCGGATGGGAGTCTAAATGGATTTCGATGACCGGGAGATCTTCAAGCTATTTGGGTACTGTGAGTATAGATCTGATTTTTCCGGAGAAATTAATCATTGATCAGTTATTTAAATATAGATATGTCGTGCATATTTACCTGTCCTCCATGAAATGTTTTTACTTTTACATAGAAGCCCATGTAATTTGTTTGGAAAAAATATAGAAGAACAAAATAATTACATTTTGTTTTCGAACTTTTTGCGAGTATTTTCTTAGCTTCTTAAACATTTTAGGACATATCCGGCTGGGAGGAGTGGCGACATGGCATGGCCTTGGACTAGGGGACATGATTTATTTCTACCATTCACACGGGAATGTTTACAATTACATCTAAAATACCATTAATATAAATTAAAATAAAAAGTCTCAATTTTGAAGGAGAAGGTGTATAACATTAACTGTCTAGCATGTAGGAGCAAATAAATAAGATTAGCGACAACATGTTCATTAGGTCGTATTGAAATCTATGCTAACAAGATTTTCCATCTTCTATTTCGTACATACCATTTTATTCTAGAAAACTGGTCGGTGGCACGCGTTAAGCTAGATGATAAAAAAACGTCAATGCAGGTAGGAAAATAATTGAATTGTATGTATACGTAGGTGGCATGCAAAAAAAAATATAGATGAACCCTACTACACATACGACACTTTTCATCCGATATCTGTACGGCACACAAGATCCATCCCTTCGTGGGTAGCAGCTAAGTGCAGCACACCACGGGATTTTGCATTGTACATGGATCGTACCAGGAAATGTCGTATGTGTAGTAGTTCCGATTTTCCATAAGGCTGTTGCGCTGAGTTCTTAATTAGCACACTGGGCTCCTATTTACTTCAAGCTATTTGGGTACGGTGAATATAAATCTGAATTTTCCAGGGAAATAAAGCATTGATCAGTTATTCAAATATGTCGTGCATGTCTACCTGTCCTCCATGAAATGTTTTTACTTTTTAGATGGAAGGCCATGTAATTTGTTTGGAAGAAATATAGAAGAACAAAATAATAACATTATTTTTTTGAACTTTTTGCAAGTATCTTCTTAGCTTCTTAAACATTTTAGGACCGCCTCCGTCTAGGAGGAGTGGCGACATGGCAATATGGCATAACTAGGGGGCAAGATTGATTTCACTGTCTCCATCGTCACATCCCCGTAGAATGTACCTCCTCGATTCAACACCACCGTGCATCGTGCAACCCTTTTACTCCTATTTAGTTGCAATTAAACTGACGGAGGCATCTGAAACATCATATATATCAAATGCGAGGGCATTTCTTTATATTAGTATTGAAGTGACGGATTAAATGGTACTTTTATGGGATGTGGTAGGAAACTATATATAGCCACCAAAAATATTATGCTGATAAAATATCATTTTTATGAAATGCATTTAAAATTTCTGGATGAATGATCAGTAATAAAATCATTGATTTTTGTTGTTGTTTTAACCTGATGTTGAATCAATTTGCATATTAAAGCCACCCATTTTATCTCTCACACACATAGGTATGTGTTACCATGTAACATCGACCTAACAACCATAGTACAAACAAAAATCCTCCCAAAACTAATTAATGATTAAGAATATAAAGATCAAATTTTCATTAGTCGGGGCCACTTCAAGAGTTACATCTTTAAATAAGGCACAACATGTATATTTTTTTTGTCTATCTAATAATTAGGATCCACCATACAACATTTTGTTGATGATTGTACATCCTGGTATCTAATAAATGTGTAATATGTTGATATATTTCTCTCCAAAGTTGTATGATTTTATAATTTTACTTGAATTTCATCTCAAATTTTGATGGATGTATTTGCGCCTCCAAGAATCGGTCGTCACCCGTTGAGTGTCTTTGAAAAAATAGGGCAATATTTGTTTTCTCTTCATGTCTTGCGCAAATAGATCCCGAATAATATCATTTATAATGTTTGGTTGCCAATCTTGTATGCATAAGTGGCCATGTAAAATATTTTTCAGTTGTCATGAAATTTATCTTATTACTCATACATGTATAAATAATAACATTATGTTTGTATTTTGATGGATATATTTGCGCCTGCAAGAATCGGTCGTCACCCGTTGAGTGCCTTTGAAAAAATAGGGCAATATTTGTTTGCTCTTCATGTCTTGCGCAAATAGATCCTGAATAATATCATTTATAATGTTTGGTTGCCAACCTTGTATGCATAAGTGGCTATGTAAAATATTTTTCAATTGTGTTGAAATTTCTCTTATTACTCATACATGTATAAATAATAACATTATGTTTGTATTTTGATGGATATATTTGCGCCTGCAAGAATCGGTCGTCACCCGTTGAGTGCCTTTGAAAAAATAGGGCAATATTTGTTTGCTCCTCATGTCTTGCGCAAATAGATCCCGAATAATATCATTTATAATGTTTGGTTGCCAATCTTGTATGCATAAGTGGCCATGTAAAATATTTTTCAATTGTGATGAAATTTCTCTTATTACTCATACATGTATAAATAATAACATTATGTTTGTATGTTGATGGATATATTTGCGTCTGCAAGAATAGGTCGTCACTCGTTGAGTGCCTTTGAAAAAATAGGGCAATATTTGTTTGCTCTTCATGTCTTGCGCAAATAGATCCCGAATAATATCATTATAATATTTGGTTGTTAATCTTGTATGCATAAGTGGCCATGTAAAATATTTTTCAATTGTGATGAATTTTTTCTTATTACTCATACATGTATAAATATACAAGTTTTAGTGTGGTTGACATTTTTAATAACCGTTCATCCACCGCGATCTAAGGGTGTTAAAATAGACGGTAGCAGACTGACGGTACCGAACGGTTCCGTGGTACCGAAAATTGTGTGGGACCGGTACCAAATTATGTGGGACCATAATTTATTTTAATTATTATAAAGACTATTTTCTCGTTTGAAACACGGTTTAACTGGTTTTGTTTGGTTTGTGGGACTAGCATGAAATTAGCGGTTTGGAACGGTGTGGTTTAACCGGCTTACGTGGTTCTGATGGTCTCAAACCGGTGGCCGGCCGGTGCAGTGCGTCGCCTCGCCGAGCTCGACCTCAGCGGCAGCTCTGCCCGTCGCACTCCCTCCTTCGACCGGCGCTCACTCCAGGGAGCTCGATGGCGTGGTTGGAAGGCCCGGGGAGGACCTGAGCTTGGTTGGCGCCGACGATGGCGGACGCCGGAGCACGGCCAAGCCCGGGAGGCTGCTCGAGGAAGCTTAGCTCGCCGAGAACATGTCCAGAAGGTAAGGGGAGACGACTTGGGCACGAGAAAGCTGGCTGGGAGAGCCCAGGATGCCGGAAGATGACGGATTTATCGACGGCATCCGGCGGCCAGAGCGTACGACGAGGACGATTACGGCCGCAGTGCGGCTCTATTCAGCGATTACCGCGGCGATTGAGGTCCGAGGTGCGTTCATGGTGTCGTCGTGGGCGCGGGTTTGGGCGGGAGAGCTAGCTAGCTGTGCTAGCATGCACGCCTCCTAGCCTAGCGCGAGCCACGCACAAGCTAGTAGCAGCAACTCATCAGCAGCTTGCCTGAATACAAGCGCGGGTCATAGGCTCATAGCTTGCGAGTGTTACAGGTGAGCGCGGCTAGACAGTGGGAACGGACGACGTGAAGGCGCGGACAAGGAGCCGGTGCGCGGAAGGCGCGGCTGAGTATCAAGCAGGATTCAGGAATTTAAATACCACTGAATCCAAACTGAGGAAAACTATGTTCTTAGTAGAAACGCATGCTTCAAACCCAAACAGAAAAATATAATTCAGAAAAAAGAACTTTATTTATGAATAGAAAAATGCGTTTACAATGGCAGTACATACTACGTACAACATAAGCTTATCTGTAAATGGCAGTACATAACATAAGCTAATTTATCTTGAGGATGCAAACGTGTTTGAGGATGCCACCAAGCACCTGTCCATGGACTCCGTCACTGTTAAACCAATGGTGTCTGAACCTGTTGATGTCCCACTCTGCGTGTACAGTCAGAGTGACCGTCAGATGAAGATTACTGAACCTATGTCAGTGCAAGTGAAGGTAGCCAAGAATACTGAAGCATTTGGTAGCCTTAGCCGTAGAAGGCTTAAGATGAAGTTTAAGGCTGATGATGCGCCGCTGTGCATATACAGTAACAGTGCTGGTGAAAATGTTGTGAAGGAAAACAACGAATCTGAAGCACTGGACAGCCTCAGCCTAAGGAAGCTTAGGACGGAGTCCAATGAGATTGTGGCAGTGGCACAAGAGAACGAGGTCAAGGAAGGCAAGAAATCATCCACGCCGCTTGACACGCTTAGCCTAAGGCAGCTTAGACTGAAGCTCAAGGACACGCTGAAAGCCCAGAACCACACCCAAAAGATTGCATGAATCCCACTCCCTCTGAGCCGTCGTCGTCGCCAAACTCCTCGCCTCGTGCCGAAATCCCCAACAACAGTCACTCGCCGTGGACACGCCGCGGCCTGGTTAGCGAGGGAGGTCGGCGTGCTAATGTCCCTTCGCCGCAAGTGAAGGAGCGGTAAGGGAGGCCTGCGGTGGCTGTCGGGCATGATTAGAGCATCTCTAGCAGAGCCCGCAAAATGCGAACCCGCAAAACAGTTTTAAGGATCGGGGAACGCACGTTTTTTGGCTAGAAACGAGGCGCGGCGGAGCAGAAACCGCAAAGCCGAACCTCAAAACAGCTGCCACGCCTCGTTCAGAAACTGTATATGCAAAACATGAACTAGGCATGAATATCATAAAAACTGAATAACAAATAAATAAGAACTAAATTATAAATATTCGTATTACAACAATAGTACACTATGAATTCTCATCAATAATTTATTACAATAAAAGTTTGAATCACACGAATTAAACAATAATTCAACACAAGAAACGTTGTAGAATAAAAATATTGTTTGAATCAAACATGCTTCAAATGAATTTAAAAAATTGCTACTGCCCATGCCGCTACCAGGCGTGTTCAACTAGGTCTTTCTGCAGCTGGGTGTGTTCGTCTCCATCCTCTATCTCACGGTAAGTCTGAAGAAAAGCTCTGATGCGATCTGGGTTTCTAGCAGCCTTCACGCGGCTACCAACATTGTCATAGGACAACTCTAAGTCCAAGTCCCTTTCATCCTCTATGATCATGTTGTGAAGAATCACACAACAAGTCATGATGTTTTTCAGTGTTTTCTTGTCCCAAAAACGAGCGGGGCCTCGAACAATGGCAAACCTAGATTGCAAGACACCAAATGCCCTCTCTATATCCTTTCGGCATGCCTCTTGAGCCCTTGCAAATTCAACTTGCTTGTTGCCTCTTGGATTTGAGATGGTCTTCACGAATGTAGTCCAAGTTGGGTAAATACCGTCGGCAAGATAGTACCCCTTTGTGTACTCATGTCCATTAACAGTGAAGTTGCAAGCCGGAGCATCACCACTAGCTAGCCTTCGTAGTAGATGAGACCTTTACAACACATTGATATCATTCAATGTGCCCGGCAAACCAAAGAAGCAATGCCAAATCCATAGATCCTCAGACGCAACGGCCTCAAGCACAATTTTTGCATCGCATCCCCTGCCACAATACTGCCCATGCCATGCCTTTGGGCAGTTTTTCCAACTCCAATGCATACAGTCTATACTACCTAGCATGCCCGGCCAACCTCGCGCCTCATTCGTCGCCATCAACCTCACCGTATCTTTTTCGTTTGGTGCTCGAAGATAAATCTTCCCATATATTTTTATAATCGTTTTGGCAAATATACGAACAGACTCGATCGTAGTATCTTCACCAATACGAAGATACTCGTCGGCGTAGTCAGCCGGGACGCCATAGGCAATGACTCATTGCCGCGGAGATCTTTTGATATGCGCTGAATCCCAACAAACCTGCGGCATTTCGTCGACGCGTAAAATAGCGACAATTCGCGGCGCAAGCTTCTACTATCTTCACGAAAAGAGAGCGGCGCATACGATACCTTTTCCGGAAGATGTGAGCTGGGTACGTCGGTATTTCGACGAAGTAGTCACGCATGAGCAGCTGGTTGCCGTAGAAGCGGTTCTGTGGTATGCAAAGGCGGCCATCCTTGGATCCTTGCCGCTGCTTCGCATACCGGTCCTCGAACTCGTTGACGGCGAGGACGGCGACCACCATTTGCTGCCGCCGGCTTTCAAACAGCGTCTCCACGTCGGAGTCGTCGGAGGAGGATGAATCGGAGAGCAAAAACTCCTCCTCCGGGCGAAACTCCATCTGAAACGGGTACCACATATCACTACCGGAGTACTCCGTCCGAAAACACAACAAAATCGAGCGGAGATGGACTCACCGACAGATCGGTGGCAGCGGCGCAGATTTGGCCAGAAAGTGGTCTCCACGGGCGGGGCGAGCCGGAAACCGGCGGCAGGGGACGTCCGCGGCCGGGGGGTGTCGCGTGCGGCGGGGCGCCTGCAGATGCGGCCGGGAAAAGGGCGAATCGCAGGCGGCGGCGCTGGCGTCGAAGGCGGCGGCGAGATGGGGATGAAGCGCTTGGTGAATACTCCCTCCCGCCAACCGTTTTCACGTTATACAGGGCCCCCTCGGTTCGGCGGCGAAATCTGCGAATTTACCGTTCCGAGGGCCGGATTCACGGGCCCCCTTAAAAACTTTTACGGGTCGGTCAGTTTTGCGGGTTCTGTTCTCCGCGTTTTGACGGGTTCAAATCCGCATCGGCGGTTATTTTGCGGGTTTCGGCATTTTGCGGGCTCTGCTAGAGATGCTCTTAGGTCGAAGTGAACGATGGATTCGGACGTATAGGGATAAACTTCAGTTTTTTCTTCTTCAAGGAACCTCATCATATTTAATCAACGGCTAACATAAATCATGACTTAATCAATGGCTAAGAAAAATTATAACCGGCGGTACCGACGGTACCACGGGTACCGTCCCAACCACCGTAAAAGAGCTCGTATAAATAAATAATAACATTATGTTTGTATTTTGAATTTGTACTTGCTTTTCATGTACTCCCTCCGTTCCTTGATATAAGGTCCTGAAAAGTCAAACTTGACTAACTTTGACCAGGATTTTAGCAAAATTTGTCGATATATTAAATACTAATAAAATAAAATACGGAAATATATTTCATGACGAATCTAATGGTAAAATACAGAAGATATTTGTTTTCTCTTCATGTCTTCCGCAAATAGATCCCGAATAATATCATTTATAATGTTTGGTTGCCAATCTTGTATGCATAAGTGGCCATGTAAAATATTTTTCAATTGTGATGAAATTTCTCTTATTACTCATACATGTATAAATAATAACATTATGTTTGTATTTTGATGGATATATTTGCGCCTGCAAGAATCGGTCGTCACTCGTTGAGTGCCATTGAAAAAATAGGGCAATATTTGTTTGCTCTTCATGTCTTGCGCAAATAGATCCCGAATAATATCATTTATAATGTTTGGTTGCCAATCTTGTATGCATAAGTGGCCATGTAAAATATTTTTCAATTGTGATGAAATTTCTCTTATTACTCATACATGTATAAATAATAACATTATGTTTGTATTTTGAATTTTTACTTGCTTTTCATGTACTCCCTCCGTTCCTTGATATAAGGTTCCTGAAAAGTCAAACTTGACTATCTTTGACCAAGATTTTAGAAAATATAATTGGCAGTTATAATATCAAATAATTACTATTAGATTCGTCATGAAATATATTTTCGTATTTTATTTTATTAATATTTAATATATTGACAAATTTTGCTAAAATCCTGGTCAAAGTTAGTCAAGTTTGACTTATCAGGAAAAACTATACACCTTATATCAAGGAACAGAGAGAGTATATAAATGTGTATGCCCATTTTACACACTGGACAACCGTTTTTGTTATCTCCTTGTTTCCTTTGTTCCTAGAAATTGCGGATGTGCATCTTTTTTCTTGTTCCATCATGGTGGGTCAGAGTTATTTACGTGGTGGATAAGCGATATTATACGCACAATGCAATTAGCGCTGCGGCTTGCCAGACGTAAAGATAAAAGAAGTAAAGATTAAGGAAAACATACTCACTTCGGCCAACTCCTTTTTCTTCTCGTGTCCAATTAAGCAATATCTTATATTGTCTTATAATATTGAACACGGACACCTTTCTTTGACTTAGGGGAATTTGTTTTTTGACCGACTATCAGCTAGAGATTATGGATCGTGTTATTCTTCAAGACATGTATAGTTAATAATTAAATCTTTCAAAGTAACATAAAAATCTATTCTTGAGCGATCTGTTCTAAGAGAGCACATGGTATTTACCGATCACTGATCAGCTAGCTATATGTCTGAAATGTCTGATCAATCAGCTTATATGCCCGATCAGGTTGTACAGATCCGAATTTGTGTTTACCAATCGACCCACCAGTTTGGCTAATTATACGTTCGGCCGGAAGCGCCGATCGACCGGTTAATTATATGTCCGGGTGGAAGCGGACGTATAATCTGAGGAAATGCGATGCATGACATGTAACCTGTTGGTTGTGTGCACGTGATATTTTTTGTTAGGAAACGTGACGTGATTTGTACATATTAATGGTATATTAATGTTGTACGTAACTTTTCCATCTTTTAATCTCAACCATCACAACAAAAATGAATGGATTATATATTTATAACCTATGTGGCTTAATGTGGTGACTCGAAAAACTCTCTCATTTTGCTTTTAGTATATACTCCCTCCGTCCAAAAATAAGTATCTTATACACTTGTCAAAAAGTGGATGTATCCAGACTTGAAACATGTTTAGATAAATCCAATATTGTACAAATCTAATACACTTATTTTTGAACGGAGTGAGTAATAGGTACTCACCGACTCAAGTAGATGCTCATCCCGTCGTTCTCCACTAAAACAAGTCGTCAGAACTAACGCACCAATGTCGCTGGTTGATCTGCCGCTGACCGTAAGTGAGCGGTCTGCATATCCTTGCAGCAGCGAGTGTGACGAAAGAAAATTCATCCAAAGACCACAACCGAGAGTCCTGAGCCACGACCTGTCGCAGAGGATGCATGGAACTATGTTGTATGCTCCGCGGCTCCGCCTCGACTCTTCTTATGTTTGTTTCTCTTTTGAATTTTCAACTATTGTGTTGTGTTCCCTACCATAGCATCGAGTTCATACGTGTGTGATGTGTCAGTGTGTGCACTTTTTGCATATGCGTCATTTTGTCGTTGTTCTCAATCCTAACACAATCGGGTCGAAGATTTGGGCGCACATGATGGAAGATGATGAGTTGGTGCATTTTTTTTAGAAATAGGGAGAAGCTCCGGCCTCTGCATCGAGTGATGCACACAGCCTTTTATTAAAATTATTTGAGTATCATGCGGCGATGTGGCCACAACGCACGTGCAAGTGCAACTCTAACATGCCGACCCATTTGGTCCGTCACGTCTGTTTATGTCCACATGGATAGAAATCACGGCTCAACGCGCGACGCAAACAGATTTATGTCCGTGTTTCTATCCCCGCGGATCCATTTTCATCCCAAATTTCAACCGGCTTTGCGTTGGGGCACCAGAAAAGGCGACTCCGCGAGGGAAGGGGTGGCCTCGGTGAAGGAGAGAGAGGAGCGGGAGGGGGCATGCATAGAAGGTGAAAATTATCGTGTTCACATATATATAAGAACACATAGATAATATACATACAACAAACTTCCCATATGAGAGATGTTGACAAGGCAAAAAAAAAATCAATGTACCACTAAAGTCTGAAGGTACGGAATATCTAAACGGAAGGGAGACTAGACAAGAAAAAAGAAGGGATGGTACACACCTATTATAGTCCCATACAACATCGATCTTTCCCTCGATTTAGCATAAGATAGGTTTTCTTCAACGACTCTGTTGACGTCAGTGTCATCGTCGTAGAAGATGCCCCAGTGGCGCTCGAAGTGTCCTAGCTCGATGCTCTTCCGGTCCTCGTCGAAAAGGCTAAAGAGGTAGGCGTCAACAGGACGGAGTTGTATGCTACTATGCCTTGGCCAGAGCCTGTGTGGGCGAGGAAGGCTTGGTTGAACTCCTGCCCATTCCGTGAGGTGGCGTTGGCGTCACTGCGGTGGGCCAGCCTAACTCGCCGACCACGATGGGGCTGTCGGGGAAGCTGTTGTGGCGAAGCGCTGCCAACAGAGTGTCGTGGCTAGCATCAAATAATTGTAGTATGTAAATGTCCCTTCAACCAGCGGAAGACGATGTGCTCGATCGACAGCCTAGGATGACTAGATACGGTGATATAGATACAGATATGGGTACGGAGATACCGTGATACGCTACAAAAATATAGATATGAAGATATGTTTATATATGTAATATCTAACAAAAAATATAATTTTTCGGTCACCACAACTTCGAGCCCAACATAAGGTCGGTAACGTTTGGACACGATATGATATCATTTGTAGATATCTTGAGCAAATATGGTTAAACTTTAGGAGCGGAGCTTAATGCGAGCTGGGAGGGGGGCCAATGCCCCCACCCTCACCCACCCACTCGAACTCTGCACCAAGTTGGCTCACTGATGTGTACATGATTCCACAAAAGCATGTTTCCCCACCCACTCGAACTCGCGCCGCCTCAACATATTGCATCGCTACGAGCACTGTGTTGACGTCAGCTCGGGTGAATGGATCGTCACCACCCATGACCGGCCTGTACAAAATGAGACTAGATGGCATGTGGAAATCACGTAAAAAACAAGTTAATTAACTATGTAAACATGGTTAGGCAACCTCGTATACCAAAATGAAAAAAATTGCGTGGAACATCTCTGAAAGTTTTTACTGTTCATGAGTTGAATGGCATGGCAGTTAATTAGCAAAATATGAAACTTATAGCTTTTTAATTTTGCCTCACTTCGTGCACAGAGACCATTGTTTATCCTAGCACACTGTCCACACAAGGAGAGGATGACAAAGCTGTGTGGGGTCGTTATGTCATTCTTCAAATTTAAACCATTGCTTAAAGTCAGAACTAGTTAATTCAAAGAAATATTATAGTATTTGGAGGATTGGATTTTATAGGAAATGTTCCTATAAAAGTTGTTTAATTCATAGGATCATCTCCCACATGAACTAATCATATAAGAATATTGTAGTGTCAATTCCATTGAAAAACATTAGGCCATGCGAAAAATTTCTTCACTACAATCAAAAAACGTTCGCTTCCTATAAGATTCGAGTAGACATGACATCGCAATCCTATAAGTTTCCTATTCCTATAAATTTCCTATCCTATGAATCAAAAAGCCCTTAGTGACTGAGTCGGTACGTCACTTCCCACGCAGCGCCTCGACCTCTGGCTAATCCTTCTCGTGGTGGCAACCGAGTCTGAACCCTTTAAACTGTGTTTGGTTCAGTGGCTATCCCTCAGTTGTCTAGGCATATCCACTTTTAGTGGCTGCCCTATGTTTGTATAGAAGGATGAGAAGGGTTAGAGATACCTAGATTTAAGAAATATTTCTCAAAACTGTTGGAGCTAGTCCGACAAAAAGTGACGGATGAGGGCAACCACTTGAATATTCCTCAAAAAACCAGGCAATTAGAGCATCTTCACCGGCAGCCCCCAAAGCACCCCCAAAGGCTCATTGGGGTGCCGGACACAAAATTCTTCCCCACCGGCACCCCCCAACGGTCCGGCCCGACCCAAATTCTTTCCGGCACCCCGACCAGGTCCCCCAACTTTGGAGGCCCTCTCGGGGTGCCGGACAGTGGCCGGTCAGTCACTCCGACAGGTGGAGCCCGCCTGCCAGTGACACGAAGAAGGCAGAGCGACCGGTCAAGCAGAGTAATGGGTTCGCCGGTTTCCAAGACGCCTGCAGCTTTCCCACGTACTGCCGTGTGGCATGTCTATGCGTCACCGGCATTGATGTCGGCGGTGCCTCGGCCGCTTCGCCTGCCCACTACCCCCTTTTCTAGTGCCCTGCTTCTGCACCTGCCGCTATTCCCCTCCCTGCGCTTGCTCCGGCCACCTCACTCCCCCTTCATTGCAGATGGCGCACAATGATGAGGCCGGGGGCTCGAATGCCGGTGACGAGGTATACCGCGGCCACAGCCTTGTCACCGACGAGGCGTGGCTGTTTGAGAGGTACGACCTGTACGGTGCTGCGGGTAGTGATGCCTGCCTCAACCCTTATTTTAGCCCGAAAAATAAATCTCCACCGATTGTGCCCTTAGTGCGTGATTCCTTGCCTATTCTGCAATTGTCCCCGTTTTTGCAAACTGACAGTTTGTGTGTGCATGATAGTAAGCACTAAGCAGTAACACTACTTTTAAGCTGTTTTTCTCTTCACATGCTCATAAATCCTATACGCAATGCAATGCAGGCCTTTCAAGGCTAACAACGGATGAGAATCTTAAGAATGCAGTTGCTCCCTTCAGAGATCTTCTTGAAGGTACAGGGCTGCTGGTAGTAGTAATGTTCTGATCGAATGTTCATCCTCACAGCTCATTGTAACTTGATTGTCACCCTGTGCGGCAACAAACATAACTAATACTCCCTCCGTCCAAAAATAAGTATCTCAAGTTTGCCTAAAAATTGATGTATCTATACATGAAACATGTCTAGATACATCCACTTTTTAGTAAACTTGAGACACTTATTTTGGGACGGAGGGAGTAGTAAGTAGGATGGTGTGTTTAGGTGTTTAGCCTCCCTGTCCAGCTATGTAGATACACCCGGCAAGATAATGGAGATGGTGATCATATGCGTTTGTGGTGATTCATTTGTTCTAAAATGTCCATGATTGTTGTGCAAGCGGGTGATTTACAAATACAGAAAATTGATGATTTTAATTTATTTTGGGATGTTGATGGTGTTAATTCTGACTTCTGGCTAACTCTCACGCGGTTGCCTGTTATAAAACTTTCCTATTGCTTCAGTCTCCACACAATGACACAGTTCCATATCGCAAAGTTCCCCAAATTTGCTTCAATCTACACATTTTTGTGTGGACATACTATTATCATAGAAACTATGAAAACGCTCATGTTTCTTAAGAGAAAAATCGCATGTAAAAACATGATAACATAGATGTATATCCCTTTAGAGTTCAAAAGTCTCGCGCCTCACAAAAAAAAAGGAGAAATTTATTTCTATCAGTTAACTATTGGCAATTAGGACATAAAAAGGTAGATTAGGACAACATGACTCAATGTTACCAATACTCACCAGAATTTCGACAATAATTCACAACATGGTACATGTAAGAAGCTCATTTTATTTGATCATATGGCATGGATGTACAGCAGACCAAGGTGACGGGGTCTTTCGGAAGAGCCTTGGTGTCAAATTGGTTACCATGGGTGCACACACACGCTGAATTGCTTATGCGATATCGCAACTGTGAGCGTTAGGCATGGTGGCGGCCATGGCAAAGAGATCTATGGTCATTTCAGTAGGGAGGTGGAGGCCTTTGAACGATGCTATTTTTACAAGAGGTGAGGGATGCTAGGGGGAGAGAGAGAAGAAGAGTGCTTACCTACTGGGTGATGGTGGCTTTCCGTGGGAAGGGGGAGGGTTTGAGACAAGGATGGAGCCCCGGAGGCGATGTTTTGCCTTGTAGGTGCAGATACTCTCACTATGATAAAATAATTTAAAAACACTTCAAAATATCAAAAAAAATGACTAAAAATTTGGACATACATCTGGACATTTATATTCACGTAAAAAGTTTCGTGGCAAAAAGACATTTTTTGTGACTAGAGTAAAAAAGATAAATTTTGATGCTGACTTATCACCCAGCATTTTTTGTCTTTGTACACATACCACACAAAAAAAAATTGTTCATAAAATTTTGTGCGTGAGCATAGAATGTACACCGTTTTTTTTTTCAATTTTTTTGACAGGTTAAAACACGATTTTCAATAGTGGGAGCAAAATGCTTCTATGACTCAAAATGGATTTCCGATGGAGCTCCTTGTTAAATTGGCTATTCTTGTAAAAATAGAAACAAGGATATTAGTTTGATTATTTTTGCCTTTCATTACTTCTAACGTGATATATTTTAGCTTAACCGGTTAAATATTCTCTTTTTAAATATATATCAAGATGGAACGTAAAACACCAACCTGTTTTAAATAGCTTGTTGTATATGTTCCATATTATATAGAGTTTTTTTTACTCTAGCAATGCAAAAGATTAATCACGATATTAGTTTGCATGAAAACCTCACAAGTCATCCATGGTACAGTTCAAATCAAAAATTTATTACAAGATATGTTCCCTTTTGTAGATCAGAAACGGAACACTGATGAGTTATATCGATCTTCCGGGAAAATAAACTGACATTGGCCCCGATGAAATTATGTTGGAAGTGAACGAACACTCAAAGAGTTCATACAGAACGAGGTGTGTCTAGATAATTGTCTTTTTTAATGCAAGTTGAATATGAAGTATTCCACTTTTACAATCATGTACGGGAGGGAGATGGATATGACATTAAAAAAGAACCCACGCTGGCGATAAATATTTGATAAGTTTAACATCCATTGTGTTTTACACGTGCGAGAAAAAAAAGTAATAGGCAAAAGACAAAATCATTCTTTGTAGCTCAACCAGTCTTCAGTTACATGTGTTTCAGTTACAACCAGTCTTCAGTTACATGTGTTCAAGTAATCAACTTATAACTGCTGTTTACTTAAAAACCATTCTTTGTAGTTCAGCAAAAACTGTACATTTTCAAGTAAAAAAAACTGTACATTTCAAGAAACCTTTTCATGTTCAGTGCTCACTAAGGAACCTTTACATTTGTTTAATTTATGTCTACAGTGTGCAACATCTAACGTGTCATCACCACTTGTTCAATACAAAATACCTTCGTTTAGTCTGATTCGATCTGCACCAATTTATGCAGGTTGATTATAACTACAAGTGATCTACTGAAATATAGGTGGGATGTGGAAAAAAATCAACATATTAATGAGCACATCTTTACCCAGTAAAGAATCATGCCAATAATTTAATTTATTTTCTACAATTTTCACTAAATATGTTTACCAATCATATGCTAGAAAACACTATTAAGATATTTTTTTAGGTCATAATCTTTAGATATACTTATCATGAATACTTATAACTATATAGTTTTTGCAAATATTGAAACATATTTTTAGAGGGAAATTTTGTTATAAACTACAGTTTAACTTTAGCACAAGCAAGTTTGCTGAAAATATTCATTATAATTGTATAACAAATAACATTACAAGTAAAATTTAACGAAATTTATATATGATCAATATTACAAATAAATAATGGAAATTTATAGTCGGTAATAGTGTAGTATGCAATAATAATTTTAAAAGGTATAAAATTTTAGTAAAAATTATAATATTTAGTTCGTTCCATTTTATTTTTAACTTTTAGGATTTGGCAAAGCAGCAAAGCGATCTTGCAACAGCAAAGCGATGCAATTAAGATTTGTGGTTTGGTTTCATACCTCATATCAACACCGTGCTTGTGCTTGATGTGACTGGAGATGTTGGTCACGACCCGGTCCTTGGCGGCCTTGACGACGTCGGCTAGGTCCACGAGCATCTCGTACGGGATGCCGACCATCACCTAGAGGTCAGACCCCTTAAGCGCGTGCAGGGTGTTGTCGTAGTCATCATACAACTTCACCCTATCGAACCTGTTAAAACCTTCAGCAGCTGAACCATTGTCCTCGCCGACAGAGGGTAGCTCAACTTCTTGCCCAATCTCACTCCCAAGCCCACCGACCACTGCACCAAGGACAACAACAACAACAGCTTGGCCAGGCCACGACAGTTAACGAGAAACACAATTTTTTCCTGCTAAAGTAAAAAACCAAATATATATATCAATTAGTAGCGTGGAGTTTTGCTTTGGTACACCCCCTAAAAAAGTTTAGAGATATTCGATGCAAATCAATATCAAAGATGAAAACTAACCCTTTCAATTGAAAAGGATAGTACGGTCTATTCTCTCGTGTGTCTTATCTAGACCAATGTTACGGCTCAAAAGATTTAAAGGGCATTACTTCTCAAAACAGAGCATAGAAGTTACACATACGAGATTATTTTAAGGAGTATATAAGAACGAAATATGACTGTACCAGTGGCGGAGCTTGAGCCCATGAGGTGGGGAGGGGCAAATGGGGCGAAAAAAGGCCAACATAAGCATGTCTTTTTCCAAATCTGGAGGGGCCAATATCCACTTTACATGGCCTTTCTTGGTAAGAATCCCATGGGCTAGGGGGCGGCGCCACATAGCTCTGACACTAGAGTCTAACCTGATTTTAAGATCCGTATTTAAAAAGAATGAGTGTAAATGTTTTTTATCTGCATGTGTCGCATACATAACTGCGGAGTACATTTTGAGACCACCAACAATGTGCCTTTTGCTTGGTGGCAAAGGAAAAACAGTCACGATATTAACGGAACATCAAAGTGTACAATGATGCAATTAGGGTCGTCATAAGCTCTGAGTAATTAGGACCTTACAAAGACTGGTCCATTATCATTCCAGCGGACAACTTCTTACATAACGATATTTACTACTTTACCACAGATATCAACCGATTTAATTTATTTTGACTAGCAAAAGGAAGAATTTGCAATTAACAAAGATGTGCATTTTTTGAAACTTTAAAATTCGTTTTCGAATGTTCAAAATAAAGGGTTCCACGAAGCTCCGGGTTCCAAAATACTACTCTAGGGTTAAACATGTGATCTCTAAAAAAAAAGAGGTGACGCTATTACCTCTAGAGTAACAACGCAAATGTTAAGAGATACTCCCTCCGTTTCAAATCATAAATTGTTTTATTTTCCGCACACTGCATGTATGTAAACGTATTTTAATGTTTCTTTTCAGCCATTTCAGTCTCTAATGTTTTATAGTAATTCGGAACGGAGGCTTCACCGGCGTGAATGTTTTTTTTTTGCGAGTGCGCCAAAGGCAGCAAAAAAGTTTACAAGTCCTTGTCGAACAAGGACCGGCGTGAATGTTTGTTCTTACTCCGTAGTTCTTAACCAGTACCTCGCGCTGTCGCGCAGCCATTCAGATGAAATTATTTTCGAGGGAACGAGCGCCGAGAAAGTTGTGCTCTGTGAAATCTGGCCACATTCCATCACTATCACGCGTCGTCGGTCGCTCGGTGCGCCGCGACCCAATCCAGACACGGCCAACCCGACCCAGCCCGACCCACCGACGAGCTCTTCCACAGCGAAGAGAGCGGCCGTGTTCTGTCCGTGGGACTGCGGGACCGCGGGGGCTAGTGCTCGTCTCCCCACTCTCACTCCCCAACCCCACTCCGGCGCGGCGCCACCTTCCCCTTCTTCTCTCCCGCCGCGCGCCCCACAACCACCACTAGCGAGCTGCCCAGCCCATTCCCACCATCGCTCATGGCTGCGGCCCACCTCCTCGTCGTCGTCCTCCTCCTCCTGGCCGGCGCCGCGTGGGGCAAGACGGTGAAGAGGGACGGTACGTAATTGTTCACTTTTCTTTCTTTCTGTCCCCATTGTTCAAGCGAATCGATCCTCCTGATGCGACTGCAGAAAGATGGATTCTTTAGCTGTTTGTTGGAGATCTGACCCGAACTCGCATTCTGTTGCTAGTTAGAGGTGTTGAATTGGGCGTCCGCTTGGTAGGTACTCGAATTGGGCTCCCTGGCAGTTATAGCTTCCGTGAAGCTGAGAGAGATACTTCCTCAACTCTAGCGTGACAGTAGGATATATCTTGGGCTTATCGCTTCAGATGTCTGAACTGGCTTTACATTAAGTCAATTTGTGCTCATGACACTCTAGTTTCTGAGCCACTGATATGTTAAGACAAATCAGCTGGCTCCAACCGATAATTGGCGACTACTTCGTGATTCAGTTCTACAACATAGGTCCTGCGAACTGTGTTACTATCTGCTGTATCATGCTCCCAGCTCCTCGCTTAAGATATTGCTTGGTGCCTGACTGTGCCAGGAGTAGAGCTCTGTATGTTCATAGAGACATAAACATTTGTGCAGAATTAGCAAACCGTTCAGTAGTTCGAGTGTCGGAACTGAAGGTGTGTTTGTGCTGCAGTGAAAGCATTGAACGAGATCAAGGCTTCGCTAGGCTGGAGAGTCGTCTACTCGTGGGTTGGGGATGACCCCTGTGGGCATGGTGACCTCCCCCCATGGTCCGGTGTCACATGTTCTCAGCAAGGGGATTACAGAGTTGTGACAGAACTGTAAGAAACATGCTATCATTTCTTGGGTTTATTACTCGTCTTTTGTGTTGGGATACATAACATTTGTAAGGATTATTTATCATGTATTAGCATTTACATGTGAAAGGTTACAAAACTGTCTTTAGATGATTAGTTTTCAAAGCTCCTTTCCAAAAAGAACATGAATTATATTTGTAGTTAATCCATGTTGTTATTCCTTCTTGCACAGTCCAATTATACACCATGACCAGGATTAGAAAACCTAAAAAATCATGCCATTTTCCTTGCATTGTATTTCGTAGCTAGTGTGCAACATAGATAATAAGGGTAATGTTAACCCATTCTACGACCAATTTTAAAGCCGGCATCATGTACTTATCTTGTAGGGGAAATTTACCTTTCCTGTGTTGGAGTGGCCGGATAAGTAAGATTATTAGCATAAAAACATCTTTGACCAGTCTATGCAAATTACCTGTGTGGATATCAACTTTATGATTTGCAAAGTCATGTAGCTTTTCTGAAGCTTCTGTCTACTGTTTCTGCATATACATATCTGAGTAACAATTTCTCAAATTATAACTGTACCTTATTTCAGGGAAGTCTATGCTGTATCTATAGTTGGTCCTTTCCCGGCAGCAGTAACAAACCTGTTGGATTTAAGAAAATTGTAAGAACTTTTTTCTTGTCACCACTGCTTTTATTTTTTTGTTCTGTGTAAGCGTCTTGATGCACATAACAATGAAGTGTTGACATTTTTGTACGTATTTAGTGTAACGAGAACTTTTTCCTTGTCAACACTGTTCCTTGTAAGCGTCTTGGTGCGCATCAAAATAAACTGATCGCATTTTTGTATCTATTTAGTGTAGCCTGATTGAAGTGACAAAGTTACTAACTGTCAAGTTTTTAGTATTTTTTGAGGTCTTTTGTGGTACCCCCAAGTGAATAATAGCCATCTATTTTTGTGGATCTAAGGGCTTGTATCAATTTATACTAGTGCTGAACACGTGAGTAGTACAAATCATACTAGTCGCAAAGAGATGGCAAAATCACATACGTGGACAAGCCCAACCCCGGCCCAACAAAATGCCCATCTCTATCTGCTCCAACGCCTGCGTCGCCGCCGCGTTCCGGCGCTCCTCCGCATCGCCGGCCTCGTGATGAGCCGAGCCATGAAGGTTGTCTTGTTCACGTCCTCTGTCAGCGCGGGCAGCGTGGGACTCGATCCATGGAGGGTGGCGGCGCGTAGCTCGACCAGCTGTAGCGCCTCATCGTCGCCCAGTTTTCTAGCGTGGAAGATATCCCGGCGGTTTGTGATCGTCATGGACAGCCCATGGGACTGCAAGACGAAGTACCCAGGCGTAACTGCGAGGACAACTTGCTGCATTTGATAGTTATCATTAGTGCCACTTTTCCTTTCGATTCCGTTCTTTGAACTTGTTTCGTTCTCTACATTTTTTCACAATTAAACAGATTTTTTTAAAAGTCTATAAGAAATTAAGAAGAACTATAAATGAAACATTCATTACAAGGTAGAGACAAGGCTTTGTGATATTTCTGTTGATCTACTTGCGCACATGCTACATGAAGGTGCAGGCGTGCAACTTGCAAAGCCCTGTTTTCTTTGTTCATGCTCGCTTTGAACAGTAGGCTGCCCATATTCATGGCAGACCTCTTGAACGAAAGTAATACGTACAGTTTGATCCAAAAAACTATTCCTTTGCAAGAGCTGGCCCGTAATGTATCAACAAAGGGATAGTAGGCTTCCATGGCTTCGTGGACCAAAACACCACGACAAACCAAAGTCCACGGCATTGTCCGGGCATGAACGATGAAGTCGTCGGACGTCGGCCACGGCAGGTGTTGTACGTAAGGGACCCCGTATGGATCGAGGCGAATGATCACAGCCGTGGGGGGGGGGGGGGGGGGGCGAGCAGCGTTCTGAGCACGGCGGCGGTGGCGAATTTTCATACCGAGATTGGGGACGAAGACACGAGGTACCGCATGTGGTTTGACAGTTTTTTGCCTGATAATTACGGCTTCATGGGCCTGCTGGGCCTAATCTCCGCCGCTGAATCTGAGCCGTTCGTCGAAATCATACTAGTCCCTCTCCCATGAGTAGTAAAGGTACCGTAAAAGTTGCCTATTTTTTAGTGTAACCGCTTGTAAGAGTACATGGCAAGACATTTATCCAGATGTATATGTTATTGTGATGTTTTGTAATGTAATATGTCATGGTTCCTGAATTTAGATATATCATTAGCCAGAATTTAGGAACTAACTTATTCTGGAAAGAGTGTCCCAATTTACCCCAGCTTCTTATATTGTGTGAGTTACATATCCTGTGTATCAAGTGTTTATTACATTTATATATATGCAGCAGTATTTTTCCAAAAAGTTATCAGAGACTATAGATTATTATTTTTTCATTGACTAAAGGCTGTAATAAACGTCTTTGCAACTTTGACCTTATCGTACCTCATCTTCAATATATCTTTGAACTGAGAACAATTGAATCCTTTAACTGCAGGGATTTCCACAATAATAAGTTGACGGGGCCAATTCCTCCACAGATTGGACGGTTGAGACACCTCAAGATATTGTAAGTATGGAATTTTTTCTGTTTGCAGGGATATGCGAGGGATACTAGTTTTGTGAAATGTTTTAGTTTTTCTTGTACAGAACATTCCTCTCTCATTCTCAGTATTCTTGCAACATCCTCGAATAATTGGCTGCCTTTAGGGTCCATAGCTACCTATTTTGAAAACCGTTGCTCTTCAGCTAAGCTAATTCGTTCGTACTCTTAGGAACTTGAGGTGGAATAAGCTTCAAGATGTGCTTCCACCCGAAATTGGCGAACTTAAGAAACTGACACACTTGTAAGTTAATTTTTAGAATTCGCTGAGTTTTTCTGGATGAATTGTTTCTCTATTTTTGTGCCTCTAACTACTATTATTCAGGTATTTGAGCTTCAATAACTTCAAAGGTGAAATTCCTGTGGAGCTTGCAAACCTACCAGAACTACGCTATCTTTATCTTCATGAGAACCGCTTTACTGGGCGGATCCCCCCTGAGCTTGGAACTCTCAAAAACCTTCGTCACCTGTAAACATCCATCCCAATTCATTCTCTCTCAAGTTCACATGAAAAACTGTGTACAGTAGCAAAATGAAGTCCTTACCCTGCAGTATATTTACTGGCTCCAGTTATGTTGATGGTGTCTGTCTATTGTCATGAATGGTATTTTCTCTCTTTTTTCAGTGATGTTGGTAGCAACCACTTGATAGGCACTCTGAGGGATTTCATTGGCATTGGGAATGGCTTCCCCTCCTTGAGAAACTTGTAAGCAGAAACTTTACAAGCTACCGGATTCATTCCTTCTCAGCTGACTGACAAATGCTGTCTTCCTAAGCTGATTGCTGAATTGTGTTCTACAGATACGTCAACAATAATCAGTTGATTGGAGTGCTACCAGATCAGATTGCAAATTTGACCAACCTTGAAATCTTGTAAGTTTTGTAGCACTGCATGAAGACATGTCCATAATTCATAAACTCCAGCTTTCTTTTCCCCTTGTGAAAATTCTCTCTCAAAAAGTAAGAAAAGTAGAAGAAGAGTAGACCACCTGATCACCATTTTATGTTCTGCAGGCACTTGTCCAATAATAGGCTGATTGGATCGATATCGCCAAAACTAGTCAGCATTCCAAGATTGACATATTTGTAAGCCTTAATGCTTAACTTCTAAAAATCAATCTAGTGCATGATCAATGCAAATTCTCCACTAAATGATACTATTTGGCAGGTATCTGGACAATAACAACTTCATAGGAAGGATACCTGAAGGACTGTACAAGCATCCATTTTTGAAGGAGCTGTATGTTGCCTTTAGACTCTCAGCTCTTCTCAAACAAACTTCTTCCGTGCTTGAAAATTATCCTACTCTACAGTTATTGAGGGTTATAAATTGTCAAAAACAAAAAGTCATTGAGGCGCACAACTATTTCTCTGGGTGCAGGTACGTTGAAGGGAACCAGTTTAGACCAGGAACCAGATCAAAAGGAACTCACAAGGTGCTCCAGTTACCCGAGGCGACGTTTTAGTTTAGGCAGGCTCATGTGTGGGCTTCTTGTGTACTCTGCACGACAGCAGCCACCACTTCTACATCTCCACACAATGCAGTTGCAAAAAATGCATGCATAAGTTAGGGCGTATATGGTACATGTATTATCAGTACAGCAACTATGTTCTTCAGTGCACTGTTCAATGACAAGTTCACACGTACAAACTACAAAGGCACTTGAGTAAATTGTATAAAAATCAATGAATTGTAGTAAAGTGCCATGCTACAACACTATCAAAGATTGTTTCATCGGATGAGTGCAGGTTGTGCTGCTGCCTTCCTATCTTGCTGTATAATGGAGAGTTGCATCGCCAGATGCACGCTGCGTGCTACCGACAGCCATGGATGGTGGAGCCAGTGTGTGTGGCCAACGGTTTTCTCCTTGTGCCACTGGACATGATCTGGCCTTCTGCAAGCAATTCCTGAGGCATGAGTGAATCAGAGACAAGTGGGGGAGGAGAGATGCCAAAACCAGGCTGGAAGACCTGCCCTGGAAAAGGGGGCACTCATCTCATATCATGAGACAATTACAGCCTGCACATCTCATCGAGTTCCCTTTTGAGTTTGAGCCCATCTCGTCCTCTCACCGTCATTGCTGTGTAGAACCAAGCTGGGTCAGTGCTCAAAGAAGATGCATGGTCTAATAATGCAGGTGAGAGGCGGAAAAAAAGGATGATGTGAGAACCAGTTCTGTGCAGTTCTGCAGAAGAGCCACATGATTATGTGCCCTTCTGTTTGATTGGATGAGCGGTTGCAGCAAGGAATACTGTCAAGGGCACATGCGTATCCTACTTATTTTTATGACTTAAATATTGATAAGTTTGCTGTAGTTATCTCTGTTCCCTCCCAAAGCTCATACTATGATTCAGCTTCCAGGATTGATGTTTAAGGAATCCCCTGCCCTGTTTAATTCTGCAAATTGCGAGATACAGTAACATATATGTAATGCAGTGTCGAACAGTGACTTGCCACATGAGAGGTTCCTGCCCTGTCTTCTGAATCGCGCCATGCTTAGCCATGGATGAGGAGCGGAAGCAACAGTTGATGCTCTGTTTCCCCCTCATAGAATGTCACTGTCCATGCCTCATGGTCCACACTCTTGTGCTGTTTTCCTGTTCGAAAACTTGTGCTGTCTTTTTGCTAGACCAAAAGAGATGTCTCATCAAGGTGTCCCATGGCATATGTAATATGAATGGACCATATTATCCACCATTTGGTTGGCAGGGCAGAGAGAAGGCAGATGCTTCAGTTAATCATGGGTAACTATGTTAACCTCTTTCCTGAAAATTCTAACAAGACATAAGCCAGGCTCAGATGAGAGTGGCAGAGGCTTGTGAGATAACCTGAAGTTTTCTGATGACATGGTGGTCCATTGGTGAGCTGCTTCAGCATACTTGCAAGTTGCAAGTTTACAGCATCAAGACAGCAGCTACTCTTTGACAATGTCAATCAATATATAGGGTCAATGTATTCGCAAATAAAAAATATAGGGTCAAATGCTTGCAGAATCAAACTTGGCACTTGCATGCTCGAGAGCGACGATCATGTGTGCGACGATGCAAACATCACATGTATGATCTGCCGAGGTCATGGAAGCCTTCTTTTCATGGCCTGAAAATCTATAGTACAGCCGGGCAGCGTTGGATGGAGGGTTAGGTTTGCCGACACCGTTGGTTGGTGCATGATGCCAATTGCCATTGTTGTCTGCTTATATGTTTTCTGTTTTCTCGTTGCGGTTATCAGTTGCCATCTTATCGAACACTTCCCATTTTCGGTGCCTCTACGCACATGGATCTCTACATCAACGAAACTGATGGACCAAAGAGATGCTTTTGTGCTGCCATTGACCGACCCTGTATTCCCTTCAGGGAAAAACAAATACAGTGTATGGCTTGAGGGTGCTACCATTTTTCTCTGACCTGTTATTTCCCATCTGAAACGAATCAATCAGATGCTCACAAGCCAAGCTACCTGGCTGGAATGGATGTGGGTCACCTGGGAGGCTGGAGCTCAGGAGCTGGGGCACATCAGCTTTGTCTGTCTTTTGTTGTCTTGTCACCAAACACAACCAAAGCCACAACCAAACCCAGTGTTAAGGAAAAACAAAGGGCGCCACCAAACCCAGACATGGCCATAGTTCGATTCTACTCGTTTGGATATTGCTCCGGGCAGAGCAAATGATTGACATTTTGGTCTATCAAGACCACCAGTTTCACCACTTTTCTCTCACTTTTATCCACGAGGTTTTGGTAGGGAGAGGTGTGGAGTTGTTCCGCCAAAAAGCCATCTCAAATATTTGTTCTTAAATAATAGAGACAATAGTTCAGAGGACTAGTACAATGTACATGGGAACTTGAACTTAAACTGCTCAATCAACTTGGCATTGGATATCGAGGTAGTATGCCCTTTGTTTTGTATGGCGTTCAAATTAAGAACTAGCAGAGGGACAGAAATAGACAGAATAATTTACTACTATAGTAGTACTAGTCTGTACTACAAGTAGGATGAGCTTGAAGAAGCCAAAGGATGCTGTATTTTAGGCTGCGAGCACGTGGTTGGCTACCATAATAATCTGATTGTAGCTAGATCTGAGTGCTCATAAACGGAGCAACATGCACGTTGGAGTTTGTAGGTGGGCATCAACATCCATATTCGAATAATATACTCCCTACGTTCCACAATATAAGATGTTCTAACTATCTCACATAGTGTCTAGATGCAGAGTGAAATGAATGAACATATACACTAATATGTGTCTAAATACACATAGATACATGTGAATCTAGAAAAAAGGCTAAAATATCTTATATTTAGGAACGGAGGGAGTACAATCTTTTCAATCACCAATCAGGTAATCGTTTCATATTTTTCCGAAATTTTTCAAACGAAGCTGACTTTTCCAAGTAATATACCAATTGTCTCCGCAAGCTGAGACCCGTGTTTAGCCTCTTGTGGTTTTCTTGCTCATATCTGCAGCAAATCATTACGAAATAACACAGTATCAGGTCGTCAGGACAAAGTTTCAGTTTAAGAGTATTCTATACCCTTCATCAGACAACAGAAAGTTAGAAGCTGAAAAAACTGGACCGTGCATATTTTTTCACATACTTCTCCCCACCACATTTTCTATGGGTAGAGAGGGTTTATTGTTTTCGGAGAAGGTGAAGCCGAAAAGGATTAGGCCGTAATTCGAAAACAACTTCCTTTCCACTGAGGTAAAAGTTGTTTTTAGAACACTTCGGACTGTGGGATTTTGTAGTGTTTTTTGAGATTCCAATTCTTATGATTTTCTTCCTATAACTATTTTTTATCAAAAGAGTGTTGTGAACCAAATTCTATAGATTGGTTTCCTGCGACTCATTTTCATAGGAATTTCAGCATAGAAGACAACTGCTTTTTATGCTCATTCACGTAGGATAGAGACCGATTTTGTTTGTATTTTCCATCAAATGATTATTCTAAAATCCTTCAATAGTTTTATTTAACCAAGTCTGACAATAAATTCCGTGTCTCATCTGTATTTTTTTTGAAAGAAAATGTGTACTATGGAAACTAAACTTATATATATATAGAAAATTAGGATTCCTAATTCGTATTATGATGTCGTATTTTCATCAATATATTTATATTTCTTATAAGCAAAACCCCAATAATCACAATTACAATAGTTTATGCATGCAATGTAAACCATTTGATTTGACTAAAACTTGACAAAATTTAGTTGGTCAAATACACAATCATATCACGTTCTTTAAATCTAGCTGGTTGACCAAGCTAGCCAATTGAATCTTGCATATTTATGTTAGACAAATCTATGTTAAATTGGTTTTATACCCTTATCGTTTGGTTTGGGGAGGTGGGGGGGGGGGGGGGGGGGGGGGGGGGGGGGGGCGGGGGATTGGCCCCCCATCCTAGCTCCAACCCCAATTAAACAATGGTATATGAATTTGACTTCGCCATACCAAAATTGTGGACCGTCCTCCGCCACTTTTGTAAGTTGCCACCAGCTCCCTACTCACCGGCGTTGTGGGGTACTTGTTTTCTATTTTCGTACCATGATCTTTTTGTCCGATTTTGACTTCAGTTTCCAGTTGCTTCTTTCTTTGTGCAATTGTATATTTGGTGAGAATAAGGATTACAGAGTTTTGAACTGGTTTATAGATGGCTGCTACAATCATATACTATGATTTAGCCTCGAGGATTGATGTTTAAGGAATCCGCAACTTGCAAGGTAACTCGTATGTGTTATGCAGCGTCGAACAACGGCCCGCCACATGAGAGGTTCATGTCATGTTCGTTGAATCACTCCATGTTTAGCCATGGATGAGGAGCGGAAGCACCGTGCACATGATCCGTTTCACGGTTTGAAGTTTTGTTCATCTGTTCGAAAACTTGTGTTGTCTTTCTAGTGGACCAAAAAATACATCTCATCAACTTTTGTTGCCTTAGTTCTATATAAATTTCACCATTCGCTCCAACTTCCCTTTTTTGCGAAAACTACCTAGGATCTATTGACCAAACCAACAATACGGACACCCAAAAACAAATACATTAAGGTCCTTGGAGAGCCGAACATATGTTCTTCTTCCTGAGTGGGGTGATGCCGCACTGATGCCACTGCATCGCTGAAGTCAGCTTTTCGCTGTTGATCGGGGGAGGGAAGTCATTAAGCACAGTCCCGTTGGACCAACACCCTGTAGAGTGTAGAAGTAACCATTGAAGTCATCGCCGATGAACCTCCGAAAAAGAAAACTCACAAGCCTCACGTTGGTACCGGAGGACGCACCAATGTTGAAGAGTGGAGGCCATAGGACCAAATACAAAGGGAACTCGCCGCCATCACACTGACAGACCCTATGAATTCTAACCTCAATGGCCAGAGAGGTCGACACAATCTATACCAACGAGCCTTCGAGGTTGTCACAGATGACATCGTTGCGATGTAGAGGCTTGAAGAAAGAATTATTCGCCTGGTCGACGCCGTCGCCAACACCGACGAAGCGCCGCCGCAAAGCCCAACTAAATGTTGCCACATGAAGAGGGGGGCAGCGATCTACCGATAGAGGAGGAGGTTGGCGCGATGCCGATCAGAAGATCGCCTCTCTAGGTTTTCTTGATCTTGTCTTTTTTCTATTCAAGTATTTTGGGAATCCACTGAATCACTCCAACTTCCGTTTTTTACAACCATCCCCGATCTTTCCATCATTTTGCACTTGTGGAGGAACTGCTAGATTACGACGTTCGTCATGCCAAACGGAGCTCCTCCCTCCAAGTTTCCAACCATCCGAGACTCAACTGTCGGTGCAAGTCAGAACAAGCTGTCACTTGTCTCAACAGTTATATACACACGCAAACAAAAACTAAAAAAAGAAAAATCTCCAACAACCACGCGGCCGGCACGTCAGGATGGGAATGGGCCGGGTCGGCCCGCTGGGTCGCTGACCCGACCCAAAATATCGAAGCCAACGGGTCATGTGGGTCGGCCCCAAACGAGATATGGGTCAATAGAGCCGGGTCTGAGTGGCCCGTTGGGTCATCAAGGCCCGTTTGTGGTTGTTCCAGTCCGTGTATCGTAGGTAGAGACGATCAGACGACTCGTATGGACCTCATCCAGGCGCATTGCGCTGCACTGTCTCGAAAGCTGCGGCGGCGTCGAGCGGCCTTCTTGGAGAGCGCGGTCATGGCGCCTACGGCAAGGACACCGAAGGTAGCTGGCGGCAGTGTTGCCGTGCATCCAGGCGTGCCGGCACTGCTTTCGGAGCTTGTCGCGGTCGATCTGTAGCTCACCTATTCTTGCCCGAGATTGTTCGCACTCTGTACTGTACACATAGGTACAACAGAACGGCCGATGGCATCAAGCATCCCGCGTGCGCCGCGACGCATATCCAGCTAGGATCGCCGGCTCCATTGAGGCCGCATGGACATGTCGTGGAAACCGTGGTCGGCAGCCTCCGGCGTGCGCCGCGACGAATATCCAGCTAGGATCGCCTCCTCTTTTGGACGCTCGCTTGCCAGCATGCTGCTAGCCACCGACGGCAATTGCGCATGCATACATCGCTCGCGGACGCGCATGTCCTCCTCCTGCTAGCTAGCCTGCTTGTACTCTTTGAGACACTCGCTGCACGCTGGGAGCTCATACGCTTGTTCAGCTCGTTGGCTCGCCATGCCACCGGGCACCACCAGGGGCGGAGCTCAATGCATGAACCCTGATGCACAGGAATACGGTTCGATTTATTTTTTTAGGAGCACATACCATCGATTATGGCATATGCATCAGGGTAGGCCTCGTGCAGGGCATCAGGGTGGGCCTGGCGTGTGCCTCGGGAAGTGCATCAGGCCCAGCCACGCCAATTCCATTGCCTCTGTCGTACACGGCCGTGGACGGAAACGCTAAACATTGATTTTTCTCGTACACGGCTGGTTTCGTACTCGATCAACAGAAGAAGAAAAAATGGAACGAAGCGTTGCATGTCACGGCTGAAAACAGAAACCCCAATTCCCCAACACCAACGATCTCCAATCAGGGATCCAGGGGATCTCCGCGAGCCGACACAACACGCAAGCGGTGAGGCACGCCTCCAACCAGCGATCTCCGACCACTGCGAATCTGCAATCAGCTGCCGGTCCGCCCGCTCTTCGTTCGTCGTGGAATCCAGGCGATCAATCAAGCAGCGATCTCCCTGTCTCCGTTAGTCTCGGCCTTCGTTTTCAATTCTACAACTGCAACTCCTCCCTCTGATAATTTAACTAGGGTTTCCTATATTCTATTCATCTTTGAAGAAAATTGTAGGGCAGTTGATGCAATTTCCTGAAAATTGATTTGTGTAGGGTATATGTATATTTTGTGTTGGATGAAATATTCTTTACCTAGAAATATTTTCACTGGGAAAAAAAATTAAGTCTTATGTGAAATATGTGTTTTATCTAATGCAGGTACACAATGAACAAATTTGTTCTCAAAAGAAAAGCCCCATCACACGATGTCCCGAACGACATGAATTGGAACGAGGAGATTCAATATGATTCAGGCAAGAGAAAATTGATAGAGCAGTATCATTCTAGTTAAAAAGAAGTGGTATGAAGAAAATAATTGACCTTGTCAGCCAATTGTTTTCTTTGTTTCATCAATATAGTAGGCATTTTTATTTTTGAAGTAATTGTGTTTCGTGTTTCTTCAATATAGTAGGCATTTTTTTTATATTACCTGTTCTTTTCTATTATAAATTGTTGGTTATTGTGTCATACGGAGTATTATCTATGTTACTTGAAAATTTTATGGCATAGTGAAGTGGTGCATCAGGGTGACTCCAGCTCCAGCTCCGCCCCTGGGCACCACCACCTCATCAGCATGGTCTTCGCCGCGAGAACGAAGAACAGCAACGCAGGCGGCATTACACTGACGTTTATCTATTTGGGCATGTACCGAGAGGCAAAGCAAACTAAATCTACTGACCAGTGCAAAAACGTCGGCCAGGATTGTCATCGTGGGAGCCGGCATAGCCGGGCTGTCGGCGGCGCAGCAGCTGTGCGGCGCGGGCCGGGACAAGTTCGAGGTCGTGGTGGCGGAGGCCGGCAGCTGAGCCGGTGACCGGGTGTTCACGTCCGGGATCGCCGGCCACCGTGGCGCTACGTGGGTGCAGGGCGTGGTCGGGAGTCCCGTGCACGCGCTGGCGCACGACGCGGGCGCGTTCCAGGATGATGCCGCCGACCTCCCGTACGAGCGCATGGACGGCGGGTTCCCCGACCGCGGGCTGATCGTCGCCGAGGGCCGGCAACTTCGTCGACGCGGATACGGTGGCAAAGCCGATCGAGGATCTGTACAGGGGCATGATGGACGCCGCTCGCGCCGGCGACACTGACGGCGGCGTGCAGAAGTACCTGCGGCAGGGGCTGAGACTTAGGGTCGACCCAAAATACCCGTTGGGCCAGTGAGGCCAGTCGTATTATCTTTATAGTTCGACCCATGGCCTCACAAATTGGTTGGCCTCAGGTCCAAGGCCAGGGCCAGGTCGGCCCGTTTCCATCCTGACCCGGCACGCAATCCAACATGAAAAGGAGACCCCAAAAAAAGAACGAGATAAAAAGTCGCGAGCATACAACAAAAACAAAAAGAGTTAAGAGTTATTAAAATTCTCACGGTGTGATCGCGCGTTGCATGCATGGAAATTTGGGAATTTAGGTGTGGCCATGGAGAGGAATGTACGTGCTCGCTCGAACGAACCGGCCGGATCCACTTGGAGACAACGTATGCAGGCGTTCCTTTCTCTTTCCGGTCGATGAGGAGTCGCTGTCAGACGAGCGATCAAGAGCAGCTCGAAACGATTTTCATGGCCTTTGTGATTTGTTAATGCGTGGGCGGCTGGCTACCGGGATCATTGGAGTCGATCGAGTTGGTGGGGTGTCACGCGCCTTTAATTACTCTTAGCGTACGGCGTGTACCTACGTGGTCGAACCATGATCGAGCACCACAGTTTTGGCCGGGGAAATGTCGGTGGTCTTATGGTGATCTGAATTGGCATCGCAAACATATTTGTTTTAGCAACTTGTATGTTCAAACATATTTGTTTTGAGTGATTCAAATGAAATATTCTTCCATGTAAGAGATCATGTCCATTCTGCGCAAATGTCTTTCAAACCCTCGAGATTGTGTATGTATGTTTTCTCTTTCTTTATTCTATTGGTGGTGGTGTATGACCGTTCTTAGTTTGGTGAAGCGGTTGGTTAATTCCGTTAACGAATGAGACCTTAGCCTGCTAACTAGCTATGCGGAGCCATCCCTTGGATGTAGCTTCTTAGCGGCGCTATCGTCGTTTAGACGACGGAAGTTTGAGACAAATTAAAGGCATGTGATGCCCTTCAATGTTCTGGGAAGCTATATAGGATCATCAACAAGTTTATGAGAGAATGCTAGATTTGGACATGAGAATTTTGCAAAATACAATATAACCATGCATATTGTTTGATACATCAAATATAATGCTAACTCACTATATTAATTGTACAAAACGTTTAAGCATAAATATATGCTCTATCTCGACACCTTTGCAATTGGAGTTGTAGATGTCCTCACCCTTCCACAAGGTCATGAAACAATTTTATTCAATTGCCACTCGAATTACGCCTATGAATTAGCCATAACTCGAGCGACCTGCGAGATCGTGATTTTGTCACGATAGCGACAATCGTTACATCATGATTATTGAGTTTTTTTTAGATCTACTAGCTTAGCTCCGTGGTGAAGCTGGCCGAAACTCGCAAAATCATCGGGACGAAGTTAAAAATAAGATCCACCACCTCTATATACAACATTCTAAGATTCTTACGGGCTCCTTGCATGAACATCACCAAAACAATGATAGTATAACACTAGAAATTTGTGATTGATCTTGGAGAAATCAAAAACTAGTTCAAAGTACCAAACAAGAAAGAATAGAAGAAGTGGTATAAATAAAGCTCAAATCCCAATAGAAAACCAAGAAAGATAGAGAACTAACCTGTGGTCTTACATGGTTAGGACGGTGGTTATAACTAACCCACCAGAGTTTAAACACAGGTTTGACGCTGTGTTTTTCATTTAGTCGGATTCTTTAATGGGAGGCAACGTTCCTGGACAGCGAGACACCCAAGGTGACTTCGGCAATCTCAAAACCTGAACCGCCGGCTCAGTGTGCTCATAGTCGTACGGTGTGCGTGCGTGTGTTTATGGGGTGAATGTATACACGTGTATGTGAGCGTTTTAGATCGGTAATGTGTATAAGAAAACAAGAAAGATAATTAAAACAGAGAAACGGAGGTCCCTCTCTCTCTCTGAGTCTCTTCTTTCTCCCCGGTTGTCGAGGGATCGAGGCGAGGAGAAGTAGCCCCATAGCCTAGCGGCGCACCACATTCCACCAAAATCCCTCGACAGGCAGCCGAAATTCGCCACCGGTTTAGCTGACAGGCCCTCGGGCTAGCTCGTATTTGCGCACGCTGCGACCACCATCATTTCCTTTTTTCCTTTTTCCTCCTTCCCTATTAGTACCGCCCGTGCGATTAGCATGTCTGCGCCCAATGCCACCGCCTCGCCGTCGCCGGAACCCTAGGCCGCCGGAGTCGGAGCTCCCCTCGTCGGCGCCGTCGGCGGGGGAGGTGGAGGATGCAGCTGCGGATCTCGCCGAGCATGCGCAGCATCACCATCTCCAGCAGCAATGGCGTCGTCGACTCCATGAAGGTGCGCGTCGCGCCGCAGCCGCCCCCGCCCCCGCCGCCGCTCGCGCTGCAGGGGGCGGCCGCGGGACGGCGCGCCGGCTCCGTCGGCGGGGGAGGGGGCGCCGCATGGTACCTGCGCGCCGTCGCCTTCCCGGCGGTCGTGGCCCTCGGCTGCCTCCTGCCCTTCGCCTTCATACTCCTCGCTGTGCCAGCGCTCGAGGCCGGCGGCAGCAAGTGCTCCTCCATCGGTAAGATCGATGGCCCGCGATCTCGCCGCGTTTTTTTATCTTGTTTGGCTTGGGTTGCTTGATTCGGTGCGCTTGGGCCTTGGGGTTCGGATCTCGGTGCCCTTTAGCCGCACCAGTTTGCTGTCCCTGTGGAAATGTGGAAATATGGAGATGGTTCCTGCCTAGATTCCGCGCTGAAAGCGTGTGATGTGTTCCTGGATGATAGGCTTACTCGATGAGCTGGAGATTCAGCTCTCCGGTTTCGTGATCTCGTTCGTTATCTTTGGTGTTTTTAAGTGTGAGACCTTCGGGTTTAGGATTAGGATTTCAGCTTAGTTGAATTTCGGATCTAGGCCGCTTGATTTTTCTGTTTTTAGCCAAAATGTAGGATCGTGAATTGGGTTCCATTTAGTCTCTGGATTTAGTGCTATCAGCTGCCACACTGTTGGATTTAGAACGAATTGTTTTATCCCGGTTTTGAGCATCTTGCAAAACTGGAGTAGAAAGGTCATCCTCAAAGATGCTATCAACTTCCCTCCATATCAGTCTACCTCAAGCTACAATTGTCTGCTGACTAGGTGAAGCTTGCCCAAATTCTGTGCTTAGCATTGACAATTGAGGCAGGCACTAAGAAAAAATGTAGAAGCCAGGAACAATGCTCTTCATGCACCTGGTTGATCCATTGAACTTAAATGTGCTTTACTTGCAGCAGGCTTATTTTGACACTCTGTTCTGACCTGATTAGAGTCATAACTCGGATTACTCAATAGCTCTTCTCTCCTACCCTCTCAGCAAACCCTGAACATATTCTGCCCAGGCAATCAACTTTATTTGATGTTTTTGTTTGAATTTAAAGTCTGCTTTCTTTTTGCCGAGAGTTATAGTTGCAATAGCATATTGTTTTCAACCTATGTTCAATGAATAGAGTTTATTCCATTCAATAACTCTTTGCACCAATCATGCAACATGATATAGGCCTTTTCCCCTTCCAGTTAATGTGATAATTTCTAGATCTGAATGCACATGTTACCTCCAATTCCACCATTGATCTATATACATTTTTGGTAAAGGTGCTTAACTTTTGAGTTAGAAAGAGAGCAGTCAAACAAATATATTAGCTCATCTCAATGTCTTATTGGAAGCTATGCAGGAATCAGGAGACATAGCCAGATTTTGTAGAAATAAATGGACTGCCCCTTTTGCTTCTCCAAGTACATTTGTTTCCATATGCTAGGCACATTTTTACTAAAGCTTGAACAGAACAAATTAGGTTTGCCGCTAACTCAAGGTTCCAGGCTCATGGTATAATATAAAAATGAAGAAGAAACTTCTCCTAGTACCATATAAACAGGTGTAGATTGGTAAATATAGCACCCATTGAGAGAATGCCATGCGGGGCTTAGTACCACATGTCTGTGACACATGGATGTTAGTTTTTTCAACTTTTGATTTTTGTGATGGTGCCAACCACTATGGCCCCAAAAGATTTAACACATATTTTGATAAAACTAAGGGATTCTAGAGTTAGCACTTAACGCCCAGATGCCTTCATCCATGTTCTGCCCGGGTGCTAAACCTACCTTCTCTGTAGTAGTGGCTGGAGAATCTTGGCCAAATAGGCTCCTCCAAGAATATGCCTGTTTTTGTGTATGAATGTGTTATCATTTTTTTTGTTTGGGTTTTGATATCGTTGTAAGCAATCTAGTTGGGATGTAGGCATATAATTTTCTGCAGGATTCTAATATTACATTAGGAAGGCTGGGTTTGTCCATGGGTCGTAGGTCTTCTTGTACTTGGACGTGTTTTCTGTTGCATGTCATGTTTTTATTATGTTTTAGCGATCTTATTCTATGGAGTCTACATGTACAAACTTGATACAACTATTTGATGTAACTGTTGCAATCCTGGTTTGCAGATTGCTTGGGGAGACGAATAGGACCTAGTTTCCTTGGTAGGCAGGGGGGTGATTCTACAGTAAGTTATCTGATTCCTTGCGCTTCTTTGTGTTGGTATAACATGATTGTTTGTCTCGAAGAGAGCATGTATTTACTTTTCTTACTTGATGTGAACAGAGGCTGGTGCAAGATCTGTATAGAATTTTTGATCAAGTTAACAATGAGGAATTCACTTCTGATAAAAAGTTACCAGAATCATTCAGGGAGTTTCTTTTGGAGATAAAGGATAACCATTATGATGCTAGGACATTTGCTGTCAGGTTGAAGGCTACGGTATGAAACTGAATATCCTAGTTTAATCTGTACTGTTGCATTGTTCAAAGTTCAAAATTGCATGGGTCTGTTCGAATTTTAAAGCATCTGGAGATTATGGCATCTGAAAACCACAATTTTGACGTCAGTGCATAAAATACCAGAGTTTTTTGTTTGAAAAGTTGCTTCGTAGTCTAACCAGCTCTTATTTCGGAAATCTATTGAAGCTATATAAAATTAGTCTTAGCTATGTCTTTTAATCTTTGAGCATGCACTTCTATTGTTGGCAGACTTATGTAGTTTATGAGTATGATAGCTATATAAAACTGGAAGTTAGGTTTATGTGTTGCAACAAGTAGACCTTATGAATTCTACAGAACCATGTTCAACATCAATGAAGTGCCAACATTGAATAATTCTGTTGGAAAACTAGGAAGGTAAAGTATTGGTTAACTGCATAGATAATTGGAGACCGAAATGGCCTATAAGAAATAACTCATGTGCAGATGTATACAGAACTGGATCTCGACTTGGGATCCAAACACATGCCCCTGCTTAACCGTATGCTGTGATCTGTACAACTTATTGCAAGCAATCTGTTTCTTAAAGAACATTGTAGGCATGATATGCTCTTTGTGGTTTGTGTCTTGCAGCTGTTTCGTATGTACAATACTACAATTACCATTACTTGCAACTAAAGCACTTCCTTATGCTGCCATATTTGGGGCATGCGTTTCTGCCATCTGGTATTTGTACAATTGTATGTTCTGGCTTGATTGGTCATATATTGGTTTGTAGAATTTTGGACTTGGTCCTGGCTAGCACAATTTATCTTAGTTCATGGTTCTTAGTCCTGGTTTATTATTTACTTTAGTGCATATGCATTGCATCTTGATTGTAAACTATATTTTAATGGTCATGTGCTTCTTTGCAGATGAAAAGCATGGATAAGGAGATAAAGAAGTCAAGGCTGGCAGAACAGCTGTATAAACATTACGCTTCAACTGCTATTCCAAAAGGCATTCATTGCCTGTCTCTGCGCCTTACTGATGAATACTCCTCAAATGCTCATGCAAGGAAACAGTTGCCACCACCTGAACTGTTACCGTTGCTTTCCGATAATTCCTTCCAGCATTATATTCTAGCTAGCGATAACATCCTTGCTGCTTCAGTCGTTGTCAGCTCAACTATACGCTCTTCCTCGGTACCTGAGAAAGTAGTCTTCCATGTCATCACCGATAAAAAAACATATCCGGGGATGCATTCATGGTTTGCCCTTAATTCTGTATCACCTGCAATAGTTGAAGTGAAAGGTGTTCACCAGTTTGACTGGTTGACCAGAGAAAATGTCCCAGTACTAGAGGCTATAGAAAACCACCGTGGAGTCAGAAATCACTATCATGGAGATCATGGAACAGTTTCCAGTGCAAGTGACAATCCAAGGGTTCTTGCTTCCAAGCTGCAGGCTCGGAGCCCCAAATACATCTCCCTGCTTAATCATCTCCGCATCTACTTGCCTGAGGTGCCTTTTGATCTGAAACATTCTCTTCTTCACTTTCTATCTATTACTAGAGTAATTCAAGCTCATGTTCTATTGCAATATGCTCACCACCTAAACTTACTGTTCTTTATGTAGTGTTATTAGTTATTACTCATGTTTTGGATTGTTTTGCTAGTGTGTAACTTTCAGTAGTATGTGTACTATTATATTATCTGGTCATTGTTACCTAGGAGGCACCTGCTTTCTTATTGAGCTCACTGTGTTATGGTACAATCATTCTTGCACCGCAGAACAAATGAATGGTGGGAAAAGTATACAGTACTAAATGGAAAGTTGAAGTGTACTAAAATTTGCATCTCACTGTTAATATCCATGTCTGATTTTTTCTATATGATACTACTAAGACGGAAAAGTGCATTTGTATGCTGTTATCCTTTTGTCCAATTCTGGTATATCACCTAGTTGTATCAATACTGTTTTGCTTTGAAGTAAGGTCATGTCTAACCTATAACGAAGTTGTAACACTGTTCTCTTAATTAGTATACGACTGGAAGTGGTCAGTTGTGATGTTTACATTTCCTAAACCTGATGCTTTCCTCATTTAACCAGCTCTTTCCAAGCCTCAACAAGGTGGTCTTCCTTGATGATGACATTGTTATTCAGCGTGATTTGTCTCCTCTTTGGGAGATTGATCTTGAAGGGAAGGTGAATGGTGCTGTGGAGACGTGCAGAGGTGAAGACAACTGGGTGATGTCTAAGCGCTTCAGGACATATTTCAACTTCTCTCACCCTGTTATAGATCGAAGTCTTGACCCAGATGAATGTGCATGGGCATATGGGATGAATGTGTTTGATCTGGAAGCTTGGAGGAAGACGAACATTCGGGATACATATCATTTCTGGTTGAAGGAGGTAACACATTCTATCTTCACAAGAACCTCCTGTGCTTAAATCTTTCAGCGTGAGCTACATCTTATATATGAATTAAATGGATGCTTTGAACGACACATACTGTAATTTGTTTTGCATAGTTTAGTCATTTATTTCCAACTTGCTTGGGACAAAGGGCTTAGTTGATGTTGTAGTCATTTATTTCCAACTTGAAAGTGTTCAAGCATTAAGCCATGTTTCATTCCACTTTATGATGCTAAAACATGATATAGTTCTTGGTATAGTTGTCACCTTCATAATCACTTCCATTCTTTTGCAGAATCTAAAATCTGGTCTTACTCTCTGGAAATTCGGTACTTTGCCACCTGCGCTTATAGCATTCCGGGGTCATGTCCATGGTATGGACCCATCTTGGCACATGCTTGGCTTAGGATACCAAGAAAACACTGACATTGAAAGTGTTAAGAAAGCTGCAGTGATCCACTACAATGGTCAGTGCAAACCATGGCTAGACATTGCTTTTAAAAACCTACAACCATTTTGGACGAAGCACGTAAATTACTCCAACGACTTCATCAGAAACTGCCATATTTTGGAGCCCCAGTATGACAGATAGGCACTTTGGACAAATGGTGTAGGCACACTGAGGGGCATAGCCCCACCATTCACTTACTCGCTGGATAGGTGGATTGCTGTTGGATCAGACTACTATTGGTGAACGAGGAAAGCAATCATCACTGAACACACCTCTGACACGTCCCTGCATCAACCGAGTTGCAAATACCTCGATACTTTGCATCTGTATCATATGGGTACACGATTCTTTTCATCTGTATCATATTGGTTCGTCATTCTTTTGGATAGTATAACCGTGAAGGATAGCTCGGTGAAGTCTCTTCCTATGGGACTGGGTTAATCCTTTCTCGCAGAATAATGCAGCGGACGGGTTAGCAAGTGGAACATGGATATATGACGGTGAAGAAAGGAGGCAGCTAATGTCGCTAGAGTTTATAATGTTCTTTGTCCATTTATTCTTTTTTCCTTCTCAAGTCCTTGAAATTTTGTTCTGCTAGTTTTGGAATTGCTTTGGTAGGTTGGAGAAGATTGTAGTGGAGATGCCATTGCTGTGAGTACCTACAGGATCTTGTTACAATTGCTGATATTGGAAATGTGCAGATAATTCTTTGAAAGTGCATTTGTGCTAAATAGTGTTTGAACCTGTAGAGAAGTAGATATATCCATTCAGCTGCTAGCGATGACAATATCATACTTGGGAAGTTGCGTTTTTTACCTACTCTCGGAGTCCGACGCAACAGTTGCATGAAACGATTAGTAATATCGGTAAAGTTTTTTTTTTATTTAGAACATCGGCAAAGTTGAGTTAGAAGGAAGAATGTGCTGCTCAATTGTTCATTTGAATTGTTCTATGCTTTCCTAATCTATTTTGGAACCAAAGGGCCAAAACCCCTACTCAGTTTCATTTTAAAAATGACCATCAAAGATAAGTTCAGTCAACATTAAGCATTGCAAGCAATGCTTTTCTAAAGCTGTGGGTCCTTGCACCACTTAATAACCTTGGTGCGATACTACAACCAAGTGATTTAGCGCCAATCCAAGTCGAGAGAGAAGGAGCAAACCAACCTGTGGTTGGATGGTTAGCAGGGTGGTTGTACCCTCAGCCCACCAGAGTTCAAACCCCAGGTTTGACATCTGTGTGTTGCATTTAGGCGGAATATTCTTTCAGTGGGAGGCGACGTTCCCGTCGACAGCGAGGCGCCCGTGGTGACTTCGTCAATCTCAAGACTCGATCCGCCGGCTCAGTATTTCGGAGGTGCTCATAGGGGTAGGGTGTGCGTGCGTGCGTTCATAGGGGTGAGTGTGTGCGCGTGTATATGAGCGTCTGCGTTTGTACTGTGTTTCTCAAAAAAAAAAAAAAAGTCGAGAGAGAAGGAAAACACGAAGTTCAGCAGCCTGCGAAGAGACGGGCCGTAGTAAATGGGCCTGTAGCGGCCCATCGTGGTTTCCGTGGCCACTGCCTCACAGAGTCACAGAACGAAATATTTCGGTATCGCCTCGTCGCTGGGGAGATGGTTTAGTCCCACCTCGCCCGCGCAGAGAGGGGGACGGACCTGGGACGGCTACAAATAGAGGCCGTGGTGGACGGGAGAAGAGCACGCAGCTGCGTGGTGAGCACAAAGCGAACTATTCTTTCGCCTTTTACTAAAGAGTACCGTGTGCACGTCACAATAGGCAGCATACGCTTATTTTTGGAGGGTGTTTTTCCGTCAGGGAAGACCCCAACAAGCATGAATTTGAAACTTCGCAAATGATTGTTCCGAATATTACTCGTATCAGTTTCGAAACGAACTAAATACTCTGACACACTTCCAACACCATGGCAGACCTTCCTATTGAATCACTGATTAGGGTAAAGACAGGAGATGGGTAACTCAGCGTGGGAACTGGCAAGCTTTGTGCAAGAGTATTAGTTCAGTTTCAGCGTGACAACGACTTCCGGAGGCGCACGATTCAGTCTGAAGATATAAATAGGCCACAATATCCACCAGGAGAAAATGAAAAGGATCAGAGTATTTTTTGTGTGTGTATAAGTAAAAAATCTTGATCACAATTATTTGTGGTAACCAGCTTACACCAGTTGCTTGACTAATCTGTCATAGTTACAGTGTCATCCTCATCCACCACTACAGGAGTACAGGTAACCAAGAAATGGGAGCGGCTAATTAGGAGCTAACACTTCACAGCCCACCACCTACCAACAAGCCAAAATGGAACGGCCATGAAGACGGAACCTACAACAATTAAAGCAGTCGCTTTATCACATCGATCTTTACTTTTCACTGCAGGATATGGAGAGGTGGGTGGAGCCTGTAGGAGGAATCTGGAGTGGAAGCTAAATATTACTGCTGTACATGCGAGAGGAGGAGCAAGAGGAAGAAAAACGGAGAGCTTTGTGAAGATGGAAGAGGAGATGGCCGCATTCTCAGATTGCTGGGACAAACTGGTAAGTACATGCATCCTAGTCGTATGCTCTCCCCCTTCGCATGATCTCTGAACTTTCGGTCAAGTGTTAGTCTGTCAGGTTCAGTTTAGGATTCAGTTAACTATTGTAAGCAAAAAAAAAAAAACCTTCGAGTTCATCTCTCGTTTCTCTCTCACAGTTCGAGCTAGCGATTCAGGGTAACAATGTCTGCTGTGCTTGGTCGGTTCAACTTTAATCGCTGTATGATTATTGCTGCAGAGGCTGCCCGACAAGTTTGCCAAGTTGCTCGACGGCCGTGAGCCCCGTGAAGTGACGCTGCGGGAGGCCGGCGGAGGACGTCGCGTGTGGGACGTGGAGGTGGTGCTCGACGGCGAAGGCCACATGTACCTCGAGCGCGGCTGGGAGCAATTCGCCCGCGCTCATGAACTGGGGCTGGGGAACGTCCTGGTCTTCAGTTACGACGGTGCTGCCGTGATCGCCTTCACGGTGTTCGACGCAATCACGCAACTACATGCCGCGGAAACTACCCGCACGATGACGCGAGTAAGCCCTTCTTCTAGCTCTTCTCTGTCTTCGTGTCACTACCATTTGTTGTAAGTTGGAGTAAGAATTAAACTAAGAAGGAGGATGTTCGCATTTGGGCAGACATAGGCGGCAACACCAGCATCGTCAGCAGCAGCTCGGCAGAGATCGACCTCGACGACACGCCGACGTCACAGTTCACTGCCACGCTGAAGGAACGCCACTTGGGCGTGAGGCAGCAGCAGCAGCAGTATCTGGTGAGACGCTGAGAGCAACCTGCTCAATCAACTGCATGATTACTCGTCACGCGTCTGAGGTTCGTGCTAACTCATTTCGTGGTCTTGTTCGGAGGATTTGTGCAGAACACGCCGCCGGAGTTCCAGAACGTGCACGGGTGCGAGGAACGGAGCAAGGTGTTGCTGCGGATGCCCACGAAGTCGTGGCCTGTGAACCTGAAGCACAACATCTTCCTCATCACTACTGCCCTTCTCATCTGCTGCATCATTGCTACACCCAGCCCTGAAACTTCTCAATTGGTCGGTAATTATCGACCCATCTCAAACATGAATGACCCAGAGGTCCTCGAGATTGCTACGTGGGCGGTGGCTGAGCACGCCAGGCAAGCGAACGACGGGCTCCAGTTCAAGAGGGTGGTCAGCGGCATGGAGCAAGTTGTCGAAGGCATGAACTACAACCTCAGCATCGATGCAGTGAACGGCGACGGCAAGGAGTGCGTCTATATCGCGGAGGTTTATGACATATCATGGCTCCACAACCGCATGCTGGAGTTCTTCCATCTAGTGCCGTCTACGGGCATGTGCAGGCTCGACGACCACCCAACGCCGCCGTCGAATTCCCGGTGCCCCTGCATCAGGCCTACCTTCCTAGTTTTACTTTCTAGTTGGAGTTTGTTTATGTTCATCCAGTTTCAGTAGTTGTATTGGTCATCTCGTTTCCCTCCTGGCTTGTCGGTTAACAACGAATTTATGGTTATACTCCCTCCGTTCCACAATGTAAGATGTTTTAGGTGTTACACATGTATGTCTAGATTAATACTAAAAAGAATGGACACATGCACTTAAACGTGTCTAGATACATGTGTGTGCATGTGCATGTGGAAAAAGACCAAAACATCTTATATTATGGAACAGAGGGAGTACTTGATTTGAGCTAGAAGTAAAGTTTCAGTACACAACTTATTTAGGGGAAATTTGATTTTATGACATTAGTATTTGACAAATCTATCACTTTGTCTGCACTTGTTTGTGTAGTCTGAGATTATAGATGCATCAAGGTTTATGTCATACTGTTAGGTGTCATCACCATACAATATCTTGGAGAAATGTCTAGTCTGAACCTTTTGTACATCTAGTATGACACAGATATAGTCTGAGATTATAGATTCATAAACCTTGTACAATTAGCTCTATCATTGTTCAATTTTTTTAGCTCTATCATAACTATATTTTGCAATTTCTTCCTCTAAAACAAATAGAGTTGCAAGGTGAATGAATTTATAATATTCATGTATGCTCTGAATTGCCACCCGTATTTCTGGCAATACAAATTGTTTGATGTAAGCGCTATAGAGTATACACGTTCAGGGAGATTAATAGTACTTTGTAGAACACGTCAAACATATACAGATTTCCAATTATTTGAGCCCTAAGTAAGCAGGAAAGACACGGGCTCATGTTTTGCATGCAGTAGGCAATAACAAACATTGAGAAAAAATGTAGACCGTTTTGAAATTAAAATCCATGATTCCTGCCTGGTGCAAACATTTTTTTTTTTGACGAACAAACGGTTAAGGCTGCTATTTCATTGATAGTAGTAGGAGAAAAGCAGAGTACAGATACTCCTAGTGTCGTATAAAGGAGGAAAAAAAAGAAGCTAAAGCTAACTAGACTAATTTATAGCGGGTGGCCAGCTCTTGGAGTAAGCTAATCTCCCTTGGTCTTTGCAGAAGGTTTGCCGCGCTCAAACGGCCGGCAGAGCGCCACAGGCTTGCTTCCTGGAGAATCGTCATCTTCATATTGATCATGCTGCTTGCCTAGTGATTAAAACCGCGGGCATTTCTTTCTTTCCATTTCATCCACCATACCAGTTGTGACATCGCCGTCCACTCTTTTCGTTTGTGCTTCTCGGTCAATTGCCTTGTCTCGGTGATCACTGGGAAAAAACTCTCGCCTGACGGCCAAATGGTACTCGTCCCTCTTTGTGCTCTCGCCTGACGGCTTGCTTCCCAGCCATGGGACCGCTCTCTTGAGGCCGTGGGTGAAAGAACTCCGCCTCTGCCCCCGGTGGCCACTTACTCTATCGACGCTCACGTTGTATCCGGTGCTGTTGCTTAGGTTGATCAGGAAGAGAGTGATCCCTTGCTGCATTTGTCAAACGAACTTTGCCAGGACAGAATGTAGGAATGAATTTACTAACAAAATCCATAACTTAATAGCATAAATTAAGTAGAACAATCATATTTTCAGTATTGATAACAAATCTAAAAAAGTTGCGAACTATGCCAACAGGTTCGTTTTAAGAAGGCCACTGAGTTAGAATTCATACATGCCGTTTACTGCAGTGAGCGTACGCACGCAGCTTGTACGGTGCATTGCTATCAACTGAAAGAACTCCATTGCCCATAAGGAGCGGTCAGCACACAAGAGCCGTGTTCCGGAAAACACTGGAGTGATCACCTACTTAAGTTTACACATGTGAGACTTGCCTGTAGTACTCAGGATTTGGTAAGAAAGTTTCCCTGTCAAGAAACCATAGTTGCCACCAATGAGAGTCTGCCTCCACAACTCTTTTGTATTGTACTTCGATGCCATTCCAAGTTGATCGAGATACCTGTTTTGCATCGAATTATATGTCACGACATTTTGCTTACACAAAGATCCTAGATCAGTATTGACTTGTTTAAGATTCATGAGAAGATATTGAGATCTGACCAGATGCTATTCATGAAAGTATTCGACGCCAGTTGACGGCCATTATTGAGATATAATAGACATGCATTCCGAGAACACAAATGCCGCTAGTACTCCAGCTCAATTTTACTAAGCAACAAGGAAAATCTACTGACACATCTCAGTTGGCTGGGCGGAACGAAGTCAGGGTGCGTTGGTGAACCCATGAACGGTCGTATACCTCCGCTATGTACATGCCCTCTTTGCCGTCACCGTTCACCGCGTCAATGCGGAGATTATAGTTAAAGCCGGACACAACTTGTTCCGTACCGCTTACCAGCCTCTTGAACTGAAGCCCGTCATTTGCTTGGCTGGCGTGCTGAGCCACAGCCCACCTAGCAATCTCCTGGACATACGGGTCATTGAGATCTGGGATTGGTTCATAACCACCGGTCTTTTTCCATGCTGCGGTGGGCGTAGCGATGAAGCAAATGACAACAACAATACTGACAAGGAGAATGTTGAGCACCCTCATGGCTGATTGGCTGGCGTTTGTGGAATCGCTAAGGGCTTTGCAAGTTTGGGAAAGATGAGTTGTGATTTGCTATGAGGAAGGTACGCTGGTGCCCATGAGACGTGAAACGATCACATTTATATAGACAGTGGAACGTAGAAATTAATTTGGATGCATATCAATTCAGTATCAATTGAAATCAGGACATTTATTGGGACCAAAATGATAAGGCAAGAATTGATTTGGATACATATCCACCTATACAATTTAGTAGACGTTAATTAAATAGATGTTGCGTATCTGCACCCATAATGACAATGTGGCAAAAAATGGCACTAAAATGACATCCTTCCAAAATGTAAAAAGAATCTGAGCCTAGCAATTTGATGCGAAAATCACGGGAAAATAATCTTGGCAATAAGAAACTCGCTTTGGCAGGTAAATAATAATCCTAATTTGGGTCCGCGCATTGTATGGTTTTTGGGTCCGGTTTCACTAAATAACTGGATCAATTATATTCTCCTAATAATGCATAGGCAGAGCTCCTGCTATTTACCGTAAAAAATTATCCCAATTTGAGGACAAAACCAAATGAAGCCGACCTCCTGACGTTGGAGGTTTCAATGATCAAGCTCCATATCCTCATGAAACGAGGCCTCACGATGAAGAACTTGGTCGCCGCCTGGCTAGATCGACGAATCCAACCTCTGAAGACACACATAAATCTCTTATGCGATTATACTCGTTGCACTTTTTTGTGTCATCCTACACCATGCGAGGCCTTTCATAATGAATCAGTGATGCATAGACATAGGATAGATGCAGAAATTAGGTATCCCAACAGCGGGGAAAGAAAATTAATGACAGTAAAATCCCCATTTTGATGTTCTTCTGCTTGTTCTTTGCTCTCGTATGATTCTATTCTACATCATAAATTGAACAAATGGAATGCCAGTTTCCCTCAAGAACACGCCTTGGCCTCGAACCTCGGTAAAACTACAAAGACGATCAATGTCGGCGCCAAGTACACGGGAGAAGCAACAACCATGGGCACCGGGTTCTGAACTGGGATGCTGCCGTCGTCCCCCAGTTGGCCTCCAGCCGGACGCCGTTCAGCAGCATTGTCCTGCTCTGGTGATCCCCATCCTTGGGGGTCAAATGGTACTTGTCCCTCTTTGTGCTTTGGCCTGACGGCTTGGCTCCCAGCCATGAGACTGCTCTCTTGAGGCCGTGGGTGAAAGAGCCGTGCCTCTACCGTCGGTGGACACTTCCTCTGTCCACGCTCATGTTGAGGTCGTTCTCGAGGGTCGTTGTATGTCGTACTGTTGGTTGATCAGGAGGGTAATCCCTTGCTGCATTGTCAAATAAACTGTGTCAGGATAGATGTCAAAATGAAGTCACTTTTCAGGCAGAACAAAATCCATAACTTAAAAGCATAAATTGAGTAGATCAGTCATATATTTTCAGTATTGATAACAAATCTTATTTTTTTGGCGAAACTATGCCAACAAGTTCGTTTTAAGAAGGCCACTGAGTTAGAATTCATAAATGGCGGCGTTTACTGCAGTGAGCGTAAGCACGCAGCTTGCGTGGTGCATTGATATCAACTGAAAGAACTTCATTGCCCTTAAACCAATGCCACAGTAGAGCACTGAGAACAAAAAGAGCGGTCAGTCGTTTTCTGGAAAACAATGGAGTGATCTGTGATCAGCTACTTAAGTTTACACATGTGAGACTTGTCTGTAGTAGTCAGGATTCGGTAAGAAAGTTTGCCAGTCAAGCAGACCATAGTTGCCACCAATGAGAGTCTACCTGCAAAATACTTGTGCATTGTACTTGGATGCCATTTCAAGTTGATCGAGATACTTGTTTTGCATCGAAATTATGTCACGACATTTTGCTTACACAAAGATCCTACATCAATATTGACATGTTCAAGATTCTTGAGAAGATATTGAGATCTGACCAGATGTTATTCATGAAAGTATTCGACACCAGTTGACGGCCATTATTGAGATCTAATAGACATGCATTCAGAGAACAAAAATACCGCTAGTACTCCAGCTTGATTATTACTAAGCAAAAGCAACAAGGAAAATCTACTGACACTTCTCAGTTGGCTGGACGGAACGAAATCAACGTGCGTTGGTTAAGCCATGCACGGTCGTACACCTCCGCTATGTACATGCCCTCTTTGCCTTCACCGTTCACCGCATCAATGCGGAGATTATAGATCAAGCCGGACACAACTTGCTCCATACCGCTTACCACCCTCTTGAACTCAAGCCCGTCATTTGCTTGGCTGGCGTGCTGAGCCACAGCCCATCTAGCAATCTCCAACACATCCGGGTCATTGAGGTTTCTGATTGGTTGAAAAGCACCGGTCTTTGCCGAGTCTGCGGTGGGCGTAGCGACGAAGCAAATGACAACAGCAATACTGACAAGGAGAAGCACCCTCATGGCTGGCGTTTGTGGAATTGCTAGGGCTTTGCAAGTTTGGGGAAGATGAGTTGTGATTTGCTATGAGAAAGCACGGTGGTGCCAATGAGACGTGAAACAATGACATTTATATAGACAGTGGTACGTATAAATTAATTTGGATGCATATTAATTCAGTATATCAATTGAAATCAGGACATTTATTGGGACCAAAACAACAAGGCAGAATTGATCTGGATACATGTCCACCTATACAATTTAGTACCAATTAACAGTACACGTTAATTAAATAGATGTTGCGTATCTGCATCCATAATGACAATTTGACAAAAAAATGGCACTAAAATGATATCATTCCAAAATATAAAAAGAATTAGAGTCTAGCAATTTGATGCAAAAAATACGGGAAAATAATGTTGCCAATAAGAAACTCGCTTTGGCAGGTAAATAACGATGGCGATTGCAGTTTAAGAAAGTTACGAACAGCTACTTGTTGTTTTAGAATTTGGTAACAAACATTTTTTGGTAGCCAATTAAAGGCTAACACTGCAAATTAAACAAATGAGAGAGTGATTAAAACTTTCTTTTCACTTAGTAAACCAAACATCCATTTGGCCTTTCTCTCTCAGTTCACCATTTCTTGCGCACACATAGTTTGGCCCATTTTCTAAGTCCTTGGTTTGGTGGGTGCCTTTTTTTGCAAGAAATGTTGAACGGTGCTCTTGCATATAGACATAGGGTAAAGACAGGAGATAGGTATCTCAGCTGGAGAAGAAAAACAACATTTTGATGTTATTCTGCTTGTTCTCTCCTCTTGTATGATTCTATTTCTACATCATAAAGTGAACAAATGGAATGCCAGATTCCCCTCAAGAACACGCCTTGGCCTCGAACCTCGGTAAAACTACAAACACGATCGACGTCGGCGCCAGGTACACGGGCGAATCAACAGCAGCGGGCACCGGGTTCAGAGCCGGGATGCTGCCGTAGTCTCCCAGCTCCAGCGGGACGCCGTTCAGCAGCATTGTTCTGCTCTGGTGATCCCCATCCTTGGCGGTCAAATGGTACTCGTCCCTCTTTGTGCTCTCGCCTGACTGCTTGCCTCCCAGCCACGAGACCGCTCTCTTGAGGCCGTGGGTGAAAGAGCTGTGCCTCTGCCGCCGGTGGCCAGTTACTCTCTCGACGCTTACGTTGAGGTCGTTCTCGAGGGTCACGTTGTATCCCGTACTGTTGCTTAGGTTGATCAGGAGGACGGTGATCCCTTGCTGCATTGTCAAATAAACTGTGTCAGTATAGATATCAAAATGAAGTCACTTTTCAGGCAGAACAAAAAATATTAATTAAAAAATAGTAGAACAGTCATATCACTTCAGTATTGATAACAAATCTAAAAAAAATCTGATACTGTGCCGTTTGCTGCAGTCACTGAGTAGAATTCGTACATGTCGTTTGCTGCAGTGAGCGTAAGCACGCAGCTTGCGTGGTGCATTGATATCAACTGAAAGAACTCCATTGCCCATAAGCCGGTGCCACAGTAGAGCACTGAGAACAAAAGGAGCGGTCAGCACACAAGTCCTGTTCTGGAAAACACTGGAGTTATCACCTATTTATGTTTGTCATGTTTCATGCACTAGCCAACTATCCAAAAGTCCGAACTAATAGAAATTGACAGTACAATCCTCATATACACTTCAAAAAAAAGTTTACACATGTGAGACTTGCCTGTAGTAGTCAGGATTGGGTAAGAAAGTTTGCCAGTCAAGCAGACCATAGTTGCCACCAATGAGAGTCTGCCTGCAGAACACTTTTGTATTGTACTTCGATGCCATGCCAAGTTGATCGAGATACCTGTTTGCATCGAAATTATTTCACAAATTTTACTTACAGAAGATCCTACATCAATGTTGACTTGTTCAAGATTCATGAGAAGATATTGAGATCTGACCAGATGCTATTCATGAAAGTATTCGACACCAGTTGACGGCCATTGTTGAACACCCCACCACTTTCACTAACCCAAGAAGAAGCCCATGTTCCATGCCTTTGGAGGGTAAGTTGCATGTCTCTGTAAGTATCTTCAGCACGATCTAGGTACTTAGGATCTACTATCTTCCTCATAAGGTGGACATCATCCCCTGAAAACAAAGTGTCACTGCTGATGCGTTCTATGTATCAATCTCATCAATTGGTCGAATAATTATCAAGTCTGTCCCAACATTAAGATGTTATTCACAACTATTTCGTCTTCTAAGAAAGGACTTGCTATTCCTTCACAGAACAGTTTATGTAAGCTATTTTATTTAGGAATTTCATTAAGCCTTTCCTTCACATTATGCATGACAAGAGGACCAAATTAAAACGGAACAGAGATATATTATTTTACTCTAGTTAGACAAGCATTAGTATGACATATGGACATAACTTTGATAAAGTCCTGCCTAAAAAATGCTCACTGTTATTTTTTCTGATATCTTTAATTCATGCAAAATATCAATCTATTGTTTTGGAGCACCAAACAAGCCTTTTCTAAATGCTACGAGACGACGCTGGCATATCACATACCTCCACCAAGATTGTAAATATGATGCGTCAAGGCACTGACAACACCATGACCTGAAGTCTGAAGTAACTGAGTGTACCATTGTCGATCAAAGAATCCTCCAGGTGCTAAAAGGAGTGGCTGGGTTAGTGGTGGCCTATACAACTGCCGGAGTATGGATTTAAGTTCAGTCACATCCTTGCCATAAAGATTAGCATTGACTCTTGCCCCGGTCCCATGCCCACTCAGTTCATTACCTGACAAGACAAAATTATTCGTTCATTCAGAATTCAGACTTCTATTTTGGAATAAAAGGGGAAATATGAAAAAACTTAGTAGAGAACAAGAGAATACAATAGATTACCAAATTCCCACGAGTCAACAGGGTATCCTTTTGAGATTGTGTATTTTACAAAATCGTACGCATTTGTAGAGTTCCATTTTCCCGTCCAGGAACGTTGGACATTATACCTTCCATTTAGCGCATTCAGCCCAAACGTGATAATTGCTCTGCAGATAGATTATGGTCCATCCATGAGCTATTTCTGTTGAGCACTTATAAACTGCATAAATGATACTAAATAAGCGCACACAGCTTGATTTCGAAAATGATAATCCCTCTTTGTGCACATCAGTTCCTTGTACATATATTTCACTTGGCTATGTTGATAACTTCATATAGCTTGGTTTTACCATATCTCCTCCCTAAACAAAATATAATACTGAAGGCATGTAGAAAGAACACCACTGCTAGTTATTTTCCCCAACTAACAGGAGGTTAGAAAAATATCCACAAAAACGCTAGAACTCAGAAGACGACAATGTAAATGCAATGTCACTTGGTTATGAGGCTATAAGACTACATGAGCACAAATACGTGAAAATCTAAGAAAAGTTATGCCTGTTATATTTAAATACTTAAGGTAAGTCAACAACGACACAAAAACAAAGTTAAAATTAGAGTCCTCACCCTGTTTTTTGGAATAGATCATTCAGTTTGTCCCACCTATCCATGCTTAGACAACCGACTGAGAAACCAAACAAACCATTAGACACATTACTGAATGAGGTGCATTGACTATTTGTTCCCAAATCATAAACAACTCGATCTTGCAGAGAGCCTCCCAGCCTAATCCTCAAATTATCAAATGCTGCAGACAAAAGAGAGTATCTTTTAAAACATTTAGCAAATTAACCAACTATTGCTTACAATGGCAAAAGTATTCTGCAAGTAAAAATAATTATAACCACCAGACATGACTTGAACTACATATGCTACATTACCATGTCAGAATTCTGGAGAACTTGACTTAATTATGAAATTCACAGTAGGTGGGAACATAGATCCACATAGCTAGGAAAACTAATTAATATAGACCAGTGGCAAGTAGTGCATGAGGACCAAGTATTCATACCTTGGATGGCTTGAGCAAGGAAGGGGTGATCCAAATCCTGAACGAACCAGTTGGTGAAAACAAGACGCACAAGAAACGTAAGTCCAGGAACCACAGTGTGCAGTAACAGCCTAATATTGACAGCAAGACAAGAACGGAGTGTCGGTAGTGCGTACCAAATTTAGAATCGAAGATTGACCCCATGGACACTGGTTGTAGTTGCACTTCTCCGGCGGCCACCAGTCCATGGTAGCGCACACGTAATTCTGATCCGTCTCAGCGATTTTCGCCGATCCCTTAACTATGACCGTGGCTTCCTCCTCCGGCTGCTGAGCCGAAGCCCAGCGAGGAGCATGTAGTAGACCGACGAGTGCAAGAAGGAGGAGAAACCTCGCCGCCATGGTTCCTTCCTAAAGATAAGGCAAAATCAGGATCCAATTATGCGCTCAATTCGCTCAGCACTCCACTCCGTTGGTAGCATAAACAAGAAGATAGGGAACCGAATTAAGCAATTAACCAATCAGATCAGTAACAATACGAGGATACGCAGGTCTAGAAATGCTGCCGTCTGTAAGAAGCAACGATCCGAAGCTTCACATCTGAAAGAAAAGATGCCACTCTTGAAGAGTACGGAGAAGAAAGCAGAGGCCCCACCTTCCCCTCCGTCGTCCCTGTCCGCGACGAGAATCTCCTTCGCCCCGAGCCGGGAGAGCCGCGGTGGCGCGAGCGGGAGACCGGAAGATCCGGTGGTCGGCCGCACGGACTTGGGTTGGAGCTCAGGCCACCGTCTCTGAGCCGCTACCGTCAGTCGGCAGGGCAGCTCCACTCCAAGAAGCTTTGCTTGCTGCTGCTGGCTTGCTGTGGCGACGTGGCGGCTCGGGGAAAAGCGCAGCTTCAGAGGAGCAACACAAGAATAAATTACTAGTGGGTATATCTGGATACCCGCGCCATTATTCTATCTCCGGGTGGTGGAGTTGTTCTTTGGTCGGATGAAAATGTCTCAGGTGATGAACAACACTCTTTTTTCACTAGAGTATTGAAGCTGTCCAATCACACTGGATCAACTCAATGTACCACACTCCATTTTTTCTACGAAGTAATTTATACAATACTCTGTTCTTTTTTAGGTGATAACATAGTTTTGTTTGTGTATGAATTTTCTTTTCAAATGCTTATCTGTTAGTTTCCGAAATTTTGCGGATGAGAGGTTTAGAAGAGTTAGGTAGAGGTGGAGCGTCCCGAAAGCGACAGTGCGCCCACCTGGAGGTGTATAGAGATCACAAGATTTGCGCTTAATTAAAGAACAAGAAGAGGCAGTGGGTTGGACGTTGGTCGGATCTTGGATCGAGCGGCTGAGTGCATGCAAAGCAAGGCACCTCGCTTCGGCAGGAAATGTTGGAGACGCGCGCCGTCCGGTCTCAAAAAAAAAAAAAAAAAATCTCCCGTTTCCAAGCTTCGTTTGCTAGCAGGCTCATATTTCCCTTCCTCCTCTATTTTTAGATGAAAAAAGACCCCGGTTTTAAATTTAAAAAAAGTGACCCATGGACACTAGCAACAAGGGTATATTTTTATAGTAACCACCCGGGTGAGATATCAGAAAATCGGTCCTGATAGGAGTCGAACTCTGGTCTGCAGGCTTGCACCACTGTTCCCCTACCACTAGGTCTCTGCCTAGTTCTCGCTGGTTTTAAATTAACAAAGCCCCGATTCCAGCAGCTGAGTTCGGTGCCGATGTCTTGTTTCCTGTGCAGCCGTTCGGACACATCCTAGCTTTTTAGGATGGAGACCTGCTTAGAGCATCTCTAAAAGAGCCCTTAAAACACGAAAACCCTTAAAAGTCCGGCGACTTTACGGGTCGAGTCCGGTTTTGTGGCCAGAGCAGAGCCTGTAATAGTTTGCGAAACTGTAAACGTTTTAAAGGCCTCCTCAAACGCGAGCTCCAACCTGTGTCTTTACAGATTTGAGGGCGATATACAGGCCACGAACTGGCCGGAATTCTTCGTCCTCTCCCCACGCCGCCGTCCGTACCAAATACTCCAGCCGTCGATTCCTCGTGTCTCCGGTAAAATCTTGCACTGCCGTTCAAAGATTCACAGTCGCCGCGCTCGAGATACGACCGTGCAGGCGAAAGCCGGCTCCATACGTGCCGGAGCGAGCTCGACCGGAACGACGGAGGACCAGAACGAGCTCGACCGGAACGACGAGGTCAGAGTTGGCCGCTGACAGCACCGAGGGGCTTCGTGCGTGCGCTGGGAAGTTAGCTAGCTGAGCTCCTGATGGATCGATTGGGCTTCGTGCGTGTGCCGGCAGCTAGCTGAGCTCCGGATGGATGGATCGATTGCTGCACCGCAGCTAGCTAGTTGAGCTCTTTTGGATCGATCGATAGCTAGACCAGTCACGCGCACGCGCAGCACGACGGCGGCTGTTGTACGCATCTGGTATATGAATCGGTGAAGTGTAGTATACTAAGGATTGGGGAATGTATGAGGAAGAAGAAGACTACAAAAAATATTTAGAGAATATTCTGTTTTACAGTTCAGCTATACGGTTTCTGCTATGGCGCGACTCGTTTTGGTCAAAAAATGCGAGATTCGCAGACCGTAAAATGGTTTTAAGGTTCCGCGGTTTGAGGTCTCTCTTGGAGATGCTCTTATCTTCGGTGTGATTTTTTTCTAGAACTGAACTTTCTTTTTCAGTTACATGTCAAATTGTTTCCATAACTTAACTCTATTCTTTTGTTTTAGAGTCACGCGCGATTCAATGTACGTGTTCCAAAAATACAAAAAAACGAGGTGGACCTACCGAGGGAAGGCAACCAGAAGGAAGCCGCGATGGTGCACGTGTGGACCGAGGTGGAAGTGCACACCTACCACGCCCCTCGCGGTGCTCTTCGACTCCTACCCGCATGTCAAGGCGTGGTGGGAGAGCCTCATAGCAAGGCCGTCCATCAAGAAGATCAGCGCAAGCATGGTTCTAGCGAATCCATGATTTGTAGAGACCGGAGATCTCATGTTATGTTATGGCTCTTATGTATAGTGTTTTTCGTTTGCTGGTAGCACTAGTAGGGCAATAGTAAGCTTGTACGTAATCGAGAATTGCATGACTATGCTATCTGGTGCTTGTATATACGTACGCTATCGCGAAATTCTTTCAGTCCAACCATTTAATAATCACTAGTATGAATCAACCAATTTAAGTCGTGTGCTGGTGCATAGTGGTCAGGATCGCACATAGTTGTTTCGTTGATTGTGTGAATGCTATTTCAGGGACTCAACTGTTGCTTGTAAGTCATAAATAAAAAGGTAATGTTTTTATTTTTATTTTGAAATGGGGACATGACTCCGGCGTTTGCATCAATCGATGCACACAACTTTTTATTGCGAAGTTTCAGAATTCCATGAGTACAAACCATGGTTCACATAAAGTGAACATAAAGATCGGGCAGCGGAACCAAAAAACACAAATCTCCTAAGAATTTTGTGTCCATTTAGATAGCCGCCAGAAACTCTGGAAGTAGATATCCCGAGCTAGGGCTGGACATAAAGCTCGAACCTCGGTGATGTTAATGAGCGCTCGGTAGCTTGACTCGTTTGAGCTTGGCTTGTTTTCTTCATGAACCGATCTGAGCAGTAATTTTAGCTCGTTATAACTAACGAGTTAAACAATCAATCTAACGAGTTTCATGAGCTACTCGTTAAACTCGTTAGCATCGTCGCAGTAGGCTGCAAATCTGCATGGTTGGCCTTATAGTGTAGCACTTCTAACATTAATATGCAAATAGCCCACGAGGAGCACCAAAAAATCTTCTCTATATGGGCGAAAAAATCTGTTGCACCTGATGCTTGCTTGATAGCTTGCTTAATTAGCTGAATACCCCAATACATCTTCTTAACGAGTTTTAACAAGTCGCTCGCAAGCGCTCGCGAACATATAACGAACCCGAGCGACCATCTCCAGACGGTGCATCCAAATTTTATATGCGCACGTTGCGCCTCTGGGAGAAGGAAACACCACTGATGTATCCAATGAGTAGCCATGGAATAACCTAAAAAAGTGAGTAACCCTCTTTATTAAACATAATATCATTTCGACAATTTCAAAATGTAATTAGTATATATGTTCTCGACCACATGAATCCAATGTCTCTAATAGCGATTTAACAAAATGTGGAACTACTAGATTTAAAAAAAATATTGGTTGATTTACTTTGCCTTTTTTTTGGCTTTGGCAAAAACACCGAACAGAAATTTCACTCGAAACAAAATAGGCTTAGTTATGCAATGGAAATCATTCTAGCTACCCGGACGATCGGCGTCGGTTTCCCATCCCCATGTCTCTTTCACACAAAGCTCCTCTGCCGCTCGTGGCTGGTTTCCCGTGCCGCCACTAGCTAGCCGCTGGTACGGAAGGGAAGCGGCCACCCTCCGCTAGTTCCCTACGAAGAGTTGTCTTTGCAAGGGAGAGGCAGCAGTGCTACGTGTGATGGAAGGTGCTGCAATGAGCGGGCAACACTGCTACAAGCATTCACTAGTAGGAAAAGGGCTACCGCTGACGGACGGAAATGGCCTACCGCTGGCGGACGAGCGCCCGCCAGCGATCATTACGCCAGTGGGACTTTAGCCCCGCCAGCGGTATTATTTTCAGGTTTAAAAAAAAAAGACAACGCGGCACCGCTCGACCGCTCGTTTCGGAAGCAGCCAACCAGCGCCGCCGGTCACGTGCCCCTCCTGCTCGCCGCCGGTCACTGTACCCTCCTGCTCGACTCTGTCCGCTCGCAGCCTCGTTGAACCAGAAGTCACCACCGTCGCCGCCGCCGCTGTCCACCACCAGCAGGCCACCTGTTCCGTGAATCCCAAGCGGCCGGCGAGCACGGGTAGTACTGGTCTACCGGACCATGGCCAGCCACCCCTCGAGCTCGAGGACGCCAGAGACGAGGAAACCATGACCCGGTGGTCTGCTTGCTGACGAGCTTCGCTGGAATCGCGGCGGACGCGTCCCAACAGCCGGCGACTGCGCATGGCCGGCGAGCGCGCTGGAGCAGCGCGACATCGACGGAGAAGGCCGCGCGGTGGCTAACTGTGCAGAACAGAAGGTCCGGCGAACTGCGCGACGGAGAAGGCCGCGCCACCACCTGCCACAGCTCCCTAGCCCGGCGGCTCGCCGCCTCCCGCTCCTTCCCGTTCACAGCGGCGCGGACCGCCCGAGCCAGGACGAGAAGGTCGCGCGGTGGTTAACTGTGCGGATCAGATCGAAGTCTGGAGGTTGTGGAGGAGCATGGCGTGCGTGGGGTGTGTGGCTGGCGTTGTTCAGAGATGGTGGGCCAGGGGGTGGCATTCTTTTGGGACTTGACCAATCAGGTTGAAGACACACAGATCGTGTGTTTGTTTAGGTTAGTAGCAACCGTTGGATCGATGCATGCATTTGATCGAGAGAGAGCAGGTGGACATGCACATGCGGTGAGAGAAAGAAGTGTGGGCCCATGCGCATTTGCTAAGAGAGAGAAAATGCTGCCACTGGCGGACAACTATATGCCCCTACCATGCCCGCCAGCGGTACTTCAGATACCGTAGGCGGACGGCTATGGTGTCCGCCAGCGATAATTTGCTTCTTTTCTGGATCTAGCGGGGCTAACTACCGCTGGCGGACGCGTCGAAACGTCCGCCAGCTGTAACTAAAGTACCGCTGGCGGACAAGGACATCGTCCGCCAGCGGTAGTTAGCCCTGCTTGTTCGGTTTTGCGTGACACTACCGCTGGCGTGCGAGCCAAACCGTCCGCCAGCGATAACCCAAGTATCACTGGCGGGCGCTGCAAACCGTGCGCCAGCGGTAATAGCGTCGGCGGACGGAAATGACGTCCGCCAGCGGTAGGCTGGTGGCTATAAGCCTTTTTCTACTAGTGATTGTGCGGTGGTTTCCTGATTTGGCCATTCTGAACTCTTGAAATTGTCAATGTGTCGACCTCAGTCTATTTCAAAATGGCTTTCATTCGCCCTGTGTGGCCTATACCATCAATGACTGGCAATGCTGCAAGGAGCAATTGGCGGAATGAAGCTTCGTTATGCTTCTAGGATCAGGTTACACGTTTATCTAGCCATATTTCTTTGTACAACAACGTTTGAATGCTTAAACCCACATCTTCGATTGATTGCAATTTTGTGTTTAAACGCTTGGCAACTCGATGAGTAATATTTTTGAGAGAACAAAAGATATATAATTACTACATGCACACTTGCCGCAACGTCCTTGCATTGTTTCTTCATATGTGTCACTGCATCTCTCCAATCAACGCTGTCCGGTACGTCCACCCGAGGAGCTAAACCCAGCCTCGCTGGTGCTCACAAGTCCCGGGACCAGTGTTAGAGCTTGCCGGGGACACAAAATATGATTGTCTCTCTAATTTTTCTTTCTATTCTAACCCTTGTGAAAAAAAATTCTTCACAAATTCTTTTAAAGCAGGGGGGGGGGGGGGGGCAGTGGCCCCCCTCCCCCAACTTCTGCATACCTCCCCCATTAGCCAGGAGCAATACGATTCTGAGTAACCCACCAGCTTCCTTGGTACTCGCTGCAGATAAAAAAATATAAACAAAATGTCTAACTCGTCGTCCATAACTAGGCTCTAGTTTTCTGTTGTGACACCAAATGAGGGTGATTTTACCCTATGGCGATTCACTGGCTTCTGTGGGGAGCATCAACAAATATCTCAATCGGACATTGTTGTGAAGATTTGTGGCTATGCAAAGGTGATTTCAAGACATGAGACGGAAGAATGGCAAATGAGGAACTCTAGAGAGGCAATCAAGGATTGTGATCTTGAAAACCTCCTCTACGATGGTGTGCCATTTACATGGGATAACATGCACCTTTAATTTTTTCTTTTGCTGGTAACACTAGCAAGGCAATGATTTGTATGGGCTGGAGATCTCGTGTTATAACTATAATGTACCATGTTTTTCTTTTGCTAGTAACACTAGTAAGGCAATAGTAAGCTTGTACGTTTATCTTGAATTCAGTTACTGTGCAATTTGTGCTTGTGTTAACCACTGGATTTTTTTAAATATTGGCTGTTTTAGTTTTGTATTTTTCGCAAAACCAACAAAAGAAATTTTCACTTGAAACGTCACATGGTTCTTCGTGCAATGGGGCCATGAAATGATCGCCTTTCATAAATAAAAAATGTTCACCCGAAAAATTATGAGGATAAAACAAGCTTAATTACCCCCGTCGGCACTTTTAGACTTTTAGTTTAACACCCTAAAGAGGTTGTCTTGATTTTTATGTGTGGTTTTCTGACATCTAAATTTACCCTCGCACCTCTAGGATTTTATTTGAATCTTTTGTTAATTGATGTTGGCAACATGGTCTAAGGTTTGATTTTGAAGAGTGTTGGAGAATTAGCACACTAGTAATGCGATATGAAAACTACACATCGGTACTGTATAATAACTTCATGCGCTAACTTTCAGTATGATTACTCAATCACGGAAGGAAAAATATGCATCCAGCATATACGATGATATTAGGTTCAGAGTGAACCAAGGCCACGTGTTGAGTGCAAACAAGAGTATAGTACAAGTACTGATGCAGCAACAAGCATCAACATAAACACATGTTACGTGAAACCCCCCTCAATTTGAGTGAAAAAACCCACGGCGCCAATCCACCCAAGTCTTTTTCCTCTACTATCAAATGTGAGATACGACAACTTTTTCTCTAGAGTATAAATATATAAAGATATCACATATTTTCGATGCAATAACAATATTTGGAGCACAAGAGTTATGCATTAAAACAACCTCACCAATAGTGGTGTAAACAACAACATGAGAGAGACAAGATAGTGGACCAGAACTTCACAACTTGGGAATCACCGGTTGTCTAATTTCAAGCTGTTTCTTCAACTTTCTCTCCTTCACTTCTTTCTTGTCTTCCAAACTTTCTTCTCCAATAATGGAGGCTAACCTACGATTTTCTTCACCCCACCCAGTGGTGGCTAGATGGAGACTTAATGTTTTTGCACAACAGGCGTAGTATACTTTCAGTATTATCATGTCAGCTGTGCGCCGCTTTTTGGGTCTAATTTCACTAGAATTCTCGGAATAAAATGGTCCGAGGATAATTGGAAGCTCTCTATTTTTGAATGACATAGAGACATTCCTTACGAAGAGGCAAATATATTAGAAGAAGTACACTGATTTCGAATCAACAGAAGAGAAGTTGTCACGTAGTACGAGAGACTAAAGAGAGACATCATCCAACCATACGTCCTCCCAAAACCTTGTCCTCTCCGGCCCTTGACGCTCTTCTCCCCTGCGGCCGACACTAGCCAAATCGCCGACCACCGGTACCAGTGGCCACCTCCTACCCCGGCCATCCCTCTAAGCCCCGATCCCCGCTCCATCTATTCTCCGACAACAGCACATACAACCCCCCCCCCCCCCCCCCCCGCACATACTTTAAGTTTATTGCTTGGCACTGTCGCGCTCTAGGCTCACAGTCGCCTTCTCCACCCATGGAGTGGGTAGAACAAGAGAGAGGTGCGATGCAAGAGGAATACATTGGGGGAGGAAGAGGGGATAGAGGAGGAAGATGGTGCCGCGGGGAGGATAAGGAGATAAGGGAGGTGGCCCGGGTGTGACGCGGCTGCACGCGACGCGTAAACACGCATGTGGTCACACTTGTTCCTGCCTCCTCGGTGGGTCAAAACTCGGCAGCGGTGTACATATATAGTGAAATTCACACTTTTGTTTTAAGATAGAAACTTAGAAAATTGATAGTTCATCTTTTAATCTTACCCTATTATCCACACCCACAAAAATGTCCTACCGTAATTTCATTTTTCAAATCAAACACCATCGAACTTTGAAAATATTTTTTAATCGTCTACGTAATAAAAGGCCTCAGGATTTTGTTTATTTCCAGATTGTGTTCCTAGACGATTGCTGATGGGTTTAAGCTCTTTCCAGAGATCAATAGTTTGCTAACTTCCCATAAACTAAGATTTATGGTTTTGTAATTGAACAACACAATCAATGACGGTCTTGTGATGACGGAATTTGAAGATTTTGTATAAATTAATCCATACAAATGAAGTAAGATTTGTTAAAAAATCCATGTCGCCAAAAGTCAATGGATTTATCACAACCCGCTCCTTTATAGCCAAATAGGATCGAAGATTAAGCCACTCTTGCTGACGAACCTCGCACTTGCCTTCTTTACCAATAACCGGTATTGGCATTTGCAAGGAATTTCTATGGCGCTTAAATTGCAGATGTCACCATGGGACCAGATGCCATCATAAGTTAACAGAAATGTCAAAACAAACTGGTTAAAATCAGCGATTTGTACAGAGGTAACCTAGGGGTCCTCTGGGTCTAAACCAATAGATCGCAGATGGATAACTCTTGCCTAAAATCACATTATGGTGGTCGAACTATTTTGGAACTAATGATGCATTGGAGTACTCCATTCAGAACATGACAACAAGAAATAAAGTCCCACCCAAATATCAATACAACGGTTATGTGACTGTTTTAACAACACATCTCACGCTAAACTAAACGACGGAGCGTCACTTGTACCCAGCACGCCTACAGCCATGATGACCACGCTCCGGCTTCACAAATCACAACATCGGAAGACCAACCGGGAGCGGAAAGTGGAGCAGGACCACTGGTACGACGACGGGCAACTGCATCCAAACAGGCAGAAGAGGCACCCAAGACGGCTTCAGCTAACACATGACAAACAAGACTTGCAAAAACAAACACCAGGAACAAGTAAACAAAGCCAAATAAAACAGCAAGACAACAACAATACCATTTCGCGTACGACCAGGTCGAACATGATCTACCGCGGGGCCTACATCTAAAGAAAGAGCACCATTGCGGATGAGCTCAGAAAGAAGTAGAACCAAAACAAAAGCTAAGTAACCAAAGAGTACAACATAAGCACATATCCCACAACAGTAAGAAAAGTACTCAAAAAACACAAGCAGTGGCTATTAGAATAATTTGAGCATAGTCCTTCAAATATTTCAGCTAATCCACTTGTCTGTTATTGGTTGCTCAAAATGTGAAGCTAAAAATGTATTTTTTTTTCTTGCTATTGGTTGCTCTACATTTCTATAATATTCAGCAAATTATGCAGGACACACGATAACATTTAATTTACACTTCTGCTCTTTCAAATTTCAAATTTTAGTTGTTGTCAAAATGAAACACTGTGTTCATTAGCATTTACTCGCACAGGAGAATTTACCAATTCAATTTAATTCACACAAACACGCTTATGTGAGGGTACACCTTTCTTTGTAAGTTCAGACCGAAGTTTAACTTGGTGCAATACAGGCAAGAACTGAATCAACGCCATGAAATTATATATAGTGCGCTACAGCCAATGCAGGGCTAAATCCATCTTCTCTCATATGTAAGAAAAAGGTTACAACAGCCAAACTCTTAAACCGTGTATATTGAGCTTGAGTTAGCGGAGCAAACACTGCAGTCTTGTTTTCAACTTCCAGTCAACCCAATAGAGAAAGCAGACACAACAAGTCAAAATGGAAATGAAGAAGCAAATCACACAAGAAACAACCCAATTAAGAAAAAAAAATCAAACCAGCAGAAAAAAAAGAAAGGACACCGTCAGGAGGAAATCAAAGAAAGAAATACTATAAACGCTCAGAACGACGCGGAATACCCTAGATCGAGTCTGAATGAGGAACAGAGCCAAGATAAAAATATCCACATGAGACAGGAGTTGAACGCACACATGAAGAACGTGTGCCCTATGGTGACGACGAAATGCCCCATCCCTGGCTCCAACCCCAGCCCGATATGCCGACAGAAACCGATGCCGCCCAGTGCGTCACAAACAAAGTGAATCCATCCAAATGGATTCAACCTACAGCCTGTACGAACCACCCCACATACCTGACTATTTATATGTTTGAGACTTAGATGAAGGAATCATATATACCTTCAGATGCAGGTAGATAGTATAAGCGTCAACGTGATGACATACAAAGCAAACAAATTCATCATTCCACTTCTGTGCTTGATCTCTAACAATAGTCACAAGCTTTAATGCATCAGATTGTTGATCAGCATATCGTCATACTTGTTAGAATAAACCGGCATAAAAAGGGTACAATTATACAATTTGAGAGGAAGGGAATGGAAAATATTGCAACTATTGGAAACATAAGAAAAATGTTCAGCGGAGTGTCCTCAAAATACTGCATGTCAGAAAAGTGTGATTGCAAAGCCAATTATTGGACTAAAATCAGATAATCCACTCTACAAAAAAGTGGTAACTATGTACTGGCTGCAGCTCAAATAATATGAAATGAACAAGCATTAGCTTGCATTACATCAGCTAAATATAGCTCAGTCATTTCTAAACTAAACCCCTCCGCTGTATATGTAAATGTAGACAATAGTTGGACTCAATCTCTACATCATGTCATACTCATACACCAATAATCGGCAAAAGTAGACCAACAGCACACCAAGCATAATCTTCAAGTAGTAACGATATTATTTCAATTTAGCACTGATATGATAAAAAAAAGTATCAAGTTGACGTGCTCGTATAGAATTAATGATGATATGGTAAGCTCTTACAATAACCTAACCGAGAAATTTACAACATCTTAGCAAAACTGAAACATCTACTAAACAGTTTAAAATATAAACCAAGAGAATGATCAATGAATCATTATTCAGTCCCTGCTTCCAAACCGTCAAGTTTAAAAGCACTTGCTAATTCCATTATAGCATAAGCCATACTTAATCTCGTTGGAGCATCGCGGTGATCGTTGTGATGGAAGCGGTCGCACCCGCACCTCATGAGCAGTACAGAGGGTGGAGGTGAGGTCTTTTTAATTCAAGCTAAAAAGATGTACTATGCAATATACATAAACTAAAGCCATCATGATGTTCTAAGCACTAAACTGGAGCACTTGTAGCAAACACCTCAAATGTATTCACATACACGATTCTAAAAAGTATGTACATACTTGCTAATAATTTAGCAGCTCAACAATTATGTTGCATGCTTTGCTTAGTGATAAAAAGTGGCATCTAAATTTTGCAAAGCAAGCAGTGAACAAATGGAGCACCATTCTTCTTTGTAATATAATAATTAACTTTTTATATGGCGTTCCCGTAATCTATACCTCAAGTGGATGGAGTACCATAAGAAGATCTATTTTCATGTCAGCAGTTCTAGATGGATGTTACATTCGTTATCGAGTTAGAAAATAAGCAAGCTTTCAGTTTTCTGTAGAATTCTAAATGCAAAATTATATATGAAAATAACTTTGTGTTCACTGGTCAAGGTTCAAAAAAGCGGTAAGTGGTAAGCGAGCGGTGAGCCTCCGATCAGAGGAACTACTGCTTAAGCGTTTTGTACGGATATGTACGGACAGAAAATAGGAAGCAATTCTAGGCATATATAAGCAATTCTAGAGAGAAAAAAAAGCCAAACTGGGCCTGCCCAGCCAGGCCGAACGCAGCACTCATGCCCCCAGCAACGAGCAGAGACACATCGCTGCCCTAGGTAGCACTGGCCACTTTGCAATTGTACCCCCGCCCCCATTCTATCTACCCAAACCACCCCAAACAACCCTTCGTGCTCCTCCAGCACGAACGCGACACAGCACACACGCCCCGATCGATCCACACCCAACACCAGGCCGCATCAACCACATCATCTTCTCCCATGAGCTCTCATGAGACGGGGAGGGGGAGATCCGGCGGACAGCAGAATATATTAGAGGAACAGGGTGCGAGGGTAACCTGAGGGCGACCGGCGGCGAGCAGATCGAGTAGATCGAGCTCGAGCTCTCAGGGTGGAGAAAGGGCGAGGAAACAAGCTTGGCGGAGGAGGAGGAGCTTCCCCCGACGGCAAGGCGGAGCAGGGACGAGGAAACAAGCTTGGCGGCTGCGCGGCGGAGCTTCCCCCGAAGGCAAGGCGGAGCAGCGGCGGCGGTCGGAGCAGTGCTGGCGGCGGCGGAAACGAGCCTCGCGTCCCAGCAGCCAGCAACAGCTCTGTCTCGGGCTTGGAATCTGGTCAATTTCTAACCCTAGGTCCTTGTATATTCCCGCCCCGGTTTCCTCCCTTTTTTCTACCCCAAAATTTGCTCTCCCGCCTGGGAAGCTCCGCCGCGCAGCCGCCGCTTTCCTCGCTTCGCTCCGCTTCAGCGTCGCGGAAGCGTACGCTTCCTAATTGAGCAACCGCTTAATCGATCCTTGCGCTTAACCTCCCGCTCAGGTCAAAATCGAAGCGTTTGGCCTCCGATGCGCTCGCTTACCCGCTTAAGCGCCGCTCAGTTACCGCTTTTTTGAACATTGTCACTGGTTGTGGAGTAGGCAGAGAAGTCGTGCTTGATCCAAAATTCATGTCCTCTCCAATCTCCAGTAGTATCCTGAAACCATTACACCACAATTACGTTGGAGTAAAACCAATGCCAAAATAGTATCATGTATTCCTTAAATACATTATGTGCAATCACAAGCACAGCTTCCCTCGTGTGCAAGGACAAGGGCATCAATATCGAAATGTACAACATCATCTCCTCTCACAGCAGAACCATATGTTGTTTTCTTCCTTCCTGCAAGCCGCAGCACCAGTCCCTGTAAATTAAACATATCAGCAGCTAACTTTAACATTTCCACAAGCACTTGCCAAACACCAAGCAAGAAATCAGCAGAGGTGAATCGTGGTCGTCGGCGGCAGCAGCAGCCTACGGTCGGTGCCATATGCGTGGGGAATGGGTCTGCGAGGAGCCATGCAATGGGATTGGTTGTCATTGCATCCGCGCAAGGCTGTCCCTGGCAGCAGCAGCGTCGCATCAGCGCGAGGGTTGTCCCGACAGCGGCAACATCTTGGCTGTGGCGCCTGACAGCGGAACGGAAACGGCGGCTGCTAGGTGCTACGACTGGAAAATTGGAGGCGCAGCGGCAGGGCCGTAGGGGGTCGCAGGGAGCGGCGTCCCGGGGATGTCCCACGGCGGAAAGAGGAACGGCGGCGAGGCGTGGCGGTGGGGAGGCGTGGATGTCGTGTGGCGGCGGCGGGCAAGCTCTCGCGCAGGTACCGTGTGGCGGCGGCGGCGTGGAGGCTGGTTCCCGCGGAGCGGCGATTCCAAGGAGATTGGCATTTGTACGAGGGCATGGAGGAGGAAGTCGTGGGTGAGGGGGCTTACCAGGTCGCTGCCGCCGCCAGGTTCGACCTCCGTCACCGCCGCCGCCGGGTTCGACCTCCGTCGCCGCCGCCACCGCCGCCGGGTTCGACCTCTGTGCGCCTCCGCGTCTTTTCCCCTGTCGCGAGCGAGTCGGGCTTCATCTCCACGCCTCTCCATGCCGGTCGCCGCGTCCACCTGCGGGCCCGCGCCGAGCCCAGCCGCAACAGGGCACGCAAACAAACGTGGAAGCCCCTAATCCATGTGTGGCTGATTTGTGGGCCCGTGTGTCGTGGACGCACCACAATCCAGCAATTCTAGGGAGCTTAGATATGTGAGGGGATTACACACATGGACGATACGACAAGTGTGAAGACAACTCTTCATCTCAATTAAAAGGTACAACCTTTCGCATAATCTGCAGAAAGAAAACTACTCTGCGAAAGACTATCACAGGGATCGCTTTATGGCGATCTAGGGTTTCAACCTAGATTTCTTTGTCCTCCGGCGGCGGCGACGTCTCCAAGAGTTTCTACCGCTCGTCGCCGACGAGTTCCCGTGATCTGGCCCTCTCTTGACCCACGCCTTGTGATTTGAGACGGGGGAGCTCTTGTGGTGAGCTCGTAATGGCGCACCAAGATGAATCAAGCGGCTCTTCAAGGCCGCGATCGGAGGGGGTTGAAGATCTCCTCGGTAGGATGAATCTGATCGAAGAAGAACAAGACGATTTCATCTGGGAAGAAGAAGTAGTTGAATCTGTAGAGGCTGCAAAGTGGTTGGCGATTGCCAGGGTTCACACAACCAAGGGTTTTAGCCCTAGCGCCCTCTACACCGATATGCGATTCGCTTGGAACCCAGCAAAAGAGGTAAAGTGGCGTCGAATTGAAAATAATTTATTTACGGTCCAATTTGGTTGCTTGGCAGATTGGAACAAGCCGATGAAGCAGGGTCCATGGCTGTTTCGGAATCAAGCTTTCCTGATTGAAGAATACGATGGTTTTGAGAACCCTAAATTTGTAATCCTGGACAAGATGGAAGTCTGGGCGAGGGTTTTGAAGTTCCCAGACAATTACCTCAAGGATGCGATCATTAAGGGTTTATGCAGAACAGTAGGGGAAGTGAAGGAAGTCCAGACCAAGTTACTGAAGGAGATATGCCCTAGAGGCACTTAATAAAGATAGTTTATTTGTCATATCTCAAATGTTCATAATATGTCCTATACCATGCTATAACTGTATTAAGCGGAAACATTAATACACGTGTGGTACGTAGACAACCAGGTCCCTAGTAGCCTCTATCTAACTAGTTCATTGTGCAATCGATGATCGAGATTTCCCGATCATGTGATGTTGGAGTCAATTGACAATGGAGTCATGTCATTGGGTGAATGACGTGATGGACATACCCAATATTTGTAGGACGTAGTCATTACGCCTTTGATCGTGAGATCAACTCTTATCGCTATTCCTGGAAGATACTTTGATTGCATCAAACGTCATATCTTATATAGTGTGACAATAACGGTGTCCCTCTCGGGTATCGGAAGGAAGTATGTTGAGATGAGGGATCAAGAGCGGGATTTGCCAATCCGCATAGCAGGATAGATACTCTGGGCCCACTCGGTGAGATTATGTAAAAAGAGCTTGCAAGCATGTGACTAGGTCACGGGGACATAATATCACAGATGAGTAAAGAATAGTGTTGTCGATAACGAGATCAAGCTAGGTATCATGATATCTAAGATCGAGTCTCCGGCACACTAAGTATCGCCAGGCAAAAGGTTTAAGACTCGACGTCTGAAGGTTCGAACGATAAAGTTATTCGTTATCTCGCAGGGATTAATTCTGGGTATCAAAGGTCCACGAATTAGACATTGATCGGAGAACGTGTCTCGATTATGTCTGGCGAGATCTCGAACCGCTGGGGTAACACACTTAAGGAAGGATGACATTTATAATAAATTGGAAATAGAAGAGAAAATAAAAGAGAGCACCGGAAATGTTCCGGGAGAGTTCCGATGGAGATCGGAGAGCGACGAAATAGTTTTCGGAGCAGGAATTAATTAGATAAAATGTATTTGATATTAATTAGTTGAATTAATGATTAAATATATTTTCTATTTAATTAAATTCGAATTTTAAAGGTTGTTTTGCATAAATGGGCCTTAGAGGCCCATTAGGGGAAAAACCCCAAAAAGAAAAAGAAAAAAATAGGAAGGGGGAGGGCCAGCCGGCCTAGGTGGGCCAAATGGAACCCACTGATACGTCTCAAACGTATCTATAATTTCTGATGTTCCATGATGATATTATACCAATTGTTACATGTTTTATATACACTTCATAGCATTTTTATGCATTTTCTGGGACTAACCTATTAACAAGATGCCACAGTGCCAGTTCCTGTTTTCTGCTATTTTTGTATTCCAGAAAAGGTAGTCTGGAAATATTCTCGGAATTGGACGAAACTTGGACAGAACCTCCTATTTTTCCAACACATACACGGAGTCCAAAGGAGAGACGGAGGGGAGCCACGAGGCAGCCACACCATGGGGCCGCGCGGGTCCCCCCTGCCGCCGCCCTTTCGCCTATTTAATCTTCCCGACGCGAAAACCCTAAATACCCGAGCCATTATTCACGAAAAGTTCTAGAGACGCCGCCGCCATCAACCCTAGCTCGGGAGGGTTCAGAAGCTCTTCCCGGCACCCTGCCGGAGAGGGGAATCATCACCGGAGGGCTCTACATCACCACGCCTGCCTCCGGAGTGATGCGTGAGTAGTTCATCCTTGGACTACGGGTCCATAGCAGTAGCTAGATGGTTGTCTCTCCACTTTATGCTATCATGTTTAGATCTTGTGAGCTGCCTATCATGATCAAGATCATCTTATTGTAATGCTACATGTTGTGTTTGCTGGGATCCGATGAATATTGAATACTATGTCAAGTTGATTATCAATCTATCTTATATGTTATTTATGATCTTGCATACTTTCCGTTACTAGTAGATGCTTTGGCCAAGTAGATACTTGTAACTCCAAGAGTGAGTATTTATGCTAGATAGTGGGTTAATGCCTCCGGTAATCTGGGAGAGTGACAATAACTTCTAAGATTGTAGATGTGATGTTGCCACTAGGGATAAAATAACCGATGCTTAGCTTAAGGGTGCGTCGTTAGGTCTAATACATTTGTTTACATTACGCACATTACTTAATGCGATTATCCGTTGCTTGCAACTTAATACCAACGGGAAACCCGGATGACAACCTGGAGGTGGATTATTAGTCATAGACGCTGTTGGATAACGGTCTATGTATTTTGTCGTAATGCCCACATGAATATCATAGTAATCATCATGTCATATATATGCATTGTCATGCGCTCAATATTTTGTCAATTGCCCAGCTGTAATTTGTTCACCCAGCATGTTAGTTATCTTTTATGGAGAGACACCACTAGTGAACTGTGGACCCCGGTCCATTCTTTTACACTGATAATACAACCAACTGCAAACATTGTTCCTTTTCATTCTCTGCAATTTACTACTGTTTTCCACACCATACGTTTAATCATTTGTTTTCAGCAAGCCGGTGAGATTGACAACCTCACTGTTTCGTTGGGGCAAAGTAGTTTGATTGTGTTGTGTGCAGGTTTCACGTCAACGCGCCACTGACAACTTTCAGAAGTGATTTCTTGCTCCTACTGGTTCGATTAAACCTTGGTTTCATACTGAGTGAAACTGCTGCTACACTGCTTCATACCTTCCTCTTGGGGTCTCCCAACGAACGTGTGATCCACGTCATCACCCACCTAGGGGCCGGCTGCCTCCTTGGCCGGCTAGGCCATGTGGGGTTTAGTCCCACATGGCTTAGCCAAGGGAGATGGTCTCCCTCCTCCACCTATATATATGAGTGCCCCCTTTGCCTTTTAGAATACACCAATTTCTCTCTCTCTCTCTCCCATTTAGTCGTGACTCCTCAATTGGGGTCGTGCACGGGTTGAGTGTTTCTCCACCATATGCACACCGCCGTGCTGCTGGTCTTCCGATCCAAGTCTTCCGCTGCTCGTCCCTGGATCGGAGCCCGGAGGTCGTCATCTTCACCGTATGTGTGCGACTCCCTGCGAGGCACCACACTTGGGGTGCTAGGAGGTGTTCATCTCCACCACCATGAGGTCGGTGTCACCATCCTCATCGCCGTCTTCGTCATGCCAAGATCTTCGCGACCTCGAGGTCGGCTACGTCGTCTACTTCGACAACGCTTGTTGCGGGAGCGTAATCCCCGCTATCGGTCTACGAGGGTACGTATATCGATCTTCTGCATATTACTATATCTGCATAGTATAGATCCTGGCTAGTTTAAGGTTATCGTTGTTAGGAAATTTTTTGTTTTCTGCCTACGATCCCCTTCAGTGGTATCAGAGCCGATCTATTCGTAGATATAGCTGTACGCTTTTAGAACCCGTGTTTATCACGGGGGCATCGTTCTTTTATTTGCTACCCTCTCGCTGCACTTGCATTTCCGGCGGCATTGAGTTGATGAAGCGGCCCGGACCGACCTTACGCGTACGCTTACGCGAGACTGGTTCCACAACTGACATGCGGCTTGTATAGTATATGTGGCTGGCGGGTGTCTGTCTCTCTCTCTCTTTAGTTGGCTTTGCATTTTCAATGGAGGGCCCGAAAGGGATGAATAAACATGTAATTATTTGATCGTTGTTGTGGTCATAGGTTCGTAGGTATGAAACCGGTTCTATTTACGAAAGCCCCAAGCCACGTAAAATATGCAAAAGATAAAGTAGAAAGCGTCTAACTTTATTTTGCAGGAGCAATGTGATATGGTCAAGGTAGGTTTGATAAATTGTTTATAAACTGTGGGCGCGAAGGAGACCATCGGCGCAAGGACCATATCATGTAGCATTACATATTGATGTTATGTTGTTGTATGCATCTTATATTGTGTGTATATATAGTTATATATTAGTTACACGGTGGTAGTAATATAAGATGATCCCTCCAAAATACCATTAGTGTTCTTCCTTTGGCATGCACCACCAAGAAAGTTCTACGTTATGAGGCAGGCCGTGACGATCGGGTGTCAGACATATCGTCGTTCGCATACGGTGGGTGTAAGACATGTTTGCACAAGCGTATACGCTGAAGGTTATTATGGCGAGCCTAGCATGTACAGACATGGCCTCGGAACACGGTGACCGAAAGGTTAAGCATGAGTCACAGAGTTGTTGTGATTGACATGTCGATGTCTACCTTTGAAGTTATGTTGCCGGCTCTGACGATGAGGGGTTGCATAATGGATGAGGATCGTGTAATCACTAAAACGATTCGAGGGATATTCGTTTTGAGTAGGAGTTCTGGTAGTTTTATTTTATTAAAACTTGAACCATATTTTATTATGAACAAAGTCTTTATGTTTTGCAAAACCGCTGTAGACATTAACCAATGTAATAGCCATCTTAAAAAAAAAATTAGGCGCATTCCTGCGATTGAGAAACTTAAAAGGTTGGGTCCAAACTTAATAGTTTTATACGGTAGCTTGAGAATACTCCTTGTTTAAACTGTTAGCTCTATGTGATACAATACCCGTTAGGAGATAAACCCGGAAATTCCGCTAGCAAAAGGATAATTTGGATTATCAAGTTTTGTGCGGATAATATCATCATAGTCCAGTGTATGCTATAATCTCTACCATAGAGAATTAATTGTGGGTGCGAGTTGTCAGATCGCGAACATATGAGATGATCGCTGAACTCGAGATACACCGCAAGTTGGGTTGATGAAGTTTATCAGTACTTTGACTGTTTTTTCTTCTCCAACAAAGATGGAAGAGAATACTCGCATTAAAGGAGCACGTGGCAGCCATACTTGATGACATTGGCCATACTCGATGGCATTGGTCATATTTGATGACATTGAGACGCCTCGCTCAACTAGATCACTGGATGACAGACAACGTTGCCAGGTGCAAATAGTTTGTCATAGACTATATCATAAAAGGGGAATCGTTCACCTTCATGAGTTCTTGGTTGCATTGAAGAATCAAGAAGATGAAACAGATCGCCGGGAAGTCATCAATGATGATGGTGTGTATATGATATACACGTTATGAATGTTCTTGCCTAAACAAGTACTCGCTGCAGAGACTAAGTTTTAATACTGGTCATGTTTTATGAAAACCGGATTTTCTGCTTGAGTAGTTTGGAAGGATGAGGAGACAATGTGTGTTGATGATTGACGTGGGCCTACCCTTCGGGTGACCCACTGTGAAGGTACCTGGTGCACGCATATGGAGGCCCATCAAGATAACATGATCAAGGCCCATGAAGGGACCCGCAAGGAAGGATTGCTCTCCAAGTTAGGCATAGGTTAGGTCGGTTTAGACTTGCCATATCTGTAATCCTAGTCGGTTGCCCGAGACCCAGTCTCCTATTTAAAGGCTGGGAGGGTCCCCGATCAAGGACACGATAGCATACACGCAACTCTAGCCTCAGAACCCTTGGCGAGATCGACATCTCGCCGAGACCCTTGTAACACCTGTTTTCACCTCATCAATAATCAGACAAGCAGGACGTAGGGGTGTTACCTCCACACGAGGGCCCTGAACCTGGGTAAATCCTTGCTTGTCAGCCGTAGATAATCGCCAGTGCTACCAATCTCGTTCCTATTCTCAACCCTAGGTGCACTACCATGGGATTTGCCGAGTTAACACCTCGTCAATTGGCGCCGTCTGTGGGAACGAGTGGCACTGGGTTCACGGTTTCGCCGGCTCAATCTGCATCCGCAAACGGCAGCTCGCCGATCACCATCACGGGACCGATCCCCTTCGGCTCCTTCGACTACAACCCGCACTCGCCGGGATCACAACCTGCAAACTCGGATCTGCAATCAGGTGAGAACGTACCCGTTTGTCCTTCAAACATTACTGCTAATCAGACAGGGGCGTTTGTCACGGCGGACTCGAATCGATCTTCAACACCCGCATCCCCATCGACTGGATCTGCGCCTATGGCTCCGCCATCACCCGCAAAATCGGTGGCCTCATCTGCATCAACTCCGCCAAGATCGCCGACGCTCTCGGAGATGATGTCATTGATGGCACGCCTGCATCGACTCCGGTGCCTTCACCAACACCCTCAGAGATGGCATCTCTGATGGACGAACTACCCGTGTCTCCATCGGCACCCGCGTCTCCTTCGACTGAGGACTACGCACCATCATCAGCAAAAGAAGCTGCGTCAGACGACGCAATGGATGTCGAGTCCGTCCACAGCGACGACGGCTGCGGACGTCAGGCCATGATCGATTTCTACTTCAACACCGCTGCTGCCTTCCTCAACAATCGCAGCAACGGTGAAAAAGGCAAAATTTCGCGTAACGCTCCAAACCAGATCTGCATGGTGCAGACCGAGAACCGAGAGGACGGAGCACCCGAATCGTCGGCGAGTGGAGCAAGGCGTCCTGACGTCAGAACCTACCCGATGACTGCAACCATGCCAGACGGCAGCACGATCGTCATCACAAAGGAGCAGGCGATCAAAGCAATCAAAGCAATACATGATTGCACCATGATGCCCGAGGATTCGACACCCGAAGAACTCGCGGCGCACAAATACATCTTCTGGCAGGAGACCTTAAGGTTGAAAAACCTCAAAGCAACCCTCGACGAGCGCAAAAAGGCTGCAAGCGCGTCGAGTGCACGACGCGCCCAGCTGTCGTCACTCTATTCTTCTGGAGGAACACAACAACGTTCGCGATCTAGGCTGGCGCACCTGACAGCAAGCGAGCGGGCGGCGCTGACCCGCGATCTAGATGTGTCGTTCATGACGCACGACGAAGATGGAATCCCCATCCCCAAAACGGCTCAGGGAGCCCTCATGTCAGTGGCCACGTACCTGAAAGCGACACAACCTCCAGACAGTGACCCGAACGCGGCACTGCATCGCCAGCAAATCAAATCGCTCCACATGGCAGGCGGAGCCCTAGCCACAGTCGAGGAGCACCCTGGAGGAAGCAGAACCCGTCGTGAGGCCACCCCGCGACGCGAAGTACAGACAAGGGAGAACCGCGACCGTACAGTCGCAAACCAAGACGACCGAGACCGGTCAGGACGCGGTCGACGCGAAACTCAGCATCGCGAGGCGAGTGGTGATCGCCGCGATGTCATGGCACAGCATCGGGTCAGCAGAGGCAGAAGCAGAAGGTCCACGCGATCTCGGAGCAGCGATTCAGACTCGGGCGACGAGTGGGAGCCTTGTGGGGCGCTATGCTTCACTCGACGCATCCGCCAGGCGAAGATGCCCAAAAGATTCAGACTCACGTCTGAAACACCCAAGTTCGATGGCAGGCAGGAACCCTCGTCCTGGCTAGAGGACTACAGAACAGCGGTCTCCTGTCAACGAGGCTCAACCACAACTGCGATGCAGTATATCCAGCTCATGCTGTCTGGGACCGCGCGGGATTGGCTGAAGAGCTTACCCGAAAACTCATACGACTCCTGGGAACGTTTCCAGGAGGACTTCATCAAAAACTTCCTCGCAACATGCGATCGACCCGCGACATTCGCAGAACTGCAAGCTTGCAGGCAGCGTTCAGACGAACCGCTGCGCGAGTACATCAGAAAGTGGACCACGATGCGCAACTCTGTAGGAATGGTGTCGGAAGACAGGGCAATCGACGCTTTTATCGCAGGAGCTGCCAGGCACGACTTTCGGGAAGCGCTGTGCCGCCAAAAGCCAACATCTATAGCACAACTCATGAAAGTAGCTAACGAGTGGGCAGATGGAGAAGATTTGGTGCGAGAGCATCAGGAGTCACCACGTGGCAACAACAACCACGGAAGCTGGGACAGAAGAGACGGCCGCGGCAGGCGCAAACGCAAATCCCACCGCTACGACGACCAAGACGGAGTCGAATTGGTGGCGGCTGGATACGACAACCGCAATGACAGCAGTCGCAGTGCGAGTCGTCAAGATGATCGTGGCAGGAGTCGCCAGGACGACCGCCGCGACTACGGACACGCAGAGATGGATATCGCAAACAGGAGTGGCGCAAACGCCGATCATCATCACCCGAAGGTTTGGGTGATCAGGAGCTAGATGAAGAGTGCAGATTCCACATGTTCAAAGGCCAAGACGGCAAGCTACACTCAAGCCACCTGGTGAAGGATTGCAGAAAATTCACCAGGATGACAGACGCGTACATAAAACGCCTGCAAGCAGCTCAAGGTGCGGCGGCAACAGAGCCCCTGCACCACCTCCTCCTCCTGCTCCACCCGCAGGTCAAAACGCGCATGTGGCAGGCGCAATGCAAAATCAAGCTCGCCTAGAAGCCCCACCAGAACCGGCAGAACGGTACCCTGAAGCTCGTGGACAGATGAACATGATCCAGAAGGGACGTCCAACCAACAGGGAGCAGAAATTGATCACTCGACAAGTCAATATGGCGGTCATGGCACCCCCAGCAGTACCTGAATATCTGAAGGGGTCAGAAACAAGCATAACGTTCTCACGTGCAGATCATCCCCCAGCCGTGGTGCGGCCAGGGCACGCGCCCCTGGTACTCGACGCTCAAATCGGTGGCTACGCCATGTCCAAGGTCTTCATGGACGGAGGAAGCGGAATCAACATAATATTCGCTGACACGCTTCGCAAGATGAATCGCTCAGTCGAAAATCTACCTGAGTCAGACACATCCTTTCATGGCATAGTCCCAGGCAAAGCAGTCCTGCCACTCGGGACACTACAGCTCCCAGTTTTTTGGGAGCCAGGCAACTTTCGATCGGAGAAGGTCGACTTTGAGGTCGTCGACTGGAAATCGCAATATCACGCGATCCTGGGGCGCCCGACGTTTGCTCGGTTCATGGCGGTCCCGCACTACGCGTACCTGATGATCAAAATGCCAGGACCCAAAGGAGTTATCACCGTCAAGGGCAACTTCCAGCGATCTGATAGCTGCGACAGAGAATTCAGCAAAATATCCGAGACATTCGGGATGCAGGAACAGCTCAAGGAGATCTCCCTCACCAATGATCGCACAGTGTTCCCTCAAACAAAAAAGCAGGCACCCGACGCCGCTTTCAACGCAAAAAACGACACAACGTCGCATCAGGTCCACCCGACGGACCCGGCCAAGACGGTCAACGTGTCGTCCAGCTTATCACCCGCATAGGAAGGCGCGCTCGTCGAATTCCTCCGTGAGAACTGGGAAATTTTCGCCTGGTGTCCAGCTGACATGCCAGGTATTCCCAGGGAATTCGCCGAGCACTCTCTTCAACTCTTTCCAGATGCAAAACCTGTAAAGCAAACAATGCGACGGTTCTCCGAGCCGAAACGCGTAGCTATTGGAGAAGAAGTCGACAGATTACTCGACGCAAAATTTATTCGGGAGATCAAAAAATCTGACTGGGTTGCCAACCCTGTCCTGGTGCCAAAGAAGAATTCGACTGTCCTTCGCATGTGTGTCGACTTCACCTCCCTCAACAAATGCTGTCCCAAGGACCACTTCCCCTTGCCACGTATCGACCAGATCGTCGACTCAACGGCGGGATGCGAGCGCCTATCCTTCCTGGATGCCTATTCGGGCTATAACCAGATTCGGATGAGAGAAGAGGATGAAGACAAGACTGCCTTCATCACCCCTTACGGCGTCTACTGCTACACAACTATGCCCTTCGGGCTCAAGAACGCGGGTGCTACGTACCAGCGCATGATGCAAAACTGCCTCAAAAAGCAAATTGGACGCAACGTCCAAGTCTACGTCGACGACATTGTCATCAAAACAAAAAAGGAGTCGACACTCCTCGACGACCTGCGCGAAACCTTCGCCAACCTGAAGCATTACAAGATCAAGCTCAATCCCAAGAAGTGTGTCTTTGGCGTGCCAGCCGGACAACTTTTGGGTTACCTTGTTTCCGCCAGAGGCATCGAGGCGGACCCGGAAAAGCTGCAGGCCATCCTCACCATGCCACCACCAACAAAACTTCGGGAGATCCAAAAACTGGCCGTCGGTCGCAGCACTTAGCCGCTTCATCAGCAAACTGGGCGAAAAGGCGCTCCCGTTCTATCAGCTGATGAAGAAAACAGACAAATTCGAGTGGACACCCGAAGCACAAGCAGCCTTTGAAGATCTCAAGCGAGTATGACAAACCCTCCAATCTTGGTGGCACCCAATGAGCGCGAGCCGTTGTTTCTATACGTCTCTGCGACTAATCGGGTGGTCAGCACTGTCCTGGTGGTTGAGCGCATGGAAGAGGGACACCCGCATGGCGTACAGAGACCCGTCTACTATCTTAGCGAGGTCCTCTCAGTATCAAAACAGCGGTACCCGCATTATCAAAAGCTAGCCTACGCTGTATTCATGTCTTCACGAAAGGTGGCACACTACTTTGCTGAGCACCCGATCATTGTTGTTAGCTCGGCAGGGCTGCGAGACATCCTCACAAACCCCGATGCAACCGGGCGGGTCGCCAAGTGGGTCATCGAGTTGGGGCCTCGAGACATCCGTTACGAGCACCCGAAGGCAATCAAGGCACAAGTCCTTCCTGATTTCACCACCGAGTGGATTGAAGCCCAGCTACCCGACGTTCCGGACTTGTCCAATTCTTGGACAATGTATTTCGATGGGTCGAAGAAGCATGAAGGCGCAGGCGCAGGCGTCATTCTGATATCACCAAAAGGCGACAAGCTCCGCTACGTCCTACAGATGGACTTCCCCACACCCTCAAACAACGAAGCAGAATACGAGGGACTCCTGCATGGCATGCGGATGGCAAAAGCATGTGGCTGCACTCGACTCATGATCTATGGCGACTCGAACCTGGTGGTGCAGCAAACTATGAAGGCCTGTGATGCTACAGCAGATAACATGATCGCCTATCGCGACCTGTACAACATCATGGAAGGCAGCTTTGACGGGTGCGAGCTGCGCCATATTGGGCGCGAAAGCAATGAAGAAGCAGACAAACTCGCCAACATCGGCTCCACAAAGGCACAAGTACCACCCGGTGTCTTCCTCGAGAAAATCGAGCATCGCTCCATCAAAACAAAGCAAAAAGCAGAGTCGAAAACTCCGACCGCGCAAACTGCAGCCCAGAGCGCTGCACCCAGCGTCAATGATCCACCAGTCGAAGTTTTCCTGGTTGAGCCAACATGGACGCATCGGTTCCTGGCATACCTGAAGAACGGCGAGCTTCCAGAAGACGTAGCAGAAGCGCGGCGGGTGGCCAGACGCGCAAAAGCATACACCATCATCAACGGTGAACTATACAAGCGCAGCACTCTGGGATACTTCAGAGGTGCATAGCACACGAAGATGGTGAGGCCATCCTTCGAGACATACACGCAGGGACCTGCGGACATCATGCGAGCAGTCGAGCTCTCGTAGCAAAAGCCTTTCGAGCGGGGTTCTACTGGCCCACTGCGCTCAGGGACGCGGAGGACATCGTCAGAAAGTGCGTCGGCTGTCAGAAATTTGCGACTAAGCCGCACGCACCTGCGTCAGAGCTGAAGACAATCCCGTTGGCGTGGCCTTTCGCCCAATGGGGACTCGACATGGTCGGGCCACTCAAGAAATCCTCTCGGGCGGACACACTCACCTCCTGGTAGCAGTCGACAAATTCACCAAGTGGATCGAAGCGGTCCCCATCACAAGTTCGACTGCCTCCACCGCGGTCAATTTTATCAAGTCCATCATATACCGCTTTGGCGTCCCTCATAGCATCATCACGGACAACGGCACCAACTTCACGGCAGAAGAGTTCAAGGACTTCTGCAAGGACCAAGGGATCAAGCTCAACTACGCATCGGTGGCGCACCCGCAGTCGAACGGTCAGGTGGAAAAGGCAAACGGACTCGTATGCAGCGGACTCAAGAAGCGACTCTTGGTCCCACTCAAACGAGCAGCAGGTGCATGGGTTGAAGAGCTGCCATCTGTCCTATGGAGCCTCCGCACAACTCCAAATAGGTCGACACAGTACACGCCCTTCTTCATGGTGTACGGAGCAGAGGCAGTCTTGCCGTTTGACATTCGATTCGACGCACCAAGAGTCACGCATACGACGAGGACGCGGAAGAAGCACTCGAAGACGGCGTCGACACATTGGACGAGGCCCGCGACATCGCCCTTGCCCGTACAGCTGTTTACCAGCAGAGCCTCCGTAACTATCATAGCCGCCGACTGCGCACTCGATCCTTCACGGTGGGTGATCTGGTCTTCGCCTGAAGCAGAAGAAGGTGCACAAGCTCGCCTCTCCATGGGAGGGCCCTTCATCGTCACGGAGGTCATCGACGGTGGAGCTTATCGACTGAAGCACGCGAAGACGGGAGAACCCTCTCACAACCCTTGGAACGTTGCGCAGCTGCGCCGTTTCTATGCTTAGACTGTTCAGTCATCAAATGTAATAGGCCATATGTCGGATAGCTGCAGGTTTCAGACGCGCTCTTTTCCTTACCAGGGTACCTAAGGGGGCTGGAAGGTTTTTAATGAGGCGGCCTGCAGCTTACAAAAAGTGGAATAAAATCAATGTTCCTCTCATTTATTTCTTTGCATAAGCACATTCGCAAATACTTAGTCACACCCGAACACTCGGGGGCTGCATCATATGATAAAACGCAGTACATCTTAGCTACGCTCGAAGACTCGGGGGCTAGGTCGCTAAAATTACAGCACTCAGCTACCAGCACTCGAAGGCTCGGGGGCTGGGTCGTATGCTAATCTTGCAAAACAAAATACCTCAGCGCACTCGACGGCTCGGGGGCTGAGTTGCTCAAATTACGCAGCAAAACAAATTTCGTTCACTCAAATGCTCGGGGGCTCGCCCTCTGTACAAACAACAAAACTTTACATAAACTATACAAGTTCCACATTACAAAAAGAGCTAGTCTATTCGGCTGGTTCCTCCTTCGGCTCTACCCAATTCTTTTCTTCCTTCAAAATCTTATGCACTATAACAAGGGCATCTGCACGAGTCTCCCTATAGTGCTCCTGCATAGGCACGGGGCCACCACCAGGCACAGGGGGAGGCCCCGCAGCAATCTTCTGGAAGTCAAATCTTGGGTAGTGCGACCGGATCCACCCGAGCGCAACGTTGGCTCCGCCAATAAGCTGCTCTCGAACAAACTTCTTGATCGCCTTGCCATTACGGAACCTTCTCAGCAATTCGGCTAGACTCCCTGGCTGCTCGTTTAAAGGGAACAACGAGCGATGCACTCGAGCCAAGGCTAGCCTGCAGGTCTCCAGCGCAATGGCGGTGTGCCAAGAACGGTCAAGGAGTGTTGCCAGTACTTGACCCCTAGCCCTGTCTGACCAGAAGGGGTGGGTGGAGTACTGGTCGCTGCTAGCATAGCCATCCAGCCGATCGCGCACGCGAACCTCCTCTTTGGGCTGGTCGAAGCAAGCGCCTGCAAAAAGCAAATCTCAAGTTAATTGCAAGGCAACACAATGCAAACTCGAAAAATATACAGGGCGAACTTACACTCCAACTGATGATTCACAGTCTCTAATTCAGCAAGCAAAAAAGCCTCCCGCTCAGAGGACGGTGATGGCTTCGACTTCAGCGCCTCCAGCTCGCCTCGCACAGCCGCCAAGTCCGCGTCCAGCTTTGCGATTCGATTGGTCATCCAGTCGATGATCTTTTGGTCATTCTTGCTGCGTTTGGAGGTTGAGAGGGAGCAGTCGTGGACGGAGAAGCCTCAGGCACGGCAGCCGTCCCACGCTGTCAGAAACAACGAGGCAAAAAGCATGAGAGGCCTTCCCTACATAAGGAGTCGCAAAACATACTCGGGGGCTTGAATCCCACGAGATCAGTCGAAAAATTAAAAGATCGCAAAAGATAACTTCATATTCATCATCAAGCACGAGTTCATTACAAGCATAACCAAAAGCACTCGAAGCTACACCCTAAGATACTGACTCGGACTAGCCCTAGCATTGCGAGCTGCACGCTCGGCAGCGTTGGCCGCTCGTTTCTCCATCATGGCGATCATGTCCTTCCCCAGCTGGGCTGATCGCTCTTTGATGGCTTCCAGGGGAGTCGCCGGCATTTCGGCCCTCTTGGGAAAGCCAGACGCGATCTTTTCGAAATCAGCACAACCCCGTGCAGCTGCATCAGCATAAATGCGGACTCCGAGCCACATACCGTTTGGGCGCGCACGAAGTCCGCCAAGGTCGAAGATCCTGGGCCAAAAAGCTGGGTTAGCTCCTCAGTCGACGAAGGAACATCTCCTTGGGGGAAGATGCTCCGATAGACAGCAGCGAGGGCGCCCTTCGACTGGCTCAGGCGATCCTTGACTTGGGCGCACAGCAAATCAAAAGCGCCGACGGCACTTTCGAGTGATTCGTCCGCGCGCCTTCGGGTGCGGGCTTCATGTCAAGAGTACCTAATAAGCATAGGACCATTGGGTTAGCAAAAATTAAGCAAAATTGACTTACGCAGTCGCACGCAAAAAAAAATCCCACCCTCAACACGTCCGCAATGGCGCAGCCGCGCCGCCTGAAGGCCTTCAGACTCCTTCGCCTGTCGTGCCTTCCGCTCTGCGTCTTCGCGTTGGGACTTGAGCTCCTCCTCGAGTTCCCGAACGCGGTCGAGTGCGGCCTTGCGCTCACCTGCAAAAAACATCAGTTTTTCTCACATGCAAAAAAGAGGATCAAAACCAAGTAGAAAACACTTACGGGCCGCCTCTTCCATCTTCAAGCGAAGTTGGTCGCGCTCCTCTTCCATTCGCACGTATGTGGCGGCGTCTTCCATCATACGGAGGATGAAGGGCTGCCCAGCAAAAAACTTAGCACAACAGCAAAAATGGGAAGATGTTTCTTTGAGCCTATAGCCAACTATGCTAGTTGCCTATAGCCTCGGGGGCTACTCCCATCGGGAGCGCTGACGCGCACCCGATAGAAATTCAAGCAAAAAACATATTCTTACGTGGTCACGAGGCAGAGGCGAAGCTGTGCCCGAGGTGGACGGCGTGAACTCCGGAGGATTCGGGGGTGCACTCGCCTCAGCTGTCGGGTGCGGCTCGACCCGCGCCACTTCTTCAGTCGCCAGGCTCACTTTGGTGCAACTGGAGGAGTGACGTCCCGTGGGCCATCATCCCTCATAGGGCTGGAACATAGCGTCACACGAAACCAAAATCATCAATTGTAAGAAAGAACGATGCAAGAAAAAAGGGAGTGGTGAGCAAAAGCATACCTGTCATCATCGTCCGTCATCCACAAGGCTATGGACGTCGACAATCTGGTGAACCCAGGAGCGCTGGCCGGAGGCGCCATGCGAAGGGGCGCCACTGCAACAGGATCCCTTGCAATAGGCGATGATGAGCTCGAGTCATCATCGTCTAGCTCAGTCGGTTGCTCCGATTCCAGGGTGCTGGCAGTCGAAGCAACCTTCTTCAAGCGACGCTTCTTGCGAGCTAGCTCCTGGTCTTCTTCTTCTTGCTCCGAGCCCTCGCCTTCTTCGGGTGTGTGAGCGGAAGCCAGAGATATCTCCTCCTCTAGCTCCGCATCCAGCACTTCTACCTCAGCATTTTCTCCACCCTCGGGCAGTGGAGGTAGGCTGACAAAGGAAGGGTGGCCCTACATACATATCACACAAACTTATTTTTCGAGTGACTCAGCATGAATACAGACGAAGCAAATTCAGCAAAGCAAAATGCATACCTCAGGAAGTGGGTGCTCGCTGTCATAGGGATCCACCGGACAGTCGAGGGGACACGGGTCGTTCTTCGTCAGCTTGGTGATGGCACGAACCCGGTCCTCCACCGCTTTCTTCGAAGGCAGAGGCTCTGTGGTCAGGCGTGTCGGGTCATGCACGCCTGGAATTCCCACATTGGGTGCACCCGCGCCCGTAGCGGCTGCACATCCCTCTTGATGAAGGTCGAGATCAAGTGCAGGCCGCTGACTACGCGGCCTGTGGTCTTCATCAGCTTCTCGATCTTCTCCATCAAAGGTTTGGCCTCCGCCTCCTCCGCCGCAGAAGTTTGGTGCAACCACGCTCGGGTCTTCACCAACGGCGTGTGCTCAACAAAATCCGGCAGCCCCTCTTGCTGAGAGGTGAAGTAGAACCACTTCTTGCGCCAGTTCTGCGCGGAGTCGACTAGGCGGATGTCGAAATACTCGACTTCTTTGCGGGCTTGGATGATGAGTCCGCCAACGGCGTACACACCAGCGGCACCCGCATTCCTCCTCACATTGAAGATCTTCTTCCAAAGACCCCAATGCGGGTGAACACCCAGAAAGCACTCACACAAAACGATAAAAACAGCAACATGCATGATCGCGTTGGGCGAGAAATCATGCAGTTGTACCTTGTATGCGTACATCAGTGCACGCAGAAAATCATGAATGGGGAAGGAGAGGCCCCTGACCACGAAGTCGTGGAAGCAGACGCGCTCATGCTCCTTGGGCGCTGGGGTTACCTCGTCGCCAGGGATGCGCGTGGGCAGCACATCCGCCGGGGGCAGCAGCCCGTCACGCCGGTATCCATCCACCTTGGACACCGAGAGGTCAGACCGCGCCCAGTCGCCGGTCTTCCTCCTCAGGGGAGCCGCGGTGCTCGCATGCGGTGGCCGGAGCGGCCTTGGCAGCAGTAGCCGCATCGGCGGCGGCCTTTTTGCGCTTGTCTCCCTTGGCCATGGCGAAGATGCGCAAAAAGCTGTGGAGATGGGCGAGGCAAAACAATGGCAAAGGCGCGAGGAGGAAGACGATGGAAAGGAAGCGGCGGCGGAAGCAAATGGCAAGTGAGTAAATCTCTCTCACCGCCGCGCTATTTACCAATGGGCCCTCAAATCACAACCGTGCAAAACGGGCCTCGCGTGCAATGGCGTATCTGGCCGTACACGTGGCAGCATAAGAGAGCAACCGTCACGGGCCACTCCGCCCACTACGCGCGAGAAACGAGGAACCATCATCACGCACGCCGTGAAAATCGCGCCAGGGCGGTCAAGTCCCATCAAAACAGGCGTCGCCGTTTGGTCAACACTGTCAGTTGGGGGCCCACATGTCACGTCCCATCTGTCACGCAGCGCGTGACATTGTTTGTCAGATGGCGCAGTCGCCAACCAACGTCATCCCTGATGTCATGGGGGAGAGTGGAAAATAAGCAAAACATTATTCGGGTTATACCGATCTGCACGAAACACTCGCACTCCCATCGGGAGCGACTCGACATTTAGTCGAGTGTTACAAATTTCTTGAGAATGAGATTATCCTCAACTGCAAACAATTAAGCATAATCTCGGGGGCTACTCCCATCGGGAGCGCTGACGCGCACCCGATAGTCAGACCAAAAGATATCATGATCAGTCGAATAGTGTTCGACTCAGCTACTTAGCTGGACGCATAATGCAAATCAGATCACAATCTCCCCAAGATGTATCTTCGATCCTTGGAAGCTGCATACATGGTGCATAGGTAAGACCCTTCGATCCGTCGAATGGGCCGGGGCGCGCACATACTGCGTTAGCTCTGAAATTTTCCGTGTCTGACGGCACGAAGAAAATCCTGGCGGACGCGCTAGGTACCCTCAACAGTTATACTGCAGGTCGACTCCGTAAGACCTCCGGCCTGAGTCGATCCTGACCAGTCGATTCCGGGTTCGAGTCTGGGGACTCGAATTTGATGTAGGCTAGTAAGGTTTTGCCCAAGAGCAGTTAACTGGTCCCGATCCGTCGAGTGTACCAGGCCTACTATGTCATTATCCCCAACACATGTCATAAAGGCAGTAAAGCTGTCCAGAACATTAGTCGACTTAAAAGTTGGCTCCAACACATTCATCACAGCAGCCAGTGGTCAGTCGAAATATTTGTCGACTGAGTAAATACTCAAGCAAGATAAGACGTGCATTTACGGAGGAGTCCCTGCCCGAATCTTCGAGTCAGCCAGGCACTCGGGGGCTACTGACGTGGGCCTACCCTTCGGGTGACCCACTGTGAAGGTACCTGGTGCACGTATATGGAGGCCCATCAAGATAACAAGACCAAGGCCCATGAAGGGACCCGCAAGGAAGGATTGCTCTCCAAGTTAGGCATAGATTAGGTCGGTTTAGACTTGCCATATCTGTAATCCTAGTCGGTTACCCGAGACCCAGCCTCCTATTAAAGGCTGGGAGGGTCCCCGATCAAGGACACGATAGCATACACGCAACTCTAGCCTCAGAACCCTTGGCGAGATCGACATCTCGCCGAGACCCTTGTAACACCTGTGTTCACCTCATCAATAATCAGACAAGCAGGACGTAGGGGTGTTACCTCCACACGAGGGCCCTGAACCTGGGTAAATCCTTGCTTGTCAGCCGTAGATAATCGCCAGTGCTACCAATCTCGTTCCTATTCTCAACCCTAGGTGCATTACCATGGGATTTGCCGAGTTAACACCTCGTCAATGATGGCAGACAATACGTTGTGATGGCCGTAGACACTCTCCCTCTGATCTACCATTTGAATAAATTCTTTTGTGATCGCTTGTTAGTATGATTGTTATAAGTGTGTCTCCTCTAGCGAGACGATTGTTCATACATGTTAGTGACAAAATCGTTGTCCTATATTTATGAAGTAATGATCATACACCGATTTGAATTTAGATGGTAAAAGCTCCCACATTCTTAATAAAGGATACAAACTTAATAAAGACACCACATTCTTGTGGCACTAACGTTTAAGTCATGTCAATGTTATAGTCAATGAAGAAGCTCCATACAGATGGATCTACAAGTCCTTAGATTTGATCTTTTGACACTTGCAAGATAACTAAGACACCGTTTTCGGAAAGCGGCATATAACTTATTGATAATCATGCATATAGATGTATGTGGATCAATGAAGTAATTAACGTGTAGTGGAGACCTTTATTTCGTAAACTTCACTAAACGTTTGAGTATAACTTGTTGAGAATCATGCATATGGGTGTATGTGAATCAATGAAGTACTTTAACGTATAGTGGAAATCTTTATTTCATAGACTTCATGAATATTCAAGTAGATATATGGATATCCACTTAGAAAATGTTAGTCCGAAATTTTTGATTTGATCAAACAAGTTCAGAGTGAAGTAGGAAAAAATTTAACAAGAAAATCAAATTCCTGCGATACAGATCGAGGAGATAAGGATTTGAGTTATAAGTTGGCATGTCATTGGAAGACTTGTGAGAAGAGTTCCACAAATTACGTCGCATGGAACACCATAGTGTTATGGTGTGTTTGGACGTCGTAATCACACTCTATTGGATAGTGTGTGGTAAATAAAATCTCTTATCGAATTATTGTGATCATTGGAGTCATATGGTAGAAACAAAACATTCACGTTAGATTATAGGGAAACTATCTAATCCGTGGAGACAATACCATATGAGTGATGGCATGGCTTTTGGCCTAGATTGTCGTTTCAGTAACTTAGTGTTTCGATGTGATCAAACCAAAAATGGATAAATCTTTATAGTATACCATACCTAAAGAATTAGTTGGGTACATGTCTCACGACATAGGCAAAATCGTTGCCAGAATATACGTTGCAAAGAAAATAGTTTCTTGTCCAAGGGTATAAGTGGAAAGAAAGTAGAGCAAGACGAAGTTAATGAACTTCTCTCCAGACATCAGAGTGGCGCAACGGAAAGTGTTTCCGGTGTCGTCCTCCTCAATTGGTAGGAAAATGATAATAAGGATCATGATGCTCTGAGCTCATACTAAGACCGTAGGCGTACGAGGCTGTGTTCCACAGTGTGTGGTACGACAATCTTGTTGTAAAGGTCATGTTAATGGAACATGACAGGCCTACGAACTACAAAGAAGAGATGGTAGACCTGAGTCCGAGAAATGGCTATGAGTCATATATGATCCGAGATAAAATCCATGTACGATTACCAAGTAACGACTTGGGAGATCTTCTTGATGGCATCTAGGCCGTTAATAGAATATGGAATTTTATGAGAGAATAGACACTGATAAGGATCGATTTGTCGTAAAACAGTTCCGACATATTCAAAAGTTGACCACAACGAGATTTTGTCTCAAGTGGCGAAGCCTAAATCTATTCAGGGTCATTTAGCAATTATTATAATTTCAAATTGAGAAATTGATAGATGGATAAGGAAACCTTGTTTCTTAATGGCAACATTAAGAAAGAGTTGTAATTAGTACAATAAGATGTTTGTTGATCCTAAGGATGCTAAACGTGTATGCAAGTTTCAGCTGTCCATTCATGGGCTGAAGCAAGCATATCGAAGCTGGAATCTTCACTTTGATAATGTGATCAAAGGATTTTGGAGTTGTCCAAAATAGTTGAAGAAACCTGCATTTTCAAAGAAGTGAGTGGGAGCTAAGTAACTTTTCTTGATCTTATATGTGAATGGCATATTTGAGTGGGAGCTAAAAGAAATTCCCTGGTCTTATATGCGGAAGGCATATTTGAGTGGGAGCTATGTGTCATTCCTAATTTTATATGTAATGACATATTGAGAATGATACAGATCCTCTAGTAAAGTATAAAGGATTATTTAAATGATTAAATTTTCTATGAATAAAGTTAGGAGTATTAGGCATCAGGTCTATAATTGTATAGATTAAAAGGGCTTAATAACATTAGGTCGGAATATTTTCCTAGGTTAAGATTCTGAAGTGTATCAGAATAGAACAAGCAAAGAAAAAGGTTCTTGCTTATATGACTAGGTAAAATATTAAGTTTATCTTGGCTTTTCAGTGATAGCTAATGAAAGAAAAGGATGTTCGACATCTTGTATGCCTCAGCCATAGATTCTATCAGACTAAAGCTCGACTTGGTGTGACCCAAGTTCTTGGTTGAAGAACGGGTTCTAGAGTGATCCCTGGATGGATCAATGAACAAACGTTAAGTATATTCTTCAGTGTCTAAGAGAACTGAAGATATGTTTTCTGGTATAGGGTAAGAGTGAAAAGACAACTTGCCGTAAAAAGTTACGATGATGCAAGTTATGACACTGACCCATATGACTAGAAATCTCATATAGAATAAGTCCTTTGTTTTGAAGAAAGACATGGTTAGCTTGCGAAGTCGCATATGAATGCACTGTCGCATAAATCTACATAGGTATAGGAATATATGGCAACTTCAGAAGTAGCAAGTGTGGTTGGACTGAGCGGTTTTCTGAGCATGTGTGGTTCTCCTTAATAGATCTCTTTGACCTTTAAGGCCCATGCTACGCGAAGGTTCGAGTCTCACTCCATCGACTAAGATATATTTCACCGTTATCATATGATACAGGATGATGTTAAACGAGTTGACATAGAAGTGTTGCAAAGCACATACAAATCTCAATGTGAGAGATCGTTGACTAAACTTCCTCCTCCACGAGACAAGCATGCACCAAGATGCTATCGGTGCTAAGCTTTTACCAATGTTGTAAACTAGATTAAGTGTTACTCTAGTGCAAGTGGGAGACTGAAGGAGATATGCCCTAGAGGCACTTAATAAAGATAGTTTATTTGTCATATCTCAAATGTTCGTAATATGTCTTATACCATGCTATAACTGTATTAAGCGGAAACATTAATACACGTGTGGTACGTAGACAACCAGGTCCCTAGTAGCCTATATCTAACTAGTTCATTGTGCAATCGATGATCGAGGTTTCCCGATCATGTGACGTTGGAGTCAATTGACAATGGAGTCATGTCATTGAGTGAATGACGTGATGGACATACCCAATATTTGTAGGATGTAGTCATTACGCCTTTGACCGTGAGATCAACTCTTATCGCTATTCCTGAAAGATACTTTGATTGCATCAAACGTCATATCTTATATAGTGTGACAATAACGGTGTCCCTCTCGGGTATCGGAAGGGAGTATGTTGAGATGAGGGATCAAGAGCGGGATTTGCCAATCCGCATAGCAGGATAGATACTCTGGGCCCACTCGGTGAGATTATGTCAAAAGAGCTTGCAAGCATGTGACTAGGTCACGGGGACATAATATCACAGACGAGTAAAGAATAGTGTTGTCGGTAACGAGATCAAGCTAGGTATCATGATATCTAAGATCGAGTCTCAGGCACACTAAGTATCGCCAGGCAAAAGGTTTAAGACTCGACGTCTGAAGGTTCGAACGATAAAGTTATTCGTTATCTCGCAGAGATTAATTCTGGGTATCCAAGGTCCACGAATTAGTCATTGATCGGAGAACGTGTCTCGATTATGTCTGGCGAGATCTCGAACCGCTAGGGTAACACACTTAAGGGAGGATGACATTTATAATAAATTGGAAATAGAAGAGAAAATAAAAGAGAGCACCGGAAATGTTCCGGGAGAGTTCCGATGGAGATCGGAGAGCGACGAAATAGTTTTTGGAGCTGGAATTAATTAGATAAAATGTATTTGATATTAATTAGTTGAATTAATGATTAAATATATTTTTTATTTAATTAAATTATAATTTTAAAGGATGTTTTTCATAAATGGGCCTTAGAGGCCCATTAGGGGAAAAAACCCAAAAAGAAAAGAAAAAAAAGGAAGGGGGAGGGCCAGCCGGCCTAGGTGGGCCAAATGGAGCCCACCTAGGGGCCGGCTGCCTCCTTGGCCGGCTAGGCCATGTGGGGTTTAGTCCCACATGGCTTAGCCAAGGGAGATGGTCTCCCTCCTCCACCTATATATATGGGTGCCCCCTTTGCTTTTTAGAATACACCAATTTCTCTCTCTCCCCCCGTTTAGTCGTGACTCCGTAATTGGGGTCGTGCACGGGTTGAGTGTTTCTCCACCATATGCACACCGCCGTGCTGCTGGTCTTCCGATCCAAGTCTTCCGCTGCTCGTCCCTGGATCGGAGCCCGGAGGTCGTCATCTTCACCGTATGTGTGCGACTCCCTGCGAGGCACCACACTTGGGGTGCTAGGAGGTGTTCATCTCCACCACCATGAGGTCGGTGTCACCATCGTCATCGCCGTCTTCGTCGCGCCAAGATCTTCGCGACCTCGAGGTCAGCTACGTCGTCTACTTCGACAACGCTTGTTGCGGGAGCGTAATCCCCGCTATCGGTCTACGAGGGTACGTATATCGATCTTCTGCGTATTACTATATCTGCATAGTATAGATCCTGGCTAGTTTAAGGTTATCGTTGTTAGGAAATTTTTTGTTTTCTGCCTATGATCCCCTTCAGTTACCGGCGGGCTTTGCTGGTGAATTTGTTCGTATTAGAGTTCGTGTTGATGTCAACAAAAAAATTGTCCAGGTTTGTCTCTATGACCAAGAATCAGAAGAAGGAGTACTATCAAGTTCAGTATGAAAAGCTTCCTATATTTTGTGGGCATTGTGGTCTGATGGGGCACTGGTACCAAGAATGTGGAACGGGTGAGCATGATGAGGAGAAATTAGAGTGGGGAAACTTTATTCTTGTTGATGGTGGACGTGGAAGAGGCCGAGGTCGGGGACCTGGTCGTGGTAGAACTGCAGGTCGTGCCCCATTCATGGGACGGGGCCGTGGAAGGACTGAAGTTTTCGATCCAGAGGAGAACCTTTTCTATCAGCGTAACCATGGGGATCAGAGGCATGATACTGATCTTAATGCGCAAGATGGGCTGGCAAAAGAAATTAGCTCAAGGAAGAGGTTAACTTATGGTCCAACAGAAGAGGAGGCTGGAGTGGTTAAGGATAAAAAGCACATGGATGAGTTTGATATGCTTGAGGATGAACAAAATAAAGGGACGGTGGTTGAAAATCTGGATGTGAATTCTACTCCAGAAAAAGTGCAGCCGCCCAAGAGAACAAGAATGACGGATGATGAGAACACCCATATGATATCGGCAACCTCCGAGCAGGAGGTTGACCGGACGCAATGAAAATCCTGAGTCTTAACTGTCGTGGTCTGATAAAGGCCACGGCAATTCGGGCACTGCTGAAATTAATTAAGCGGTATTGCCCGGATATTGTATTTCTGTCAGAAACTCATCTTGATGAGTGGCCGGCGGAATGTTTACAACGTAAGTTGGAGATGGATTTTAAGGAAGTGGTGTGTAGTGACGGTAGGAGTGGTGGACTCCTTATGCTGTGGAAGAAAGAAGTGACGGTTTCTCTGCGTCACAAATCGAAGCATTATATTGACGTTTTTGTGGGCAGTAGGCAGGATAACATCTGGCGTTTCACTGGCTTGTATGGTGAACCCCGATGGCAGGATAAACACCAAACGTGGCAGGCTCTGAGAGATCTCCACACTGCTATTAGACTCCCATGGTTAGTAATGGGGGACATGAACGAAATACTGTACCAATTCGAGAAAGAGGGGGGCAATCCGCGCCCTAATCATTTTATGCAAGACTTCAGGTCAGCTATTGCGGACTGTAATCTGTCGGACTGTGGTTATGTCGGTGAGAAATTTACATGGCATAGGGGTGGTATAAGAGAAAGGCTGGATCAGGCTCTTGCTAATGACACATGGAATAATAGATTTGTTGGAGCTATTCTTCAGAATCTGGATTATAGTCGGTCGGATCCTCGTCCAATTCTTATGTTTCTTGAAGGTGAAGAGCAACAGGAGGTCCAGGGGCCCTCATTTCTTCGCTTCGAGGCAAAATGGTTAAAGGAGACTAATTTCCAACAAGTAGTAGAGAATGCATGGGCACGTTCTTCGAGGCATACAGGAGCTGATGGGCTCGCTGGGAAGCTAGCTGCGGTTCATGAGTGTCTTCACCAATGGGACCGTACTGTTTTACAGAAAAATAACAGGAAAATTCGATCTGTCCAGAAGGATTTTGAAAGGGCTGCTTCAGGTCCGTTAACAGATGAGAATATTGCAAGGCAAAAGGAACTGGCCCAAGAACTAGAGTTTCTACTCGAACAAGATGAGATCCGGTGGGCTCAAAGGAGCAGATTGAACTGGTTGCAGCACGGCGACAAGAACACAACGTATTTTCACAATTTTGCAAGTACCCGTCGTAAAAAGAATATGATAAATAAGCTGAAGGACAATTCGGGTGCCTGGAGGGAAGGTAATGCCGTGTTGAATCCGATGATCTCTCAGTATTTTGCAGGGTTGTTCTCAACTGAAGTAGAGGAGCCGGACCCCAATGTCCTTGAAAAAGTTGTTCCGAAAGTTACTGAAAGTATGAATACTGATCTGTTGAAACCCTACTCAGCAGAGGATGTGAAGAAAGCTCTCTTTTCTATTGGCGATATGAAGGCCCCGGGTACTGATGGTCTCCATGCAATTTTTTTCAAAAAATGTTGGAATGTTTTGGGGGCAGAATTAACTGAGGAGGTTTTACAAGCGATAAATACAAAAGTAATTCTGCCGGGTTGGAATGATACTATTATCGTTCTAATACCTAAGGTCGCGGATCCAGAGCGTATTACACAGTACAGGCCAATCAGTCTATGCAATGTGCTATACAAAAGTGATATCAAAGATGATTGCTATCAGATTAAAGGTGATCCTTGATGAAGTTATCTCACCGGTTCAGAGTGCTTTTGTCCCCGGAAGGCTTATTACAGATAATATCCTTCTAGCTTATGAAAGTATGCATACAATTAAAAATAAGAAGAAGGGTAAATGGGGATATTGTGCTGTCAAGCTGGATATGCACAAAGTTGATGATCGGGTTGAGTGGATTTTCTTAGAGAGAATGCTGGTTCGGTTGGGTTTTGATCGGAGATTTGTGGATCTTTTGATGGCGTGTGTCCGTTCCGTCGCGTATAAGATCTGTTTTAACAATCAAGAGACAGATGGTTTTATTCCAAGCAGAGGGCTTCAGCAAGGTGATCCGTTGTCTCCATATTTGTTCCTTATTTGTGCAGAAGGTTTGTCAAGTTTGCTGGCTCATAAAGAGGAGGTTCGTGGCATCGAAGGTGTTAGGGTTTGCAGAAATGCACCATCAGTTTCTCATTTACTTTTTGCTGATGATTCTCTAATCCTTATGAAAGCGGATATGAATAATGCAACCTCATTGAGACAGGTTCTTGATCAATATTGTGCAAGTTCGGGACAATTGGTCAGTGAAGCAAAGTGTAGCATCTTTTTCAGCCCTAATGTGAAGGTCGATGTGAAGGCACATATTTGTTCTGAGTTGAATATCATGACCGAGGCACTTTCTGACACCTATCTAGGCCTACCTTCTATGGTTGGTTTAGATAGGAGCGACAACTTTATTCACCTATTGGAAAGAATTATTAAAAGGTTTGTGGTGTGGAATGAGAAGTTACTATCCTTGGGAGGTAAGGAAATTTTACTGAAAGCTGTCATCCAATCCGTACCTGTTTTTGCTATGGCTGTTTTCCAAATTCCTATAGGTTTATGTAAGGAGATGACTGATGCAATTTCTAGTTTCTGGTGGGAGATAGTGATGAACATCGTAAGATGCATTGGATGGCATGGTGGCGTATGTGTATTCCGAAAAAGGATGGAGGGATGGGTTTCCGAGACCTCCATTCCTTTAACTTGGCCATGCTTGCGAAACAATCCTGGAGGTTAATTTCGAATCTAGAATCGTTATGTGCTCAAGTATTAAAAGCAAAATACTACCCACATGGAAATGTTCTGAAGGCTGGACCGAAGAGTGGCTCCTCTTTCACCTGGCAAAGCATTGTTGCAGGGTTACACACTTTCAGAAGAGGCCACATCTGGAGGGTTGGCTCGGGTGAATTAATAAATATTTGGGAGGACCATTGGGTTCCTGACAGCCATTCAAGGATGGTTATTTCTTCTAGAGGCCAGTGCTTGCTAAGAACGGTAAATGAGTTGATTAATCCACTGACCCACAGCTGGGACGTACAGACTTTGAAGGAGAATTTCCTCCCGATCGATGTTGCTAGAATTATGAAGATTCCTCTCAATGAAAACATGATGGAGGATTTTGTTGCGTGGAACCTGACCAAGACATATTCTTTCTCTGTTCGCTCTGCCTATTATGCTCAATGGAAACATGCTTTCGGATCGAGGTTAAGTCGTTCCGATGGACAAGGTAACGCGGAACGCAACTCAGTTTGGGAAATTCTTTGGAAACTCCGAGTACCGTCTAAAGTGAAGATATTTGCTTGGAAGGCCCTTCATGGTACTTTACCGGGTCTGGCCATCCTAGCGAATCGTCATATTAAAACTTCGGCTCAGTGTCCAATATGCATGCAAGGACCGGAAAACATCAAACATCTGATGTTCGACTGCGTTCGGGCTCGCGAGGTATGGAGTGCTTTAGGAGTTCTTGATTTAATTGTTTCTGTTCTTCCAGGGGAACGATCGGGTTCGGTTATTCTGGAGGAGATCTTGCGAAGCAAAGACCCTATTGTTGTCGAGCTAGGCCAGATTGGTTTCAAGGAGGCTATTGTGGTTGGTGCCTGGTACATATGGTGGCAGAGACGTGAGGCAGTCAAGGGAGTTCCGGTTGCTTCTCCTAGTCGATCGGGATTCTCAATCCTAGCTTTGGCGGCAAATTTTCAAGGTGCAGCGCGTGGTGTTGAACCACATGCAATAATGTGGACAAAACCGATGGCTAATACATACAAGCTGAACATCGATGCTTGTTTCTTTCCGAATGGCGATGGTGGTGCAGGGGCTGTTCTCATGAACGACAAAGGAGAGGCGGTGGCTGGTGGATACTGGCCCTTAAGTAACATATTGGATGCTACCACTTCTGAAGCTACGGCGCTACAAAAAGGACTCACTCTGATTGAACAGCTAGGGTGCTCTCCGGTGACTATTGAAACTGATTCGGTAGAGCTCTGTCAAGCATATAATGGTGAGATTGAGATTTGGAGTCCTTACACGGCTATTTTGGCTGACTGTTTTTTGCGAGCTTCCAGAATCGGTTCTATCACGGTCTAGTTCTGCGGAAGGGAGGCAAATCAGGTGGCGCATAAATTAGCTCGCTTTGCTTTTGATTCCAATTCTTTTTCTATTTGGGACTGCGATCCCCCTAGTTTCATTATCCCTGATGTAATTAAAGATGTAACTCTGTTCGAACTGTAGCCAGCAAGTTTCTTACGCACTTTTTTCCTTACCAGTGTACCTGAGGGGACTGGAAGGTTTTTAATGAGGCGGCTTGCTGGTGGTGGGGTTTATATATACTGGAAAATTCAAAAAAATAAAAAAAACTACTCTGCGAGTACAATTCGAAGCTAGCATCTTTTTTAGAATCTATACATGGCACGATTCAAGCGCAATCAGTCATCAACTACACCTGTTTGCACATTCTTACACTGCAGTTCTACATGCGACGAGTTACATCATTTACAGTTCCAAGTACATTTTCTAACATTTACATGGACCGATCAACTGTGCCTTCTCCCACATCGCCAGGGGAATTCTAAGGACGTTCTTCTTCTTGGGTGTCGCCGCCGGTGGGATGAACTTGATACGCGGCACCTTCTTCCTCGGCGTAGCAGCTGGAGGGATGTTCCTGATCCGCCTCACTTTCTTCAATGTTGGTGTCGCCGGCGGTATGGTCTTGATCCGCCGCTGATTCTTCTTCTTCGGTGTCGCCGGCGGAGAAATCTTTATCCGCAGCACGTTCTTCCCGGGCAATGGTAACGTGCCGATCTCGGGCATAAACCACGGGAGTTGGAGCGCGGCGGCCGCCGTCAGCCGCTTGTCCGGGTTGCACTCAAGAAGCCCTCTCAAGACTTGGAACCCGTCATCTGACAGCATCTCATCGTGGAACAGCTCCCCCAACGTGCTGTGCTGCCGTGCCTGGTACAGTCGCGGAAACGTGGCGGCGAGCGGCAGCGACGCGAACTCCGGCCACGTCCTCTCATCCGGCAAACCGAGCACGCTGAAGATATCCCAGCGCTGGCCGATCTTGGCAACGTCCCTGCTTCTGCTTGCGCCCTGCTTGAAGTTGAACAGACTCTTGCCGCCCGTGAGCATCTCTGCCATGACGCATCCCAGCGACCATGCGTCCACCCGGGCGTCGTAGTCCGGCTTCCCCAGGAGCATCTCGGGCGCCATGTAGGGCACCGTGCCGGCGTCGCCGTACGGCGTCTTCTCCGTGGCCAGGGACATGGCCAGCCCGAGGTCGCAGAACTTGACGATCTTCCCGCCTTCACCGACGAGGATGTTGGACGGTTTGATGTCACGGTGGACGATGCCGCGCTGGTGCATCTTCTCGGCGCCGGTGAGGAGTCGCCACATGTACCCGCGCACGATGGCCTCCGGCAGCGGCGGCCTCTCGGACAAGAAACCTTGTCTCCTCCATGGCGGTGGCCAGCGTTAACACTTAGCATCCATCTCATCTGCGGTTCAAAAAAGAAATCCATCTCCTCTACCTGCAGTGCATTGCTACGTCCATTTCAGAACAACATGCAATCCATGGCCGCCATGAAGACTATCGCCCTCCTCCTCGCAATCTCCGTTGTCGTCTCGGGCACCATGTCGAGGTCAGCGAGGCCGACTACGGTTCCTGCAACGCCACCAGCCCCATCACCACCTTCGGCGCCTCCGGCTTTACCTACATTGCCCTTCCCACGGTCGGCACCCGCTACTTCATCTGCAGCTTCCCTGGCCACTGCACCACCACCGGCACAGGTGGTATGAAGCTTAAGGTCGACGTGGTGCCGGGTTCTTCGCCACCGTCGCCACCCGCCCCGACCACAGGCTCGCCCTCGTCCGCCACGGTCACTGCCCGGGCCACGGCAGCATCTGGCCTTGTCATCCTACTGGTGGCCAGTCTCTTGGCTTGAATGCACTGTATATCCATCAGCTGACTCACGCACATGTGTAGCTGTACAGATCTGAACGCACAACTGCATATGTAACCTACTGTCACTGCGCTCAAGCAAGCAGTCTACTACTGTATGTCATAAAAATCAAATCCAAATTTTGTTCCACAGGTTGGAAACAAAATAAGATAAATTCATATGTGAATCGTAGCTAATTCAAACTGGGTCGTCAATTCGGCCTATATACACTGTCAACACTGAATTTGTCCATTCTGTTGTTGATTGTAAACTGAACCAGAATTTAAAATTTAGTCGTAGTAAGTGCATCTCAGTCAGGTCAGGAGGCTACTCTGCTGACGCGATGTGCTGCAGCATGAAGGACCTCGTCTTGCCATCTGGTGTCAGCCCAATGCTCTGCATTTTTGTATACAGCTTCCTGGCTAATCTGATCTTGCCTCGCAAACAAAGCCCGTGGATGACCGTGTTGTAGATCGAAGAATCTGGCTCAACCTCCTGTGATTTTCAGAACTATTGAGTGTCAAATGAGACTTGAAAGCATAAAAAAAAGCAAATCAAAATTGACAAGATTAAATTTGTGAGTACCAAATCTTAAACGTTCAGGTATGGTCAAACCATTCTGGCAAAATTTATGGTCAAACAGATTTTGAATGTCACATACCTTTGAAGAATTAAAGATCAAAGCACCAAATGTTCAAACATCGGAACACTAGACCAGCCCACAGTAAAGCTATGTGACATTCAAAATCAGCTTAGGATAGGCTCTTTTGTTTGTAGTTTGTGTTGTTCGTGGCCCGGTGTGGAGTTGTACTACGACTTGTTGTTCGCAGCAAGGTGTAGTTTCTTGTACTCAAAATTCTGCCTTCTATAAAAATATGGTACGCCTAGGCGTACTCCCGAAAAAAAATCATAACCAGTTCAACAGAAATAAATCACTAAGAATGAAATGGTACCTCCAGTATATCCTCTACTTCATCCCAGAGAGATCCCCAAATGCAAGCTCTTATGACAGATAAACGTGTGAATGTATCTGGTGAGCACCTTTCATAAGTCATGCGCTTGTATACTTTCAGGGCAATTTTTGGCTCACAAGCAACCTCACAAGCACGTATCACGTGATTGTAAGAAACCGCTGAAACGTCAAGTCCATGTTTTTCCATCATCCACAACAGTTGCAAAGCATGCTCCCATTGACCAAGTCTTTCACAAGACATCAAAGCTATGTTGTAGAGATGACTGTTCAAGACTGATGGATGCTTGGACTTGATTCCATGAAAAAGATCAAGGGCATCCCAACATCGACCAGACCTATATAATGCAGACAGTAATGCACTCCAGGTATACTGATCAGGCTCGAGTCCGGAAGATGATAGAAGATGGTACATCCTAAAGGCGAGTTCATCTTCCCCAGCCTTCCCAAGTGAGTTGATAATCGAATTAAACACGATGATATTGGGCTTCATGCCATCACTCAACATTCTCCTAAATGTCGCCAGCGCAAACTCCCACCTCCCTTCTTTGGTGCACGAAGCAACGATGGCCTTCATTATATCTTCACTTGGATCAAGCCCATTGTGGAGCATTTCCTCATAAGCAGCAATTGCTAACTCAGACTGTCCACATTGCACAAATGTGCTAACCAGCAAATCATAAGTCATCAGTGTTCCGCTTAAAGAGTTATCTGCTAGCCTTCTCCAAAGTTTCTCCACTTGCCTCCAGTCTTTTGCTCTTCCACATGCAGATATCATAGTGTTATAAACAATCACATCAAGCATTTCCCTTGATTCTTTGCCCTCTTCAATCTCACTGAACATTTGCAAAGCAGAAATGTAACCCTCAGTCCTTGCAACAGCCTTGAGTATCAAGGTATATGTATGACCAGTTGCCAATTTCTTCTCCTTCATGAACTCAAACATATTCACGGCATCCGCGGAGTAACCTCGGCGGACAAAACTGGCCAAGAGGGAGTTACAGGCATGCGCGGTCGGCTGCAGGCCAGTCGCCCGCATTGAATCAAACAGCTCTATGGCACTCCTGACCTTGTTGGATTTGCTCAGGTTCAACAACCTTCTGGACAGCATTTCCTCGTCCCTCTCTTCCAGGAAGTGCAGCCTCGGTCCTTCATGCTCAAACTTATCCGCCGACCGCACACTTCGCGCACCGACGACAGGTTCCTTCTCCGCAGCAGCAGGCTTCACCGGACGACGCCGGAGCCCGTGGCTCTTGTGGTATTCGAATCCGCCAGAGCTAGGTCGTTCCTCATCCATGCCCCGAATCCCTGAGCCAGCCTCCTCCTTGCCGGCGACATCGGATTCAAGGACACACGGAGCAACTCTGCAAACACACGCCCATCTCGGCATCACCGTGCCGCCGCTTACCTGGCGGGCGTCAACTCTGCTCCGGCATCTGTTCCTTGGAAGGATTCCTGTGCCATTGCGGCCCTTCTCGCTACGCCGAGGCAGTTCCTGACTGAAGGAACCGCAGCTTGTGCTACAGCCGCTCCAAACTGCAGCCATACCAGAGACAAATGCAAAACGGAAACAAAGATTTTCAATCAACAGCGCTGAGTAATGGCGGAATCACCGTCCGGGAAGACAATCAGCCGCGCCCACCGCACCCGCGAACCGGCAGCCGGAGGTGCTCGCCGTGCCGTGAATGAAGCCGCGCTGGGGCTCGCGTGCGCGAAGGGAACAGGAAGGAAAGAGGTTGAGGACGTATCGAGTAGCTATGGTGATGGGTGGAGACGAGGCTGCAGGAATGGAGGGGAATCAATCGCCCTCCGAGCAGAGAAGCACCTCCGGTGTGCTCCGGTTCCAAATTGCAGACGAAGAAGAAGGCAGAGGAGGGGAGAGTGTGCCTTATCCCCTTTTCCCTTCATTTCTCTATCTCTCTTTACAGTGGCCCCCACCAAAAATCTATTTTCCATTTTTGGTCAGATATCTTTTTTTTTTAAATTCATCACCACTTTATTAAAAGTCAGCAAGCCGCCTCATTAAAAACCTTCCAGTCCCCTTAGGTACCCTGGAAGGAAAATAGTGCGTCTGGTACTTGCTGCTTTAGACAAACAAGGATACATCGTTGATTACATCTTGTCTAATGAAACTAGGTGGATCAGAATCCCAAAAAATATGAGAGTTTGAAGTAAAGGTATGCCTAGCTAAACTATGAGCTACGCCATTTGCTTCTCTCGGGCAGTGCTGAACAGTAATCGAGCCAATGCTATGCGCCTTCATGAAGCAATCAACCAGAATTGCTGTATACGGACTCCAAACTTCCACAACCCATTATAGGCGTTGACAAGCTCCAGGGAGTCAGACTCAACAATCACCGGTGAACAACCAATCTGTTCAATCAACGAAAGTCCTTTCTGTAACGCCATTGCTTATGCCGTGGCCGAGTCCAAGATATGTGATAATGGCCATCCTGCACCTGGCACCGCAGCACCTCGGTGATCTCGAAGAACGGCTGCCGCTGCACCCGACCCATTTGGATAGAAAGCTGCATCGATATTTAGCTGATAGGAATTTTGGCTAGGCTTTATCCAAGTAGCAACCTGAGTAGGACAATGAATTGCTGCCCCTTTGAAATTATTTGCCAGTCCCATGATTGCGAAGGCAGAGCTTGCCGGATTAGCTACAGTACAACCTTTGGCAGCTTCTCTTCTTTGCCACCATATGTACCACGAACCGACCGCGATCGCCTCCTTAAACCCCAGATCTCCAAGAGATGCAACATCCGGGTTGTGGTGGCGTAGAATTTCTTCAAGAACCACTGAACCCGACCTGTCAATCCATGCCACAGAGTCAATAGCCTCTAGAAGTCCTAGCGAGCTCCAGACCTGTCTCGCCCTAGGACACAAGAACATAAGATGTTTTATATCTTCAGCTCCGATTTTACAAATAGGACATTGGCTAGAAGTTTTGATATGTCTGCTTGCCAGCACAGCTAACCCCGGAACAGTACCATGGAGAGCTTTCCAAAGAAAATTTTTAATCTTCGATGGGACTCCTAGTTTCCATAAAATATCCCACACCGGGTTATAGCCCGCTGTACCTTGCCCACTCGAGGAAACCAATTTCTGACCAAAAGTGTGATCCCATTGAGCATAGTAAGCAGAACGCACTGAGAAAGCATATGATTTTGTTAGGTTCCATGCCACAAAGTCCTCCGTCATATGTTCATTTAGTGGGATCCTCAAGATTATTTCCACATCAATTTGACTAAAAATGCCACGGATGCGCTGAACATCCCAAGCATGAGTCACAGAATCGATCAATTCATCAACGGTTCTGAACACAGAAGTTCCCTTAGGAGTCACAACTTTCCTGGAAGGGCTGCCCGGGATCCAAGGTTCGGACCAGATATCAATTTTAGAGCCCGATCCCACACGCCAAATATAACCACGCTTGAAGGTAGCAAGCCCCGCTACAATGCTCTGCCATGTAAAGGATGATCCTCCTTTAGGGCCTGCTTTGAGGATATCACAATGCGGATAGTACTTTGCCTTCAAAACTTGCGCACAAAGAGATTCAGGTTTTGATATTAGTCTCCACACTTGTTTAGCTAACATAGCAAGGTTAAAAGAATGCAGATCACGGAATCCCATGCAGCCATCCCTCTTAGGAATGCACATTTTCCACCAGGGCATCCAGTGCATACGCTTCCTTTCTTCCGTGTCGCCCCACCAAAAACTGGACATGGCATCACTCATCTCCTTACACAACTTCTTTGGAATTTGAAACACTGACATTGCAAAAACCGGGATTGCTTGGATCACAGCTTTCAATAGAATTTCCTTTCCTCCCAGAGACAACAACTTCTCATTCCAGTTCTGTAGCCTTTTGATGATCCTTTACAACAGATGAATGAAACTATCACTTCTGTCAAGCCCAACCATAGCAGGTAGGCCTAGATATTTATCTGAAAGAGCTTCGGACATGATATTTAACTCGGTACATATTTCGGCTTTTGTTTCCACAGGAATATTAGGGCTGAAAAAAATACTACACTTCGCCTCACTTACCAATTGACCCAAACTTGCGCAGTATTGATCAAGTGTCTGTCTCAACGAGGTTGCATTAGTCAAGTTTGCCTTCATGAGGATAAGGGAATCATCAGCGAAAAGTAAATGGGAAACTGATGGTGCATTTCTGCAAACCCTAACTCTTTCAATGCCACGAACCTCTCCTCCATATGAGCCAGAAGACTTGAGAGCCCTTATGCACAAATCAGAAACAAATAGGAAGACAGGGGATCTCCCTGTCAGATATCTTTTGGTTCCAAATATCTCTCGAAAACTTTTGCTCTGCTTTATAAATATTAAGTCGCACAGCCGAAAGATACAAAATGATGAGAAAAACCTCTTACAAAACAGGTAAAATTAAAGTACATAGTAGCCGCATCCATCAAGATGCACCCGAAATTCGACTAGAGCTGGCACCACGCTTACTTGGAAAATCACTGGACCTCGTTGCATTGCACCAACCATGTTGTCGCCGGAAAGGGTCGCCTTGCGTCTCGCTTCAGACCATCGAGCGTCGATCCTGCCGCTGGACAACGAGTACTGAGAATGGTGAAAACTAAGAAGCGTGTAAAAAAAGAGGAGGCCACCGAGAGCACCCCACGCCATAGCCGAATGGGTTTCGAGTCCGGGTCCACAATTTCCCGCCGATGAAAACGTTACATAGCCGAACTGTATCGGGGATCCATGACGACGCCCTCAAGAGGTGTCGACGCCGCACATCGCCGTTGTCGAGACCGAGATGGTTAAGGGTTTTCACCCGGATCCCTCCCGCGGGAAACATGACCACAGCGGCGCCCCCAAGAGGGTAACGACACGTCGTCGTTGGCGCCAGAGCGCTGAGATTTGATCGTCGTCCTAGAAAAGAGAAGCCCTAATTATGCACAATTGTTCGAAAGAGGCCGCAGAACAGAAGGCCTTCTCCTACTCCAGGAGGGGGCACAATCCGTCACTTTGTCGTCTTCATCGGAGGAATTGCTGCCAACTTGGACACAGACCCCCACCCGACGTTGGGAACACGATCTCCATCACCATATTCATGGTCTCCAATGACAACATCGACCCCATCGCAGTCATTGACATCATCCCTTTAACTATGTGTGTAGAGTTCCGGGCAACTGTTCAGTGTTTTTTGTTTGATAACGCATTATTATTTTACGATGAAGTTATACTTTCACATTGTGTTGTATATCATATGTATCTGATCATATTTTGTTTTATCATTGTGAGTAGTTCCTTAAGTTCCTAAGGACATGGGATAAACCATAGTCATTTACATATGATTGTGCAATAAGATTGTTGTTGTTATGTTTTATTCTTAACTTATCATTCTACAACGTCGACTATATACCGGAGTAGTTCACTATTTATGGGCTTATAAGGTTTGCACCACAACCACATTATATGTCTTAATGTTATGATTATGGAAGTGTATGATTGGAAATAATACCCACCATTCTCGGGAATACTTTTGCCTTATTGAGTACAATATTTGGCTTGTCCTCTCAACCATATTTACTTTTATTGTCATGATCTATTTATTTTGCAACTATCTCAGAAAAAATACGGAATACAACGTATGTGATGTCGGTATGTTTGTTTAGTGGAAACGGATAGTAGAATTACTGGAAGCATGGATGGACGAAGATTAGCAAGCTAGCTAGCTGTATGTAAAATGTCAAATTCACAAGCAGGCATGGTCAGGACAGGGAGCCAACTACTCATGGCTAGAATACAAGAGACGGAGAAAATATTGACCAGAAAAAATATTAAGCTTCAACTAATAAGCTTCCCCACAGTCCCATCCAGGATTCCAGATGACATGTGCCGCATCTAGCAGTGCCATCCATCCACTAGTACTGACTCAGCAGCACCAACAGAGATATGTTTCTTCTTCCTCTCGTCGCCTCCACCTCCGTCTCCGGCTCCGGCTGCTGCTGCTTCTTCCGAGAGGCAAATGCTGTTCCACACGGTAGGAACAGTACTGGTCTGTCCTCCAGCTCCAGGGTAGGTAATGATTCTTCTTCTTATCTACTCCGTATTTAGGAATTTTTCTCTCCTCTCCTACTCCAACTGAATCTATCGAAAGATGATTTATGGTGGTGCTTGCCTTCAGGGAAGGAAAAGGAGGTTGGAACTGAGGCTGCAACAATCGTCGACCAGTCCTCCTATCGGTCGTCGCCATGGGCAGCAGCAGCAGCGTGGAAGCAGGGGAGCTGCGCGAGCCGGCAATGGCAGCGACGACACCCTCCCTGCAGCTGACGGCTACTGCTTATCGGCAAGAGATATAGTGCGTAATACCTACCACTCGTCTTCTTCATCGATCATCTTTTATTGACCATGAAACGGAATGAATTAAGTATGTTTGTATGTAAATGTCATGTTCCTCCGCAAGTAAGACATTAGTGGTATCATGCATTCCATACATGCAAAAAGCTGACGTGACACTATAATTAATGATGAGAGAGAAGTTGGTGGTATCATAGATAGATATCGTAACATAACGCATTCCAATGCACAATAAGTTCACAAATCTAATAAAAATACTACACATATGTTCCTATGCACTATGAAGCTAGTAATATCATGTGCATGATCTTACTTCCCACTATGCGCAGTCTAATGCAACTAACTGCTCGTCTGCATGCAGAGGTGCGTCGTGATGGACATCGAGGGCACCACCACCCCCATCTCCTTCGTCTTCGACGTCCTCTTCCCCTACGCCCGCGGCAACGTCCGCGCGCACCTCGCCGCCACCTACAGCACCCGCCAGATCATGGACGACGTCGCCCTCCTCCGCGCCCAGATCGACCAAGACTTGGCCGACGGAGTTCCAGGCGCCGTGCCGGTTCCACCACCGCCGGCACCCGACGAAGAGGCCATCGACGCCCTGGTGGCCAACGTGGAGGCCATGATCGACGCGGACCGCAAGCTCCCGGCGCTCAAGCAGCTCCAGGGCCGTGTGTGGCGGCTCGGCTTCGACAGCGGCGAGCTCCGGGGCGTCGTCTACGACGACGTCGCTGAGGCTCTCGCGCGGTGGCATGGCACCGGCGTCGTCAGGAGCTACATCTACTCCAGCGGCAGCAGGGAGGCGCAGCGGCTGATATTCGGCAATACCCAAGCCCACGGCGATCTGAGGAGATACCTATCGGCCTTCTTCGACACCAACGTCGGGTACGCACCTACTCCCTCCATCCTCCGTTTTCTCTACATGTTGTCTACATGCATACTAAAATGAGTGAACATGCACACTACAATGTGTATGTGGACAAATGGTAAAACATTTTATATTAAAAAACGGAGGGCGTAGCATATCAAATCCATTTCATCTCCATTGTTGAGCTTGATTGGTATGGTGGAGGTTTGCAGGGGAAGAGGGAGCCCCGGAGTTACTACGAGATCTGGCAGACGCTGGGAGTGGACACCCCGTCTCAAATACTCTTCGTCACCGATGTCTACCAGGAAGCCACCGCAGCAAGGGATGCAGGTCTGCAATTTCTTCACAGCAACATCAGAGTTGCATCTAGTGGACTGAATGATGTTTACGACTATTTAAATGACTGAAAAAACACGATATGTCATTTCAAGCATCTTTCGGCTATTCCAAAGCAGTTGCATACATTTCAAACCCAGGAAAGATAGACAGCACTTCACGAATGAGTTGCATCATGTACATATACATGTAATGGAATGTACATGCCAAGGCTTGTCTTTCACAGACTCATCATACAATTTCGGTTTCGCAGGTTTTGAGGTGCTCATATCTATCAGGCCCGGAAACGCGCCGCTCCCGGATGACCATGGCTTCCAGACCATCACATCGTTTGCGCAGATCTCTATCTGAATGTCACAACTGACTTACCCCTGTTATATGGACATGAGTGTGTGATATTTACAGGGTATCTGATTTAATCGGAAGCTCTTGTTATCTTGTACGCTACAACAGTTTAACAACTCATCGAGTTACACGCACAAGAGTTGGTACAATTGTTTCAAGGACTTGTGCAATGACAGCTTGATATGATCAGGGTGTTTTTTTTTTTGAAACAATCAGGGTGGTTTCTAAAAGCATAAAGATGAAGATATTTTATCAAAGCACTCTTATTGAAGTTCCTCGAAAAATGACCATATAGTATTGATTAAAAAAAATCTACAGTTAAGTGTCTAGCTCAACAAGACACACAAAGTAGAGACTATGACGGACCTTCATCTCATTTGCAATGACTTCATCCTGACACGGTATCCAGTCAAACGCCAAAATTCAGCCTTTAATGACTGCCATTACACATGGACGAAAAGTGAATAACACAGAAATGGCAGAAAAGGGAAACCCAATCAACACAAGAACTCACCATGTGCAAAAAACAAGACATAGAAATCGGCACCTCAATCTTGCATTTCAATATCGGTAGATTCAACCTCCATACTGTTTGACTGAACAGAGGCTACCAGATCCTCAATTCTCAGAGGAGCATGTCTGGCAGCATACTGGAACAAAACCTGAACACACAAAATAAGAGCTTAGGTACATGTGATGAAAACAAGAACATTGTTTGAATCAGTGCATGGTCATGCCAACACTTACTTTGGAGTGGCTGTCAGCAAAAGTACGAGAACGGTTCAGCTTCCCAGCAAATTGCAGCTCACCAATCTCCATCTTTCCATCCACAAGTTTCACGCTTTCATCTCTTACACTAAAGCGGAGAAGGTTCCCTGGCCGCAGGTTCGACTGCACGAAAAGGCATAATCATATAAGTGTATGTTGTTCGCATATACTAAGTATAGGAAGGTACACAAAATCAAGAAAGAGCATGCAGCATCTAAAATTCTGTTCGCATATACTAAGTACATCGCTGCAGCTATTGTACACAAAATTAAGGCACAATCATGTACATGAATCAGCTATTGTGGTCAAAATGAATCATCAAGATGATGCTTTGAGCACCATATGATAGGTGCGTACAAATGCAGAATTAAAGTTTATCTATACCCTATCACCTAATAAGGAGGGAAAACAAACTGAGACACGGATCCTGCATCATAATTATTTCTATTTAGTGGAAATATAAGCTGCATTTCGAAACAGTGCCTTCTGTATGAATTCGCTGTTCAAGCCACCAAATACAATTGGAGGGTCATCAGATGTAATTAGCTTCCCATCCTCTTGCAGCTCCAACACAACCTGATAGCAAAACAAGACCAACAAAAAATATTAAGAGATGAAGTGAGGTCTTAGCAAGCGCAAGAGTTGACAAGATTTTTTATCTTTCTATTAAGTTATCTAATCAGCTATAATACGAATAATTATAATAGAGAAAGGAACCTACATGCTGCTCGGTTGGAACTTGTCCCTCACTATCCGTATCAAGAACATATTGGCTGCAACTCTCATCTTTCCATACCAGTGTAAGGGGAGTGATTCCGGATTGATAATGTGCATGCCTAATAAGAGAAAAAAAAAATCACCTAGGTCAATTCAATGGCTTAAGCTGCAAACATGAGCACATGTGTATCAAGAACATATGAATAAAGGTCTGGAGACAGAAGTTATTACTTGTTGTAAAACAGCAAACCATCCTTGACGTAAGGCGTGCTTAGCGAATACGCCGCTTGAAGACCCTCGAGGGTGGACTCATACATGGGGACGGCACTGAATCTATACCGATGGTACGTCGATGGAGGGTCACCAGCTGAGGTCTCCGTGAGCTTCGAGTTCACCCAGAAAAACCTGAACTCGGCAGTGCAATCATACAACGAATAGCCTCGCCAACATATCATATCGACGATATAGTATGTCTCATCAGGCTGCAGCACAAGAACACAAACCAGCAAGACAACACAGATTAGAAACAGGCCTAAAGCAAGCAAGCAAAGGATCAGGCAGCCAGTGCCCTAAAACATCGTTTGCTTGGCTACCTCATGGAATATGCAGTCGAGGATAGAGTAGGAGCTTGCTGGGCCAGAGATCCCCCTCTTTGATCCGTTGGGCAGGGCGGAAGGAAACCGGTGTAGAATGGTCCCGTTACGGAGCCTGCTGATAGTGATGCCGTTGGACGACACGACCAGGCATCGTTGGCCGGCAGGCCTGGCACAAACATGCCTGTATATAGAATAAATAAATAAAAATCTAGGGTAAAGAGATCCTATGGGTTTCAACTCGAGCCTACCCCAACTTGCTTGGGAATGAAAGGCTTTGTTGTTGTTGTTGTTGTTGTTGTTGTTGTTGTAAAGAGACGATTTCATTAATCAGACAAATAGGGATTGCATTCCTGGTTTATGATTAAATTGTTGGAGCAATGTCAATCCTTCGTTTGTAATTTCCAACTTGACTGAGTACAATGCTAGTGCTATTTCTCCATAGTAGGGTAATGTAATTTGTACTCGTTGTAATTTGTAAGCTGGAAGACACGCAATGTATGCTGCTAGGATGAGGATGAACTAACAAGGGCATGCCAAATCGACATACTCCGTATTAAAGTCATCTTTGGAAGAGCCGAATCGAATTTAAATCGTAATGAAGGGGACGACGGATTACCAGTCGCGGGCGAGGTGGGGAGGGGCGTCCACCATCCACTCCGGGAGCATGATCTGACGGCCGAACCAGCGGCGCTGGTCGGGGCCCCGGAGCTTGGCTGCGGCCGTGGCGACTTCGGCAACGGCGGTCTCATCTACGTGGGTCTCGGGGGAGGGCGGCGGTTGGTCGTAGGAGGAAGACGACGGTGGGAGAGGAGGGAGTTGGCGAGGCTGCGGGCGCGCGCCTGGGCGTCGGCGCGCCGGGCAGACTGTGTTTGGAGCGCGGAGTCGCGGCGGCGCTGCTGGTCGGATATGGCGGTGCGCTTGTAGGGCCGGCGGGGGTCGTGCTGCGGCGGCGCCATGGCTGAAACACTGACGGAGGAGCACGTCGTCGGGGGATTTTCTTTAGACGAGGTCACGAGGATGATTTCGATTTCGGCTGGACTGGCGCGCGGGCCCATCTCGTTCCGAAGAGCTGTTGCTTTTAAGAGAGTTATTGAATTAAATTAAATTAAATACATGGGCTGTCATAATTCTTTTTCGAAGTGTAAGTATAAGTTCTAAATGTTTTAAAATGTACATCACGGATCCATATTTTTTAAGTCATTCATCAAAGGTACTAACTTGATCTAACCAGTGTTGACCACAACCACATCGATGAGGGGCGTGTGGTGGTTGCTTATAAGATGTTACTCCAGCCATTTGGTCTTCTCCCCCATCTCCGTTGTCTCCCGTCTTCACACCATTGCCAACATATCGACAAGGGCCCCTATGACGGCGACACAGTCACCTGACAACTCTTCGGCGAACGGTGACCCATGAGAAGGTGGCGCCGATAGCTCTTTGGTGAACGTCGGGTCCGCGAGGCGAAAGTTCAAAGGGGCGACGCTAGGGACCAAGTGATCACGGACCCCGGCCAGTGACCATCGGAGCGGTGGCTCATGGTAACAAACAACTACGAGACGTGTGTGGTTGAAAACTTGTACCGCAAGGATCAACGGCTCACCCTGATGATGCTTGTGTGCTCGGCATGGTCGGAGGTAGCCAGACGGAAGGTCTTCTAGGATGCTTGTATCTTCTCGAGGAGACGTGTAGCAATGGCGCGGCAAAGCTCTGACCGGAATTGAAGAAGACGTGACGGTTCCGACGATTCGAAGCGCCCGAGCTCGGTTTTGTTGGCAAGGAGGGGAACACGACTGATCTTCTAGGATGCTTGTATTTGCTTGGAGAGGCGCGTAGTAACCACATGACATAGCTTCACCAGAATAGAGGGAGGGAGAGGAAACGAGAGTGTGAAGAGATTGGAGAGGGGTTGTTGCTGCAACAGGCGCTTTTCACAAATATCCATGTCCGGCCACTACGCACCCTGGGTCCCACTATCGATGTGGGCAGTGGTCAAAGCACCCGTCGGTCAGCGAGGGCCTTTATTTAGGACCTTAGATGATCGACTTAAAGAAAAATTAGGAGTGTGATGTGCATTTAGAAAGATTTACGACTTACTTGACACGTAGTCAAAAGAATTGGGACCGTCCATGCATTTAACTCCTGTTAAAATTAATAAACTTGGGTGCCTTTAAATTTGCAACCAACAACTGCTAACATAATAGTAGTGATAATTGCGGAAATCCATAACGGGTAGTAGGTGTAGTGCACCCACTGCCCAAAAAACAAATTGTAAAATGTCAAAAAATTCAAAATAAAATGTCGGATATACTTCAAGACATTTTATGTTAAACATTTTTTTGTGACATGTGCAAAAAAGACAAATCTGGACACTCCAAGATGATTTTATACGAGACATTTTTTTTGTCTTTTTTGCACATGTCACAATTTTTTTTCTCTATGACATTTTTTGTGCTAACACAAAATGTTCTAATGTATATCCGTATTTTTTTCACGTTTTGCAAAAATTTAAAAAAAATTACATAATAGGTGCAACTGCACCTACTACGCAAAACGACGCCTCCTAATAATTGATATAAGTTATTGTTCTCTGAATAGTAGGTATGCTTGGTTTGTGTCCAAAATCTACCCAATCAAATTGTTCATGCCCAATAATTTGACCTTGTTTGGATGGTTGCCAAAATTTTGGCTAGGCAAAAAAAGCTTGGTAGGTCATGCTTAGGATTAAATCAAACACATCCTAGTTATATGTGTAGAAGAAAATGTGAAATGTTTTGTGGTTCTTTTTTCGAGTACACAGTACCAGCTAAGAAAAGGATTCGTATTGCTTCCTCAACTATTTTCAACCATGATGAGATCATGTTGGAAATGCTTGGACATTTCCATGCTCATGCGGGAAATATAATTGTTTCAAAACTTCAACAGATGACAGCAGAGACAGATGCAGTCATATGCACGTGACAGCGCTTATGACATTTGCGTCTAATTTTGAATATCGATCATCTTGAATTTGGCACAAGTTGTTCCTGGTTCGGAATTGTAGACCATTTGGACTAGCATTCGACAGTTGAATACCAAGACATAACATATGCACCTTTTCTTTTGGTCTATTGGTCTTAATTGTAATGAATGCATGATTGTGTGCATCGTCCAGCGCAAAGGTCATGAAAGTCTGCTCCCCATTTCAACCTGGTAGCTCTTTTCCAAGAACAAAATCTTGGAAGTTGGAAACCGGAGTCCCTTCTTCAGACAGAATGCATACCAGTACCAGCTTTCCCCTTTCTAGGATCCTATCGCACTCCAAAAGCGTTGAGTGACAAATCTCTAGCATCCAGCAACCATTACAGAACATATTCAGCACTTCCCATAAACAATAAAGAAACCGAAACTTGCAACCAACAGGCTTGGCATCGAACCAACACGTGTAAGTGATCAAGCAAATTGACATGATGCATCGGTTTAACTTCCATAAACTAAAGAAAGCAGCCAAGAATCCTGCACAATTAGGCAGGAGCATGGCACAAGAAGATGCTAATTTGCATTACGGAAAGCTATTGTTCCTAGGCTGGCCGTCATTGGACTTGACCGAAAGCACAAGCGGGGATTCTTGGAGGGAAGTGCAAACCCAAAAGGGTCCAGATTCTTGAAGGCTTCCACGGGGTAAAGCAAATCCCATCTCCAAGACTCCAACGCTCTTGCCTGCCTCCAAGACAACACTTTCCTTGCCCTCTTCTATCTGTCTACCTCCTCTCATCTTCCTCCCTTCACCACCGCCGGATACAAGCAAGCCATATTTAATGCAAGGCTGGTGTGCCCTGGAGCTGTTCTTGTCTACAAATGCATTCTGCCATGGACGGCGATCTGAAGACGCGAAGGTAAATAAACTGCATGCATGCAGCATCTAGAGCTGGACTACTGAAAGCTTGGATCTTTCTGTCTCTGTTTTGCTGATTAACCGTGAGCTTCTTTCCCATGCTTAGGTTTGAGTTCACCTTATGGCTATAACTTTTATTGTTTTATCTTGTATTGGTCTTTTCAAAGTTCTCCAAGAAAAAAGATTGGTTGTTATGTCAGTTTGCTTGTTCTTCTATCTCCCTGTTTGCAGGGTTCAGTTTTCTGGAGTAGGAAAGAGAGACAAAGGTGGCAGGCAAGCTTCAACGATACTGACACAAGAAGATACAGCTCTTCGAAGAGGTATGTGACCAAGATTTGCACCTTCAGTAAAAAAAGAGGACATTTCTTATTGTTTGGTGGTCAGTAGTTTCCAGTTAAATTCCTGTCCTATAGCACTAAGTCAGCTCATCCAAATTGAACATAGAACCTTCATATATTCAGATATTCTGAGTAAGGAAACTACTCTTCAGATTGAAGAGCATAGAAATCCAGCTATAGCTTGTTAATACTTGATTTCCTCGGTGAACCGAACCAAGTTTTCTTTGAAAGAAACGAACCCCCGTCAGGATGAACCAAACATAACAGGTCAAAAGAAACTGATTAGCGTCGCTACTTGCCAGCGCAAATGGACAGCGGCGAGGAGTACAGCGCTGTATTTGCAGCCACAATTGCCGCAGCCGCATATGCAATTGCGGCGCGAGAAGAAAAGCTAGAAGCTCAGAAGAAGCCTATCCCCTTCCAGGATCCAATTCTGCACCTCATGTCCAACCACCAATGAAGAGAGGGAAAGCATGAGAAAGCCTACAGGAAGCAGTAAGATCTCAAGATGGTTCAGTGCCAAAGAGCCTGCAGAAGATGACGACGACGGACCAGGTACCCGAACTATGATCCACTTTTCTCGCATACCTTGTTACTTTTGCAGTAGGAAACCTCTTGTAACAATGACGCATTACGTTATCATTTCAGTCAACGTATCGGTAAGGAGGCCGCTCAAACCAGAACAGAGAAAGACCGGAGGCACAGGCTCAGAACAGAAGGTGCCCTGCCACTCCACCAAAGATGCTTGATTCTTTTGTGAGTGCAAAGCAGCCTCCAGGTTCCTCCAGAAAATCACCAGAGAGGAAAGGGAGCAAGAGGTTTGAGCAGGAGCAGGCAATTCAGAGGGCACCATCCGCTGTCAGGCCAGCAACATCATATCAGTCTAGGCGGAATGACGATGGCGCGGCTGGAGCAACTGCTATTGCCGGCACACAAACCAAGGCTGAAGCATGGGAGAAGGCAAAACTTGCAAGAATCAGGAGGAGTAAGTGTAAATATTTTAATCTTGCTAATCATTTGATGAAACTAATGCTAACACGACTGCCAAATTTAGGTACGACAAGATGATTGAGACCATATCCGAATGGGAAACTGAGAAGAAGGTGAAGGCCAAGCGCCAAAAAGAACAAAAAGAGGTTTTGTTGATTCAAAAGCATATTTACTAGAGAAGATCAGTGTGTTTCTCATTGTTTTGTAATTATTTTATTGCCGAGGGAGGGAGGAGGTCCAATCCTTATGTTCAGAACCAAATCATTATCATGATCCATGTTACAATTTCTTACTAAATGATGGGGCTTAAGGAACTGAGAATTTGCTAAATTACAGGTTGAGTTGGACAAGAAGAGAGCGAAAACACTAGGAGAATATAATCAGGAAATGATAGGATCAACAAAATTGCTCGAGGAGCAAGGTCAATGGCAGAGGGAAGGAAATATGACGATGAGAAAAAGATCAGAGAGAAGGCGAAGAAGATACGATCAACAGGAAAGTCTCCGCGTGGATGCTGCTTTTGAAACATTCCCATTCAAAAAAATAGAAACATGAAGGGCATGAATGCTATATAAGTCTCACAACAGCCATTTATTGTATTTGGTTTGATGAATGATAAGAGTGTGTAATTGCTTCTGAAATGCATGGCGTTGTATCGGGAGCATCATAAAAAAGTTTCAAGGTTGTGGAGGATGAGAAGTAAACCAAATTTGTGCATAGATCGTGAAGATAAAGCAGGGACTGTAAGAAAATAATCATTCGAATGGAACAAATTTAGGAGTTCCTCTGCATCTGCCTAAGGTCTACTCCCCCCGTCCCAATGCATGTGGCGCCCTCATTTTTGTGTTTTATCTTTCACCAATAACACATGTGTCAATAAAAATTATACCATTAAAACTTTATTCGAATACGAATTCGATAAATACAAATTTTGTGACATATAATCCAGATTTCGTTGGTCAAATTAACGGTCAAACTTAGACCTCGAAAAGCGTATGCACCACCTAAATGGGGATGGGAGAGTATAACATAGAAATAAACCCACTAGGATAGCAAAATAAAAACAAAGTAAGTGCGACATGCTTATAAAAAATTATAATCCAACACTTGTATTATATAACTTCAGAAGTCCAAGGCCAACATAAGCACACTTGGTTTGTCTTTTTTGGTTTTCTCAGTTCATTTACATTGAAATATAATTAAAACTGCTATCTGCATGAAGCACCTTGGCTATGTACTGTAAAACCCAAAAACCTTTGAGAAAATGTTACTTCTCGCTAAATGCAACACACGAACTATACAAAAATACTCTTCACTAAATCCAGTTTCGGAGGAAAAAGAAGAATATTCCAGAAGATTACTTCAAACTTGGCGATTTAGTAAGAGTGCACAATCTACACCGGTTCATCCGGTGCCTTTTCATCGCCATTGTGAACTGAATATGGTGAGATACTTGCCTGTGGTGTAGATGGTGAGGGATTGCCGTCCTGGAGAAGTATCACAGTTTCAAAAGCACCAACCAGAGCCTTTACCTTGCTTTTCCTAGACTCCACAAGCTTGCTTGCAGTTTCTTCTATTACATTGTTGAACAGCCCTGTGCATCCTTCTTGTCTTGTGCATCTTGATGCCTCAGTTTCACTCCAGGAGATTCCAAGTCAGGTTCAGTAGGAACCCCATTATTTCTGATATTCCTCTTATAAATCCTTCTCACTAATGCCCTTCACCATTTGCAACTTCATTTGAGCTCTTCTTCTAAATATGAGTCTTCTCGGGCCATTACTGTCTGGTGCGAGTTCTACAATTTTACCCCTTTTAAACTTCAATTTGTACGGTGTGGTACTAGCATCATCTGGGTGAAGTGATGAGATTCTTTTTGGCCTTTGGACTTTGGCCTTTGAAGATTCAACATATTTGGGTTGATTGTTGCTTCTTCATGTTCTGCATCGGACTCATCTGATTCAATTAACTCATAATCATATTCTTCATAATTCTCATCATCCGATAGTCCTTCCAGTAACTGCTGAGCAACAATTATTGATTTCAGTTCATCCTGTTCAAAGGTGCCATCGTTATGGACACTTGCTAATCATCAGTTTGTAGATTAGAATCACTTGAATCAATTAGCACAGGCTTTGATTGCTCCAGAAGTTCACCATCTGATGAAGTTTCTAAAATTGATTGGCAGAGAGATGTACCATTAAAGTCTTAACCTCAACAATTTCAGCAGCGTTAACATTTTCAGCTACATTTCCTGCACTGCAGTCGAGGCAATAATCAGGATCCTCAGCGTGTTTTTCATCAAGTGCCCTAGTTCTGGATGTCCTTGAAGGTCTTCATGAGCTCCCATGTCCTCCCTACTTTCAGTGATTACAGACTCCATACTAGCATTGATTTTCACTCCATGCTTCAATTTCGAGCTTACATCTGCATTTTGCACAGCTGTTAATTCTTTAGATAATCGGCAGGGAGCTGCATCATCAGTGTTTTCATGAGCTCCCACGTCCTCCCTACTTTCAATTACTACAGACTCCACACAAGTGTTGACTTCCACTCCATCAGCATCACTTTCCAGGTACTTTCAGTTAATGCAGAATCATATACAGCTGCAGTTTGCGCAGCTGTTAACCGTTCAGGTAGTTGGCAGAGAGCTGCGTCATCAGTTTGTATGTTTTCATCCGTTGAAGCTTGACTAGCAATGACATTCTGCTCTGGTTGCATATATTCTAGATCAGATTTACTTAGCACAGCCTTGACTTCCTCGCCATCAAATGATCGAGCAATGATACTTTTGACAGGGAGCTCAGCAGCCATGCTTGAATCTTTTCATTACATTCCACTTCATCTCTGAAATGGATATTCTTGTTTCTTCTGGTTAGGTCTAGATTTGTCTACATGTTCTATAGCACTTGGTGACAGTTCTGCTAGTGCCAACTCCACACATGACCTGAACCTTGAACATCATCTTCTTGTGCTTCAACATCAGATTCTACAGAGGATGATTATGGACATATCCAAGCCATCCTCTGAACTTGTTTCTTCTGGTTCTATTCGAAATTTGTCTGCATATTCTGTGGCATCTGCAGACAGTTCTGCTGCTGTTGATCCACAAGATGGTCTGTAACACATGAATCTTGCACATCATTTTCTTGTGTTTTGACAGAAGCGGTAAACTCGGATTCAATGGATAATGGTGTTATGAGCAAATCTGAGCTACCCTTCCCATCGATATTTGCATTACTGGACCTCAAAGGACTTCTTCCAGTTTTACCACTATTGCTTGTACGCTTGCCAGTAATAATTGCTGGTGAGGATGTAAGCCTTCCCTTCAGAGTATTTTTATCTTTGGAAGATGCTAGATTACTGGAAGCCTGAGATGACACAGCCACTTTCTTAATCAGGTTGAGTTTAGTGGGAAGTGAGGCTGGTCTCTTAACCAATGGTTGCTGCTTGCCAGTAGTGGCCTTTTCCGCAGTTCTAGCTTTCTCCTGCAGTGTCTTCTCTGGAAACTTTGAACCCTTGACTGGCAATGCCGCTTTTTTATCAAAATTAGGCACTCCGTTGGATGACCTTGGATTAGGCGAAGTCCTCTGTGCAACCACTGGATGTTTCTTTCTCCATCGGAGCTCAAGTTTTTATGATCAGCTGAAGCAACACGTGGAACTAAGTGTTCTGATGATGCAGCACCTCTCAAATTTGTTGATTTTATCTTGTGAACAATACGGTCAGCTTCACCCAGTGATATACTTGATTTGACAAGTGAAAGATTTCTTCTGATCCTGGCATCTGGGTTGTGTATCCAAGATAACTGATCCGTGCAGCGTCAAACTATTTAGACGAGTTGGAAGTTTTTTCTTCTTCCGCCTGAAAGCTTCTGCTTTTCTTCTTCAGGACTCCTGTGTCCATGCTTGCATAAATCATGGCATGAGCCTGTAGAAGCTCTTAGATAACGTGGTACTGGCTTCTCATCCTTTCTTGAAGAGTCTGAAGCTGAAGCTGAGCTTGCAGGAGTGGTGGTACCAAATGAATTTTTTCTTTCCAAAACTTTGGACATTGAAGCCTTCCAGTGGCTGAGATAGTGCTTGTCTCAGCTGAGTGTTCTTCCTAATGAGTTGGAAATACCTACCGCTGTAATAAAGAGCATATATTATTATTAAAAACTTGCATAACCACATTCTAGGACTCAACAGAATAATAAGAAAAACTGGAAATTGTGAAGGAAAAAAATTAGCAACAAGGAATTGTACTATTTCCAATCGCTTCAATAACCACACAAATTTGAGATTCCTGATCTAATCTAATCTGTCAACATTGTACACTCAAGAGTAAGGCAGTGGGCATCATCTTAAATTACAGTTATGGTCATCTGAATAGCATGGGTGCAAGTTGATCCTGAGTCCTGATAGCTTACTGGCACCCAAATTTTTGCATGCAGAAACAGGTTCACATATCGTAGTTATTCATTTTGAAAGAATTTTATACTGTGGAGGCTGACATGCTGCTGTTGTAGGAGGTAAAACAGTCTCATAACAAGTTAAATGAAAATTATTTTCACAAGGTTGAATTGAATAACAGAGTTCTAAGGTTGAAGCGCTTGAAGGAAAACAGAAAGATTAAAGAAAGAATCTTAAGCACAACTTAGATAAAACACCATCACATGATTAGCAGTGCAGCATACCTCCCAAAGAAGATATCAACAAGTTTGCTGTTCAAGCCTCAGAAAACAATTATTGAAGAGTGTATCCAATTTTCCAGATAAATAATTGGCCTGAAAATCCAAGGAGATAAGGCCATTGAGGCATTAATAATTTCAATATCCATTACCAACATACTTATTGAGCATACAAAAATAGAGCGCCCATCCTCACAACTAACTCACACTATCATTTATTCCTTCACCAACTGTTATTGTACTATCTGCACTACTGAAATTTATTTCTTTATAAAACGAAGAGAAAAAAGGAAATGTATTCACAGAGTATGACATAACACCTATTTTTTGATAGAACAAAACGCCAATCAAGACATCACCAATTCAACTGTCCATGTCTAACACTAGCATACAGGAATGGATCCAACTCCAAAAACCAGCTACCCCTGTCTTACCTGATACTGAATAAATCAAAGATACTAATGACAATACACTTATACAAGAGCAGAAGTGAGAATCCAAAGTAATACATATCTCGATGCATCTTGTTCTAAAGCTACCCTCCAAGATCCTTAGATCCCTATGTTTGGAAAAAAGAAAACTCTCCAGGACCCCACTTCTGGTCAAATGTTCAACACCCAATTACTAATCATTTACAGCAGCAGACCAACTTTTTCTAGCCAAGCTGTTCTAGATCCAACTGTTCCATCCAATTATCTTTCCAGCTAGGAACTGCAAGGACTAAAAAGCACAAGCTGCCAACCAAAACCCCTACGGAGACAAGAGAAACCTATGCTGGTTAAGCTAAAAGGTGGCTGACAGTCTGACACCTTTCCGATGGAAATCCTCTAATCATATCACAGGACAGTAAATTAGTAAATAATAACTAACCAGATTACCCGAGCAAGAACTATTCACTGACATCACGAAATTTGGTGGTAGGTAACGCGAGCAATTTCATTGGGAATTTGGCAGAATAAATGTAAGCAACAAATTAACATGGTACTATCAACACAGCTTTTGCAGGTTGCCGGTCTAATCATGGGGAAAAAGCTGAAAACTTGAGCAAACAGGTCAACAAACCGGCCAATATAACAACTGCACATGAAAATTCCACATTTCTACATGTGTATTTTCTCACATGCAAAATCTCCTCTTCTTCACGACACATTTACCTCGACAGACCATCAAAAAAAAATTTACCTCGACCTAACCAACCCCCGACGAACCACTGCCACATCGCTGAATCCTCAAATAAACGCTCCTAGCGAGCAAAAACAAAACCCCACAGAAGGAAGCAAGGATCCGCGCGGAGGAAATCGCCGCCAAGATCATCAAGAAAATACCTTGGAGAGACAGAGGCCCCGATCGGAGGGAGCCTCCGGCGCTCCCTCCCCGCTGCGAGTGCGAAGGCGACCGGAGTAGAGGCGGCAGCGAGGGGAGGAAGGAGGAGGTGGCGGTGGTGGCGAAGTGGCGACGCGGGCAGCTGGGCTGGGCAGCCACCCTTCCCTTTTTCTTCTTCTCCTTGTCGAGGAAGGAAGTCGTGCGGGCAACAACCAAAAAAAGGAGAATGCGTAAACCGACCAGACCGGGCGGGCGTTTGCAACGTTCTGCGCGTATCGTCTCCGTATGGCGTTATTCCGTAACGCCTGACCAACGGGACCGGCTGCTTTGCCCTGCTTTTCTGGGGCATTTCTCTATGCTTTCGAAAGTGATGCATTTGAGGACCTCTTGATTCCTCGCAGCTATTTTGAGTTTCCTATAATGAATAAATGCATGATCCAAGGAGATTTTTGTAGTTTAAAAATGGTTGTGATTCAGAAATTCACTTTGCCTCCCTGGTGCATATGCTCCTGTTAATTTTTTCGAAATTAAAAAAATATGAAAACACTTCGAAAAAGCCTGAAACAAATTGGGCACAAACATATACAAGTTCTTAACACTCGTGCAAAATTTCGGGAGGAAATGATACTTATGTGAAAAAAGACAAAATATGTGGCCGAAATGAGATTTAAAAATATATTTTCCAAAGCACAGATTGTCTTTTTTGCACAGACCACAGAATGTTCAAAACTTGTATATGTGTGCCCAATTATTTTTTAGATTTTTCGAATAGTTTTCATATTACTAACTATATGAAAGACGAACGAAACGGCGGCCTCGCAGCGCCCCGATTTACTGTTCATTTCCTACAGTACCGCGGCATTTTTTGAAAAAGTCCCTCCACTTTCCGAAAAATCGAAACCTGTCCTCATTTTCCGCTTATAGGGACCAAATCCTAATTTCCATAAAATTTGAGGGCGTCGGTGGAAAAGCGTCCACATAACCCAGCCCTCCCGCGGCCCAGAAGAAGAACCGGAGACGGCTCTCCTTCTCTCCCGTGCGGCGGCGGCGAAAAATGAAGGCATCAGCGCGTCCTCCGTCGCCGTCCCCGCCTCCTCCGCCCCCGATCCCGCCGACCGCCCCGCGGCCCCGCCCCCCGTCCTCCGTCGCCATCCCCGCCTCCTCCGCCCCCGATCCCGTCCCCACCTCCTCCGCCCTCGATCCCGCCGACCGCCCCGCGGCCCCGCCCCCCTCCTCCTCGCCGGCGGGACCCTGAGTGAGGCCCTGAGAGCGCCGGAAGCGGGCGTGATGCCGTCGCACTCGCACCTGGACCGGCAGATCTCGCAGCTGCCGGAGCCTTGGACTTCTCGATGTCCAGGCCGCTGTGCTGCCCTCCTCCTCCTCGACGACCCGCCGCGCCGCCGCGCACCACTCCGCCGAGCTCTCTGCGCCACCACGCCTGCCATCACCTCCATCCTCTTCGACGGCGCCTTTTCGCCGGCAGCAGACCCTAGCACGGTTGTGATTGTTAGAGGCCAGCAGCACGGCTCGGGCACCTCTGGCCCCATCTCTCCACCTCCACGCCCCTACCAACTCAAGGTATCCACCTCTCTTTCCCTTGATTTTTCCTCTCCCTTCTCTCTTCTATCCTCCATAATTTCTAGGCCAGCAGCACGGCTCGGGCACCTCTGGCCCCATCTCTCCACCTCCACGCCCCTACCAACTCAAGGTATCCACCTCTCTTTCCCTTGATTTTTCCTCTCCCTTCTCTCTTCTATCCTCCATAATTTCTTCACATACAGAACTGTTGCAGCGGAAGTGTTTGCTGGTATGTCCAGCGGCCAAGCAGGAAGGCAGAGCTGCAGCTGATGATGATTGCGGTGCTACAAATTCAGATTGAAGTAGTTACCATCAACTCCTACCGATTTCTCTTGCTGGGAATATATCAGTTTTTTTAACCATTATCCTTTGTTTTTTTTGTTCAGATGTGTTCAGGGGCAACCGATGAAGTTCTGTAGAAGATTGGAGTTAAATCTTAGTCTTGCTATTCCAGCAGCTTATTCTCTGACCATTTTAGAATAAGAATCATAGTGCAAGTTTCTTTTTCCTCAAACAAAATTATTCTGCCAGCTAGCTATATTCTCCTATATTTAATTTCCTGTAAAGCATGATATATTATGTTTTGCATGAACACATTTCCTTGATTTGTTTCAGTTTTGCAGCTCTGCCCTCCTCTCGGCCGGAGCCGAGCGACAGAAGGGAGTGCCGCAACCGGCAACCTCAGCCCCGCGGCAGTATTTTCAGATTTCTCATTAGGTATGCCCCTGCTAAAATATATTCAGCTGATTAACTTATCTGCATAAGATGCAGTGCATCTGGGTCTTCTTCTTGGTGATTAACCCATATACTCATGATCCCTTCTTCTATTGATTAAAGTTTTGTATGCATGATACGTGTTTCTATTTATGTACTGCAGAAACAAAATTTCAAATGCTAATATTTGTCTATATCGTTTTGCAGGTTGATTTGGGGTTAGGTTGAGCTAATTCGGCTATTCGGGTTATTCTCACTGTATCCCACAGCACCTACAAAAATCTGCCGTTGTAAACTACCACTGATTTCTTCTTTTTATTCTTCTCATGTACCTTATCATATAGTTTTGTTGTGGTCATGTCAATATCCATTTTTCCTCAAACTAGCTTCTATATAGCGAGGAGTAATTTAGCATGTCCCTCTTAACTAATACAAGACATATCCACTCTTTTTAATCACTGAGATAACTGCCATGGTTAGCGAATATGGCCAAACTCCCCAGATGTAGCAACCACAAGAAAAAGATTTGTTTGGTCAAATTGATTCATAGGCTCTACAATATTGCTTACGTCATCCATGTGTGTGTATCAGATTAGCAAATCCTGTAGCCAATTCTGTAGTATTATTTCTCTTAATCAAAAAATAACATTACTACATACTATGTAGAGTGAGTTTTATATACACTAATTAGATAGATTAATGTTATTTCAACTCCAGTCAAAGAATCTTCTGCATATGCTATACTTTCCCATCTTTCTAACTTAATAACCAATGTGCAGAGCATAGCCACAGGATAATCTGATCGCCTTATACACAGTTTCAAGCTCAGAAGTTGTTATTCAGCTGGATTCCTCAAAAATATGCACGTTTGCATGGTCTTTGGTGTAAGCGGCTCTGAGGTTCCATTTTATTGCCAAATGCTGCAAGTCTAATCTAAATTTTTAATATCTGCTTTGGTTCCCATTGTGAGCTTCAGTTGTATAAATTATAGGAGAAATATTTCGAGTGAACTTGCTTACGTCTGGATATACATGGCAGTTGCTTTTTAAGATTTCGAAAAATGGAAGTTGGTTCTACAGCAGATCAACAAGAATCTGGGAACATTAATTGTACATTTTTATATTGTTGCCCAAATCAAGGGCTGCATGTTCTTATAAAGTTTCTTCTTAGTATCCAACATATATCATAAAGATATTTTATGAAACTCCCTGATGTTAGAACTAGCCATATGTATGATGTAAATAACTTTGTGGGTGTGCTAAGTTGGTGTAATTCAAATTTGTTTGCTCATCCCGGAATATCAAGATAAAAGGTTCTTAATGCAGTAGCCTCCCAACCTGTGCACAGGAAGGTTCTTATTGAGCCTAGGATGATATTTTGAACTGTATGTACGTGTACATAGTTAAATGCATCTAGCTTACTAAATACATCTACCTTACTATATTGAGTTAGTGCACAAAAATCTCACCAAGGGCGTGGCGTGACGCCACGCCAAATTCAACTAGTTTGTTTAATTTCGAAACATAAACAGGAGCATATGCACCCAGGAGGCAAAACGCCTCTCTCGTTGTGATTATGTAGATGGTTGAGTGGAAAAATATTGTTTGATTTGTTACAAATTACTCGACCAAATTTCCCATGAATCTAAACATATGTGATCAACACTCTTTTATGCTCCGATGGATCCAAGGAGATATTTTTGTATTCTACGATGCATATGTGTTATCTTAATTTGTGAAATTAATGTGGCGCCAAATGATTTAGATGGTTACTAGGAATATTGAATTTGAACTGATACTTTTAAAAATTCTATCTTGATGGAATTTGGATATTCGGACAAATGCTGAAGTTTCACAAAAAATGTTGCCTATCCAATTTCAGTGTTAACTCGGACATACAAGGTACTCAAGCTACTCTGAGAGAGTGCCCATAAAGAAGCATCATGTGGTGCGATAGCGAATTTCAAAACCTGGGTACCTCATAACCCATTTTCTGAAACTTAGCAAAAGTATATTTTGCGGTTTGAAAAACATTTAGACACCGAGGTAAAATCTGAGTGGATATGCCATATACATTGGTAAGTTTCGCTAAATACATATGCCTAAGACTCATCCTCCAAAAAAAAAATTAACTTAAGACCATTTTAGTAAACCATGTGAAATTAGAAAATAAAAAATTTACATTACATGCCATAGAGTATTTTTCCCATGCAGTGTGATATAAAATACTTCAGTTTCAAGATAAGATTTGAGACAATTGACAGGGAAAGTGATCCCTGACAACTGTCCAAGACGATTTTTTTAGTGTGACCTTATTTCACCGTTACTGTTCCTTTGCTTTGTAAGACATGAGCTCACAACTTCAACTTGAACGTGAGTCTTTGTGTTGTTAATCAGTAGGTGACCATCCTCAATCAAATTCCTATGACTAATGATACTATCCACCGACCACCGAATCGATCTTCAGCTTGTCGACGCCATTTAGTCAAAAAATTGCGTGACGATGCAGATCGTTGACCCAATATGCTCTAATTTTCTTTTTATTTTGCCAGCTCCCGAGCTCCGTATAGAACGAGTCTCAGGCAGAGTCGTGGACGGGTGTTGGGAGGAACACGAGCACGCGGAGTGGAGGAAATCGACCGAGCAGGGCGGTTTAGACGAGGAGTTGCCAAACATTGTCAATCTATCAGCACATCATCGCCATATATATCGCGTCGATCTGTGCATCAATCAATCGCCGAATAAGATCTTGATCTGAGTATTGAGTGCTCAACAATTTTACTCGCTGCTTTTAGCTGTCCCCGCAGAGTATGTCTATACTAATACAAACAAATTTAGCAAGAACGGTTTAGCCGATGTGCCGAAAGCTAGCCCGCCCCAGATCGATCGAGCAATCAAGACCCCGGCAATTAAGACGGTGAGTAGTATGTAATTACTACTCCCTCCGTTCGGAAAAGGATGTCACAAAAATGATCTATCTATAGTTCATTTTTGTGACATCCTTTTCCGAACGGAGGGAATAGTTGGTTGGAGCAAAAGCTGTGGCCCATGGTTTAGCTGGGTCAGATCGATCAGCACATCAATACAAACTCACAATCTTGATTAGCATTACTTTGCTCAGAGAATCTTTACAGTCTGAGATGTTTAGTTAGTCCATTGCTAAAGCATGCATACTAAAAAATCACATCAAACACAGCAATGCCTAGAGACCAAGCAAGAAAATAAAAGAGTGAGGAATATCGAGATGCTTTGGTCGGCCAATGTTGTGGTCTTCTTTCCGTTCTCCTTTGCATCTTTGGCTGGGGTCTGGGAGTACTATAGAGTGTGGGCTGTGTGGCGTTTTGGAGACCAATCTCTAGGGAGTTTGTTTTCCGAACGGCATTTAGAAGTTAAAAAAACGATCCAGGATTCGTTATATTTTAGGCTAAAAAAATTGACAAATGTGTGATCTGGGTGTGGTGAACAGTGCACATTTTTAAAACTTGAATTTTTTGTCAGATTTTTCATTTCTTTGTTTTCACTGGTAGAGTTTTAGCATTATTTACACCTAGGGATTTTGTTTCGATTTTTTTGAAACTTACAAATGCCGATTTTGATTTTTTTTAGAACAGCCTCCCAGAAGCTCATGCTCCTCTTGTACTTTCGAGAGTGCTATGTTGCTATGTTGTTTCCAACGTCTGATCGGAATGTTTTTTGTGATTCTGATGAAATCATAGACCATCTATTCTTTAGTTGTCATGTTACTCGTTACATCTGGGGTGTTTTCCAGTGTTCTTTCAATACTCCAATGCAACCAAAATATGTTGCAGAGTTGGGGGAATGTGTACTGGAATTTCAGGGATCGGGAAGGGTGGCAGTTAACATTTTCTTGGCATATATTTTCTGATGTTTATGGAAAACTAGGGTTAGAGAATGTTTGATCTTATTATGCTCAATGATCATTGTGGTATCATTTATCAAATATGTCACTAACCAGATTGATGGAGTGAGATGCAAAAAAACAAGGGTACAAAATATGTTGCGGCAAGGAACTGAGCTGCTAAAGATGGTAATCCGAAGCAATGTCTTCAATCGATCCAATGGCTGGGCGCCAATATGTCGAAGGCTAGACAATGGATAGGTTTTGTTAGAAACGATTGTGTTTAGACTCTGCTTAGTTGTTTTGGACAACTCATTTTCTTTGCCCTTTGTAATCTTTGTGTTTTGTTTCCTGCTATATGATACATCGGGAAGGAGGATGTAATATAGTACAACTTAAAACTTTGTGGTTGCCTTTAAGTTTCGGTAATAAAGTTGGAGAGTCCCCTTTGATCATTGATCAAAACAAAAAGAATAAGGGTACCATGGAAGACGGCATTGTTGACGGCAGCGACGGCACCATAGACCGTGAAGACCTAATATTTTCACACATATTAATCCATTTAAGCATATAGGTCAGGAATACTGTAAATCCGTTCCTACCTGATACTCTAGTAAATGAATATAATTATTCATAAGAAAATGAAGATAATATCAATCCTGTGCATAGGCTCTACACCCGCCTCCGCACAAACATGAAAAATCTTTGGTGCCCTTCTACCAACCTACGGAGATAAAGTAGCAGCACACAAACCACATGCATGTTTGTTTGGTCCCTTTGAACCTCCTGTCAATATTCTTCTGAAACATCTTGGCGGGCGAATCCAAACCAGCATTGCACTGAGTAGCAGCAAATAGACGACATACATGTTTGTTTCATCACTTTTGATCTTCCGTCAGCTTTCTCGTGAGAGTTCTTGGCAGTAAAACTCGAACCTGAACTGGGAGATCGAGGCCTCACTGCTGACAAATCGCGCTTGGACATTTGCCACCTAAATGACATGACCCAACTTTTGGTACTGACATGTTTTTCTTCCTTCTCTGTTTCCTCAGAGCGAAGGAACTTCAGTGGTCCAGATTTCGACCTTGCCCTTGTGGTAGAAATCACTTCATTCTGCTTAACAGGTTTAGAATTCAACCTCGCGCTTGTGGCGTGAAATTTTTCATCCTGCTTATTTGATGTCAGCTTCTTTCCGTCATCATCCATACTTTGTACACCGACTTCTCTGGCCTGCTTGTTTTCTTCCGCAGCATCCATGTTTACAGCCAGCTTCTCTGGAACTTCATCTGCATTCATGATCCAACAGGAAAAAATGCAAACTTGTATGATCCAACATGATCTTTTTTTTACAGTAGCAATGACAATACTTCAAGTAATCTAACATTTTTTTTGATAAAGGGATTTTATTACTTAAGAGTATTAAGCATTACACCCGGCCTCTGCATAAGTAGGATGCACACAGACCTAACTAGGATGAAGTAATCTAACATATGAAAATAAGGGGTTACTGGAGTACTCTAGTATGAAAGGACAAAAAGGTTGGGCTTATTTGGTTGGTTGCCACAAACGGCCGAACCTAGTTTCGACAACGAGTGGCAAACCCTCAGGCAGTGCTAGGAAAAAAACTAAGCCAATGACATATCCATTATAGGGCTAAGAAGGTGTGGCATGCCACAAGTTTTGGAATGAATAAAACACTACATAGGAAATTCAAACTTCTTAATTCGATGTAATAAGTTGTGTCATCTGCCCAAACATGCCCTGATACTCTTGTGTAGCTTAAAAAGATATTTGTAGAGGAAACAGTCATGCCCATAAAGATATTTTTGAAAGATCAGAATCTAAAGCCTACTTGCATCAAGCAAAGAAAATCAAGATATTGATGTGTCAAGTGTGTGAATACAGGTGTGGAAAGTAAGTGTAGAATTGCAGATATTTATCAACTTTCAAGGCCTTTTCAGATAGAGTATCACTTGCAAGGAAAACAACTCTGAGTCACTTGCAAGGAGAACACATTGGAACATATGTTGGTATGAGTGTATGACAGTTCATACCTTCAAATCAATATATCCAAACAAGAAAGGAAAATTAGATGTATCCCAACCTAGACGGCCTTGCTCCCTGCTTAGTATTTTACTGTTGTTTTCATAACTGAACAATTAGATTGGTACAGAATGGTAAAAAAAGTCAATGATATTAAATATGTTCACCAAAGAGTGTGTTTTGATCTTGTTGTAATGTGACTAATTCAAAACATTCAGAAATATTCGTCACTGACTGAAAATACACAATTAACAGGGATAAGATCAGAATTCTCACTGGGATTAGACCGTGGTCATCCACTTTATTGCAGATTTCTTCGTTACCGTTAGGCTTTTCCATGGAAGGATGTTCATCAAATATAGTGAGAATTTGATCAACATCTTGTTGTGGCCTCTCACTGGACAAATCCAACTTGCGATTCACTAAAGTGACATCACAACACTGATCTTCAGCAATGGAGTTGAGCCTGTCATCAACATTAGTACTACCTTCCTTTCCAACTTTGGAGCCAGTGGGCAATATGATCACCTCTGCCTTCTCAGGCACTTCTTTAGCCTCCTTGACCAAGAAATACATTTTTACAATAGGATATCCTTAGCTATATCGGGAGAAAAAACATCTTCATAGACAGACAATACATCAATCCTAGAAAAGCTTGTTTTATACCGAGATGCATTAACTTCTATATTTCGATATTCGTCATCTGAGAAAATCTGAAAGTAACAAAACTCAGTCCATTGCTAAAATGACAAGTTCCACCATACATATACTCAAAGCACATCTAAAATAGTATGATTCACCTCATAAGGGTAGTTGCCTTTATATGATGCTTCACGGTAACAGATCATCTTCAGAAGTGTTGCAAGTTCGATTATACTCCAATTCTTAGTTCCAATACCAGATAGAATCATAAAATCCTTCAAAAGAATGTGGAGGAACTTCAAATGCTCCATTTCACGTAATTCAATATCATGCAGGATACGAGTTAACTCAACAGTAGATTCGTTAACCTAAGTAAAAAAGAACATTTGTTCATCAACGAAAAAAACATGCATGTAAACCAAAAACTTCTAGAAGACCCATCAAAAGAGAAAATGCGATGTTGCAAAAATATCGCCATTTGGTTCATCGATGAATACCATCTCAGGCTTGACATCAAATACGTCATGTTGATGTGCGAATTTTATTAATTCCTTGCCACTGGGGAGGCAGTTCCTCTTATACGTCTCTGATTTTTCTTCAGGCAATAAAGTACGGTCGGGATTCTTCGGACTGCAACTTATCACCTCACAATCGGGAACACCGACATAGAGACAGGTTATTCCCTAGAAAACAAGATGGTGATCAATACTGTTCACACAAACAGAACCAACAAGAAATCTTACTAACCAAGTAACCAGTTTCATCTCAATTATTCCTTTATTATGTTCAGCACCCCCCACAGCTAGTTTCATCTTAGGGCCACACAGCTTGGTGAGCCTCTTGGCCAGGAAGTTGTCAATAGTGCCATTATCAAGATCAAAGGGGGTAGACACCCTCTTATACTTCAGAAAAAATTCCAGACTCTGAGAAAGACATGCATACACGATTAGAAAAGGCTTATCAAATAAGTATAATGCTAGTGTCTAAATAATGATAGGATGCAAGGTAATTCAGTAAGCTTTCATCAACCATAAAAGTATAGTGTTTCTCAAGTCTTTGTATGTACAATTCTCTCAGTGTCAGTGGTGCTCCAAAAAAAAATCATACGTGATGCTAGTATGCTACTGCTGTCAATTTTGCAAAGATATGTTCTGTTGGTGTTGGCGACAAGAGGCGTGAGGAAATATGACAAAGATATATGAGTAAGAACGGAATGGGAGGGTTACTAACAAGCTGTGGCAAGTCAGACCAGAAGTCCTGTACAAAGCAGAGAGTAATCGATTAGATGACGAAGATAAGGCTAAGGAGCATCAGCAACGAAATATAAATCCCCCTTTTTCGAAAAAAAGAAAGTACCTTCACTGGATTTTCGAGGTACGCCCCATCAAAAGAGAAAATGGCGATGCCAGAGGGTGCTTCGTATAGCAGCATGGCTGACGCTTCATCAATTTTTTTCTTTCTTTGTGCTAGTGGTACTTCGTTATTCATGAAGTCTCCTGCCGAGAAACCAAGCAGATGGGGTTAGGCTCGGCAAAACCACGGCGCGAGACTCTCTAGGATTTATTTTCTTATCCTCACGACACCAGATTTCTCCGACATGGCGGCGCGGTACTCACCTGCGCAGGGAGGCGTCGCCGAGGTCGAATGAGATGGCACTTGTTTGCGTTGACGTCTCGTCATGGTGCGAGAGAGAAAGGTGCGACTTTTTTGGCAAATTTATATTAACTAGAGAATAGGAAGGTTTCTTGCGGGAAAGTTTTACTTCAATTCGTGAACATTCCGTGATTTTAGGGATGTGATCCCTCTGTTTCTCTCCACTAATCCCGTCAAGACGTATGTGATTTTCGTATGTCTGGATTTAGAGTTCGAGTACTACTACTGTACATGATATCAACGTGCGGAAGCTGGATTTCCAAGGCGATAAGTTTCTTCCGTAGATCAATTCCCAAGCAGGACGATACGCACGCATCTAGAGATGATGAAGCGGCGGCGCAAAACGGCGCCTAACCATGATGTGCATCTCGGCGAGGATCTCATCGCCGACATCCTCGTCCGCCTGCCGGCCAAATCCGTCCTCCGCGCTCGCGCTGTCTGCAAGGAGTGGCGCCGCATCGCCACCGGCCAAGACTTCCTCGCCGCCCACGCGCGCCATGGCCCGCTCGATGTCCTCGTGTACAGCAGCTACGATAACGACCTGGTAAAGCTGGACGCCGTGACGGTATCCGCCGTCACCCAGCCGGCGCGGCGGCGCTTCGTGCAGTTCCCCGAGAAACACCCGCGCCGCAGCAGATGGCACTACTGCCTTCTAGTGGCCTCGTGCGACGGCCTGCTCTTGCTCAGGAACAAGTACACCGGCCGCCACCACGTCTGCAACCCGGCGACGCGGCAATGGGCCGACCTCCCGCCGATATCCGGCGTGTCGCCCGATAAGCAGCGAGAGTGTGGGTTCTACTTCCACGAGCCGTCCGGCGAGTACCGGCTGCTGTCCCATGTCACAGCTACGACGGCGTCGTACTATGTCTTCTCCGCAGGCTCCGACGAGCCCCGGCGGCTCAACGTGCAAGCCACGCCCATTATCAAGGGGCGCACCACCCGCAGTGACAGCTTCCACTATCTGACGACCCCGGCTGTTCTTCGCGGGCATCTGCACTGGCTGTGGCACCCGGAGGCCGGCCTCACCGAGCAGATGGTGGCGTTCGACACGGTGGCCGAGACGTTTAGGCGGATGTCTCCGCCACCTTTGACCTCAATGTATAGGTGTACCGCGAAGCTGCTCGCAGCGGATGGACGGCTCATGGCGTCGGAGGTCGGCCAGTTGCTCGTCGACTCTGGGTGCTCGAGGACTACGGCGGCGCGGGGGAAAGGTGGGAGATTCGGCACCGCGTCGAGGTGCCGTGGAAGATGCCCTTGGACCTAATAGTTGTGGCAGGCAGTGACGAAGGGGACGTCATCCTGGGCTCTTACCGCGGCCTGGTGGTGTACAACGTGAGGAGCAAGATGGTCAGGGTCATCGACGTCGAGTCCAACCTCCCCCGTCAAGACCTTCACCTGTCGCGGTGTGTGATCGGGAGAGCCTGATACCGCACCGGTTTTTCGAGGCAAGGCGGTATTCCGGCTTGCCGTTGCTCAGCTTCTTTTGATGCATTATGCTGGATGCGTCCGGTGTGATTAATTCCTTCGGTGCAGTAGTAGCAGTACAATCGAACTTCAGCTATCAGATTCGAGTGAAACAATTGTAGCATGTACCGGAGAAGAAGTATGGTGGAACGAATCTTCGGCTATGTTTGCAGATTGTGTCGATCTTGTTGCATCTATTGGGAGTGTTTATTTTAGCCATTGTTCGAGGGAAGCAAACAAGGTTGCTCATGAGCTAGCTAAGTATAGTTATTTAATTAATGGAGTAGTTCTTGTAATTGGGTCGATGAGCCCCCTAGTTTTATTGTTGACAAACTGATAAACGATGTAATCATAGGGATGCTTAAAGCAGCAAGTTTCAGACACACTCTTTTTCTTACCAGGTACCTAAAGAAACTGGAAGATTTTTAATGACGCGTTTTGCTAGCCTAATATATTTATTACCAGTTTCGAAAAAAGAATTTCAGCTATCAGATTATGTCAACAAGAAAAAACTTCAGCTATCAGAAGTGATGTCTTTTCTTTTTCTTGCGCCTTTCAGCTTTATTAAATACTAGGAAACGTGCCCGTGCGTTGCACCGGGAGAGAAAACCCGTGATCCACTAACCAAGCTTTAACCAGCTTAAATCCCCACTAAGCCAATATTGTCGATCAATGTACTGTGTTATTATGTGTAACTTTATCAGGGCTGCATCCTCTCGTCTTCATCTCTTAAAAAAATCGAACATTTGGAGAGAGTATCCCTTCACTATAATATTGCGTGCAAGGTCCAAGGCTTCCTCAAGTCGATTATCTGTGTGGAGAGTATTGAAGGTGGTAATCTCAGAAAAAAAAAGTGTTATCCACCATCTGATTTTAATTCCGTTGGGCTTGGCTTCTTCAGTACTTTGTGGTGTCCGTTTTTACACGACCAGTTTACAACACTAATGTAGCTAGAAACCTAGATCACTACCCGGCCTCCTGAAGCATCAAATCCATGACTTTCAGGTCATAATTGACATGCCCGTTTTGGCATAAACCATTTAACAAACGTATTGAATGTGACCTCGCTAGGTTCAAAACCATCTGCAATCTTTTGTTGCAGATAACAGAGAGCATCTTCCAGTGTTCCCAGCTAGCACTACCCGTTAGTCAAAACACTGTCAAGTTGATTCAGACCAAGTCGACGGCATTATCCAACATCTGAGCAGTGCATAGTTCTCGATAAACGATTGCACCACGCCCACTTTAATCACCTTCATCCTATCGAAAGTGAGGTCGTCTTGAGCTTGGCGCCCTACTGAATCTGAATGTCATAGACGGACACATGCGTAGATCAGGCATAAACTATGCACCGAATTCTTCTCCTCGCCTGGTGGCATAAATTTGCCTTGAAGATTGGTAACAAACTCTCAGTACTTCGTTTACCAACGTTCCTGTATGCTCAAGTGTGTATTTGAAAATGACAATCTCTTGTTGCTTGAATTCACACTGCATCCCTTATCAAAGCAACTTGTTGTGCCTAATATTGGCAAGTGTTCACTTCTCCACAACACATTTTTTAAGAGAAGAGTTGCATGTGAAGAGGAGTATCTACGGGGCACTGAAGTTGGACATTGTTGATCTGAGGGCAGAGCAATGGTTCTGTTCAGAAATTGATCCAGAACGGAGGTCTTCTCCTGAATACTCTTAACTTATTAATACAGACTCAACTCCAATACCGGCAAGATCCAAAGGCCCATCAGAGTTACACAACTGTCAACAAGATTCATCCGTAACCAACCAACAAAACAGAGGAGATCAGGAGAAGAAAAGAAGAGAGCCTAATAAATCACACGCCGGCGATCTCACCGCACAGCCTCCAGCCGATCGGCACCGGCGCGCGACTTGCGGTGCCGCAGCGCCTTGATCGGGCAGGGCAGGTACCGGCCCCAACCTCCGCCCTTTGGCGCGGTCTTCACCGCCGTCGCAGACACAGAGCTCGACCGCCCACCGGCCACCGTGCCCTGTACATTGCAACAACAAAAAAAAACCGAATCAGCCAATTGCCAACCGAGTTAGCTTTGCAACGCATGTTCGCAAGAACTCGCAGACTGAGGAGCGGCCGCCGAGTAGCTCACCTGTGTAGCCTCGGCAGAAGGAGTGTCCCATCAGCGGCGATTTGCAGTACACTACAACCACGAGGTGGCCGAAAAGCTCGGGCCGCAGCAGCTCGACCCTCTGGAAGAAGCGGGCGTCGCTCCTCTCGCCCATGACGTTCAGCTAGATCAACCTGATCTTCAAGGGCAGGCCACGGCTCCCTCGACAATGGTGAGGATGGAATCGACCACGCCTCAAAGATGTTGGGCCAATCCATCCCCAAAATCGGCTGAATATCTTTTGGTCCATGTTTTCGAATTCTCCTCTCCCATCGCAATTAATTACAGTAGAACGGTTTGCCTCCTTCCCGTCCACGTAATAATCGGTGCCAACAGCGGCACCATGCTTGTCGCCGTCTGTGTTGCTCCTTCCGTTCTCGAACTCCGGAACCGTTGACTCTTGAGGAGGAGTGAACTTCAGGTCACCAGTCGAACGTGGCGGCGGCGGAGACAGTAAGGTACGGCAGTGGCAAGCTCATGGCCGCGCGACGGCGGGCACGACGAGTCCGAACGATAGCCTGCAGCGCCCGACTTCAGCGAGCAAGCGCCAGATCGGGCGGAAGGCGGGGTGCACTTGCGGTAGAGTGAAGCAGAGACCTCGCAGCGCTCGTAGAACTCGAACACCTCGTTCATGTCTGCTCCCCTCGATCACCTCCGTCCGCCCGAACAAATCCCCCAATTTTTTCCGAATTTTGTGCCCAAATCTCTCCGCGACCATGAATCGAGCAGAGACGAAATCAACGAGGATTTGGACCGGACCACTTGGCGAGGAGGTGGCGACGACAGACTCGGGGCTTGAGGATACCTTCCATCCAGGGTCCGCGGCGGCCAGCCCGGCGCCCCCGCGCTCGCCGGTGGAGCAGGAAGAAGTGGAGGCGAGGACGCCGCTGGAGAAGGAGCAGACAGAGGTGGCCCGTTGACCTGTTTCTGCCTGTCTAAAACGAAACGTTATTTCTACTTACCGGTGGCAGTGGTGGGCAATTTCCTTCAACCTCGGGGGCAATTTGCTTCAACGAACCGATATATGACTTATGGGTGGCAGTGGTGGGTAAATATATGATTTGGTGGGAGGGTAAAATCGAAAGAAAAATGACGTACGAGAAGAAGCGTTAATGCTTTTATTATTAGGTATAGACTTCTCCGACTGAACCGTAGTTTTCATTGAATCGTTGTTTTTCTATCTCACTATAAGAATACAACGATACGCCGACGGTCACCTCCTACACCGACGGTTTTTTGTCGGAACCGTCAGCGTAGGGTCCGAGCTAGGCTGCCCAGCAAAAGCGTTGGCGCACAGGGCTACGCCGACGGCAAAGCCGTCGTCATAGGTTTACATATCTACCCCGACGGCTTCGGCATAGCTGTGTTTTTTTCTTTCTATTTTTCATTTAATATGGAATAATTCATATCTTTAAATCCGTAAATCGAAATGTAACAAATAAAATGTCTAAATCGATTAGAAAAATGAGAGGAGTCCAAATATGACAAGTATATCATCTTTTGCATCACAAAAACTCATTTAACTAGGCTAAATTACTTTCGAAGAATCGTATTAACTCATTTAACTAGGCGAAAGTAGGTACAAATCAAGAAAATTACTAAGACTTGGGGATTATTCATAAAATGTGGATTACTATTTGTGAAAATTAGATGGGTGCCATTTTGCACCATATCTTTTTTGGAGGGTTTTTTCACTTTATTTGTTTGTTTTTTCAAAAAAGCAGTCAGAATGACCAGCATGACTCTTTTTTTTAAAGGAATGCGGTGGGGGAAGCCCCCACAGCGAGTTTTTTTTTAATAATAAGAACTCAAATTCACGTCCGTGAGGAATTGAATCTAGGTGGCTGGGTTGTACATCCACTCCACTAGTCAAGTGAGGTAGGCTCACTTCTTGACCAGCATGACTCTCATCGAAAGAGGTCAAATTTTCTAAAACTATCAATATTTCTGTGATATAATCACTAGTTGTGTACCTTAAAATGATTTCTTAAAAAAACTCAGACCAAACTATCAAACACTTATAGTTCAAATTTGGATTGCTTTTGGAAAAAATCGGCATAAACTCATTTAACTAGGTGAAATTATATAGAAATCAAGAGAATTCCTAATACATGGGGATTCTCAATCAAATGTGGACTACTCTTTGTGAGAATTAGATGGGTGCCATTTTGCACCATATATTTTGTACTTGGTTCACAAAAACAAGTCATTTTTGCCACTTAGAAAAAGGAAAATGATATTTATAAAATAATTTGAAAAATCCCTTCGGAACCATTGTTTCCTATAGCAAGATACACCTATTTGTCGAATATGAGAATTTTATCACAAACTATGCCGTGGGAATGGTAATAACTTGGTCATTTGGCTTGAAACTTATAGATGTTTAAACATGATAGACCTTTTTGTGAAGATTTTTTTTGAACAATTTGTCAAAAATCAAGTTTATCATTTTTCATAAAAACTAGTACACATAAAAGGTCTCCATGCCAGAGGATACCCTTTTTTAGATTGTTTTCACTTTATTTGATTTATTTCAAAAAAATGGTCAAAATGGCCACCATGACTATTCATCGAAAAAGGGCAAATTTTATAAAACTATTTATATTTCTATGATATAACCACTAGTTGTATACCTTAAAATGATTTTTTTAAAGAAATCAGACCAAACTATCAAACACTTGTAGTTCAAATTTGGATTACTTTTGGAAAATCGGCATAAACTCATTTAACTATGCGAAATTAGATAGAAATTAAGAAAATTCCTAATACTTGGGCATTATCCATCAAATGTGGAGTACTCTTTGTGAGAATTAGATGGGTAACATTTTGCACCATATATTTTGTACATGGTTCACAAAAAAAGTCATTTTTGCCACTTAGAAAAAGGAAAATTATATTTATAAAAATAATTTAAAAAATCCCTCTCCCTCTCCTCATCAATAAGGGCCTGCAAAGTTGCAGATTTGGGTATTTCGCCTGAGGCAGGATTCGTTTCTTCCCGGCCCATGCTTTGTACACCAACAGCTCTGCCCTGCTAATCTTTTTCATCGTCACCCACCAGTGATTACATGAATCTTGTTGTTAACGCATATGCTTTGTACACCAGCATCTCTGGCCTGCTCTTGTTTATCATCATCACTAGTAACTTCCGTCATCGTTTTGTTAACGCCCATGATTTGTACACCAGCGTCTGATCTGGACTGCTCTTCTTTTTCATCATCACTAGTGATTTCAAGAGATGCAGTCAACTTCTTCATGTCATCACCTGCTTATTCTCTTTAAAATCATCCACGTTTTCAATCTGCTTCTCTTGAACAACATCTGCAGTCATGACCCAACAGGGAAAATTGTATACAAACTTGCATGACCCAACAAAGACAATTTTAAAACATAAACAGTAATCTAACATTTGAAAATATAAGGGGTGACTAGAGTACTTTAGAATGGAAGGACGAAAGTGCTGGCGTGTTTGGTTGGTTAGCACACACTGCCAAACCTAGTTTCGACAACGTGTGGCGAGTCAGAAAAAGTGTGGCTAACAAATTTATGGCCACACCTCACGGAATACTAGGCCAAAAAACCAAGTCAATGACATGTCAGTTATATGGCTAAGACCTAAGAAACTGTGGCATGCCACGAGAAGGGCAATGAACAAAGCACTAGCTTAGGAAGTACGATGTAAAAAGTGTGGCATCCATCATTATATTTTTGGATCAGATATTCGTTTGAAGCTGTCCATACCTTCAAATCAATAACACAAACTGCAAAGGACTAAATAACAGGAGTAGCCCAACCAAGATGTACTTGCTCCCCTGCTTAGCTTTTTTCTGTCGTTTAACTAGAGAGTGTGTTCTGATCTTGTTGAACCGTGACTAATACAAAACATTCAGAAATAATCGTCACTATCTGAAATACACAATTAATAGGAGTAAAATCAGAATTTTCACCTTTAGCCTTCTCAACCAAGGAATCCAAATCGTGCAATAGTAAACACTTCTGCTCATAGAGCGAAACGACATCTTCATAGACAGATAATACACCAATCTTAGAAAAGCTTGTTTTATATCGAGATGCATTAGCCTCTATCTTTTGATACTCGTCACGTGAAAATATCTGAAAGAAACATAACTCAGTCCATTGCTAAAATGACATGTTCCAGAATTCGCATATTCAAAACACATCTGAAATAATATGATTCACCATAAGAGGGTGGTAGACTTCATATGATGATCCAGGGCAACAGATCATCTTCGGAACTGTTGCAAATTCGAATAAGCCCCAATTCTTAATGCCAATTACAGATTTAACAATAAAATCCTTTAACAAAATGAGGAAGAACTTCAAATACTCCATCTCACATAATTCGACATCATGCAAGAGATGAGCTAACTCAGCAATAGATTCGTTAACCTGGATAACAAGGAGCATTTAGTTCATCACTGAAAGGAGCATGGAAGGCCAAAAATTCGAGAATACACGCATCGATGAACAAAACAAACTTAGATTCTATAGATGTCAATTTATAGTGTGTGTATGTCCATGAAAACTTCAATCAACGGCAATCAAATATATAAGCAGATAATTACTTGGAAAGGAATATAATTGTATAACAAGAGTCGGATATGTTCAAGCTTGCTATACAGCCTACAGTTTCTGAAAGAAAAGGATACAAAGGACTAATGTTGCATGACAAGGGAGATATAAAGCAGATAACATCACATGTGATAAATGAGGAAGGCCAAGCGGAAATCTCACCATCTCAGGCTTGATATCATAGCCATATTGAAGCAAGAATGTTATCAGTTCTTTGCCAATCGGGAGGCCGACCCTCTTAGTCTCTGATTTTTCTTCAGGCAACAAAGTACGCATAGGATTCTTCAGACTGCAATTTATCACCTCAAAATCGGGAACATCAACATACAGACAGGTTATTCCCTGAAAAGGCAAATGGTGATCAATATAGTCCACACGGAGAGAAGCAACAAGAAAGCTTACAAAATTATACTAACCAGTTTCTTTTCAATTACTGTTTTATGCTGAGAAATTCCAACAACTAGTTTCTTCTCAGAGCCACACAGCCCGGTGAGCTTCTTGGCCAGGTGGTCGTCAATAGCCTCATTAGCAAGGTCAATGGGGGTGGACACCATCTCATACTTCAGGAAAAATTCCAGACTCTGAGAAAGAAGTGCAGACCGGATTAAAAAAGGCTTTTCAGATATTATGCAGGTGTCTCAATAATAACAGGAGGCACGGTTTCAATCATAAAGTATATAGTGTTGCTTAAGTCTTAGTTTGTACAATTCTCTCAGTGGTGCTCCAAATGCTCATACGTAAAGCTAGATGTTAGTATTCTGACAACACATAGTGCTATTCTTGGTATAAGTATGATGTCACTGTCATCCACTGCTAGGAAGATGTAACCACTTGGTAGAAACTTGTGCAGCAGTGCCCACTTCGATTTCAGCCAGCGTTAATTGATCTTTTAAGAATCTATTAGCTGATATCTGGCCAATAAAGACAATGCGCCATGACACCAAAACAGAACATGGTAATGAGGAATGAGTCCAGCCCAGAAGAAAATGTGGTCGATCAGCTTAATCAAATAATAACTACCGACCAACGAGTTAGTGTCTATATGCACCCCGTCGCAACGAAAATTGACCATCAAGAATGGTGAACTATTGCAGTCAATTTCGCAAAACATTGTTATGATCGAGTTGGCAACAAGAAGAGTAAGGAAATAGGGCAAAATACAAAGGAAATAAAATGACAGAGTTACTGACAAGCGGTGGGATGTCTGCCCAGAAATCCTGTAGAAAAACCCAGAGAGAAATCGATTAGACAATCTGGAATTCTTAATTGGTGACGAAGATCAAAGCTAGCGAGCATCAATGGGAAAAACAAGTACCTTCACTGAATTGTTGAGGTAGGCCTCATCAAAAGAGAAAATTGCCATGCCAGATGGTGCTTCGTATAGCAACATGGCTGATGCCTCATTGATCTCAATGTTCCCTGCCGAGAAAACAAGCAAATCAAACAGATGGGATTACGTGAATGACGCAAATCAAAATCATATTATCCAAGTGGCCGTTCGTCGAAAGAAACCAAAGACGCCATGGGATACGGCCGCCGCATGAACCACCGCACGAGGCTCACGGCTCCAGATTTCTCCGACATGGCGGCGTGGTAGAGAAAGAGAGTAACAGCAGCTGACTCGCCTGCGCAGGAGGTCATCGCCAAGGCCAATGCTTCCCGGTGCCGGCGCCGGCGTCGACGTCTCCCCATCGTGCGACGGAGCGACAGAGAAGGGTGCGACTTTCGTGGAAAGTGGAGACTGATGATGAGTCGATCTCGAAATGTCTACGGCTTCCTTTATAGTTTTTTCACATGATATTTGGACTCTTGGGCTGCCCTAGCCAAAGGGCCTGTTTGCTCTATCACTGGGGTAGGCATGCGATCGGATCAATGAATAAGGCCCAGTTCTTTTGCTGGCTTAAAAAAAAATAAGCTGTCCCTTCCCAACTTCTATCTCATAAGCTGCCCAGTTAATTGTTTGGGTTTCTAAACTAGTTATCTCATAACTAATTTGGAAGGCGCAAGTATAAGCTGCTCGTCTTATGGTGTGAGTTGTAGAGGGACATCTTATGAAATAAGTCAGCAAAAGAACTACGAATAAGTCCGGTGTTTTCTTAAATAAAAAAATCGCGCTATAGGCCTTCAAGCTCCCCCATTTGGCGGCTTAGGATGTTGGTCCTCTTCCTATTCAAAAATAGGATCGCATAACTTTACTCGATTTAATTAGAAAGTAAAACTAATAATTTCCAGAAAGTACAAACATAAGAAAAAGTTTTCTACATTTCAGGAATCAATAACAAGCAATCAGAAGAGCGTGAGCTGAGAAAGATTACGGTTTTCCACGCCTTGGTCAAAGTGATTCCTACTAGGTAGAGTATAGGCGGGTTCATGGCCCAACGTAAGGAAGTTTTATGAAAAAACCCCTAAAAATGTAAGTCAATGTAAAGTTGCATAAATAAACTAAATATATGTATAAACTACAGAAATAATTTTAATATAGAAGATACAAAATGCAATGTATCAATCGCACGTCTGGAGACGTAGTTTTGTGGTGCACGCCATTGTTGGCACTTGTTGCTCGGACAGTAGGACTGTAGGGTGGAATGGATGATGGAGAAGATGAAACTATCAGAGAAAGAGAGTTTCTGGATAGTGGTGGATGATCAGGACGGCGAAGCAGGAGCATGCCAACACGGTGGCGGAGGCCTTGAGGTAACTCTAGGGGATTATCCTTCAGCACCTTATGGGAGAAATTTGTTAATTGTCAGGTTCAAACAAAAAATAGATAGAGACAAGATTTGTGAAGGAGGTCCCTCAATGATCGGCAAGCATGCGTCGATCTTTGTAGATTTTGTTTGTCGCTCTTACGCATGAGATTGGAATTCTGCGAGGATGCAGGTGTGGGACCATAGATACCTATTGTTAACATCGATTTTGTCTTAGAAAATAAAATAAAATGAGGTATATAAAATGTGAAAAATAAGTTATATTATAAAAATGGGTTTCCTTGTAAGAAAAATGAGTGCAATAGCCAACACATGCACCATCAACGGGGGCATTTTGACATTTAACTGAAATTGAATTGTCGTGAACAACACAAATATTTTGAAGTATTAGAAATGCCGATTCGGCGTAGTTCCAACAACGTTATGAATATACGGCCAGGTATACTAAAATAAATGACACAATGGCGAATCTGGTGCTCGCCTCAACTACGACAACCGCTGATGGTGGCTCCGGGATTCGAGGAGGATGGGGATGATCCCGATCGATGTACTACAATGACAATGGCTTTGCCAACGGCAATCTTCTTCATCGGCTCACTCCGGGATTCGAAAAACTATAATGAAAAAAGGACGTGCCCAAGTCCGGGCGGAGATATGGCTCAGTTGATTATTTGTCGGCGCACCTAAACACCTGGCAAGCAACCAGCGAATTGAACCTTTGCCGCGAGATAGCGCGAGACAATTTTTGTGCCCCGCGCGCGCAAAATTCGCCCCACTACTACCATTCCCTCCGCAAAGGCGTCTCCTTTCCCCCCAAACGAACCCGACAATTGCCCCATAACCTATCCAACCCCCGCATCTCCACCCAGAATACGCCGCTAGCCAGTGCCCCGCCGAAGCTGATACCCATAGCCCAAACTCGGTCCGCCGCTGCCTCCCCCGACCACCGCGAGTCTACGCACCGCGCCAATCTCTGCACGAAACGATCTTCCGCCCCCTTCCAGATTCTTTGCGATTTTGTTCAGGTTCTTTTTCTTCCTCACAGATCAATATCGTTTGCGCCTAGTATTTTAGTTTTGGGTCTAGGGCTCTAGATAGGAAGTAGTATTTGTCCTGGTAGGCTATGTGGTGGAGTTAGGGGCTGTTTGGATGGTGCCAACGCTAGCCCTGCCAATTCGTGGGTGCGCCAAATATTTGGCGAAGGAATCCGGCGCCCGCGCCTCGCCAAAATGTTGGCGTGAAACTGAACTGGAATGCCAAGGAAACGAAGGCTCGCCAATTTATGGGCGTCCAACCAAACAGGCAACCAACCGCCGGTCAACGCCTATTTTTTGGCATGGCGGCTCGGGGCTCTAATCCAAACAGCCCCTTAGTGTCTTCCCAAATCTTAGGGCTAAAAGGAGCTAGGTTGAGTTGAGTAGAGGAGTCTATGAGAGGCGGGGATCCGTTTTTGCATATTCGAGGCTTGGGGCCATGCCGTCGTCAATCCAAATTTAGACAAATTACTGCCAAAAGAACTAGTAATTTGGCCAACCCTAAGGCTGTAGCGTCAGTTGGCCCATGCATATATCCGCCCCTGGGTTATGGCACGGATGATCCAAAATGGTGGTTGAGCCTGACTAGTATTTTTTTTTTTTTGAACAAAACGGGTAACATTGCCTCATTTTATTAAAAAAATAGGAGGGGAACGGGGAACCGGCCGAAAACCGTTACAAGAGCACCAATGTAGTCATGGAACACCACACTGGGCAGACCCGGCCAACCTGGCTACCCACACGAGACACACACGCCGCCGAGGAGAGAAACACCACCGAGGTCATCACCGAGCGTCATCGTCGTCACTCCTCCCCGAGCAAGCGATTCCGACTTCACCTTCGACGACCACCGACGAAGCCCTCGCCGCAGCCGACGCCGTAAACCATGTCGGCCTATGCCAAACAGTCAACCCAAAGCGTCGAGGAGGAGGCAGCTCCGACTTCGACGGAGAGCTTCACTGGAGAAAGAAGCACACCTAGCATCGACGGAATCCACGAGGCCACCGTAGAAAAAGTGTCATCGTTGCCAGCCTGCCGCCCCGCGACACGCAGCTCCGACTTCACAGCTTCACGGCGGGACGCAACACGGATTGTCGGTGACGAAGGACATGCCGCGACTCGGCTCCGCTCAACACCGTCATCGTTGCCACACAACTCGCAACGCCAAGACACACCTCACCGCCGACCGGCCACCTGCCAATCACGATGTCGTGTGCGACCAGCCCACCAAGGAGAGCGGATGGGATCGAGATCTTCAAGACGACGCCCCCAAGAGGGTCCGCGACGTGAGAACGACGCCGTCGCCCCCCCATAGGGTGTAGGCTTTCACCCGAAGATCTTGATCCGGGATTGGGAAGGCCGAGGAAGCTCGACGATGACGCCTCCAAGGAGGACAGAGACGCCCGCGGGCGCCGTCATCATCGGCCGGCAAAAGCCGGCAAGACTTTCGTCCCGAGCTTCATGGCCATACCCACCTCCCGCGACCGGCCAGACCAGCCCGCCCTCCGCTGTATCGCACACACCCGACCGCGCGACCATGGCGTCGACGCAGAGGGGGCCACCACCAGCCTCGCCGCACGCCAAGGCCCAGTCGAGCCCGGCGAAACCGCCACCTACCGGCGCGACATCGAACCGCGGCCACCGCACCGTCGCGCCACCGCGCCACCGCGCGCCTTAGCACCTCCACGCCTCTCGCCAGGAGCCAGCACGCCGCCCTCACGGGCCCGCCAGGCCCAGATCGGGCCCGACGGGCCTCAGATCCTGCGCGCGAGCTCCCCGCCGCCGCGAGCCTCGCCGATGGCGCCCTCCGCACGGCACCACCGCCGGAGGCCATGCACGCACCACACCTGCACCGAAAACCGCCGACCCAGCCTTCCCAGCCCCGGCCGACGACGCCCCCACGGGCCAGCCTCCACCTGCGCGAGCGAGACCCCCGATTGCCTTTGGCAGCGAGGATCGGCCGCCACCACCGCGAGGAGCCGGCGGCGGCAGCGGCCAAGGGGGCCTGGGCGGGGAAGGGCTTGCGGCGGCGGCGGGGTGCGCCCCTAGCTTCGCCTGGGGGGCGACGCGAGGGGAGGGGAGTATTTTTTTTATCAAAGGGGATAAAATTCCAGCTTCAGTAAAATAAACTTAGAGTTGGTTTTGATACATGCATGCAATTGTATAGCGAAACAGGATATGCTAGGCAGATGTTACATCACAAATGTCTGTTGCGGAAAACAGAGAAATTGAGCCTGACTATGTAGCTCCGTGTATCTGATTATGTTTGTTCCTGAAATACCCATGAAGAGGTTAGGCCATGTACAGCGCAAGGCGCTTGTACAGGCGCTAGGACAAATATCCTGGAGGTTACGTCCGATTCCCGGCTGAATCCGGGATTTAGACTAGCGTCGACGCTCGTTTTTGCGTCGCTAATTTTATTTTAATAATACATTTTTTATATTAAATTCGAAAAATATTACGCAAAAAAACGATTTTCCAGAAATAATACGGCCTCGGCCTGGTCTGGGCCGATTAGGTCCTGTCGGCCAGGCCTGGACCGATTTGTGCTATCGGCCGACTCTGCGCGTGTCAGAGAAACTGGTCGGCCAGAGCTAGGCCGACTGGGCCTATCGGCCTGTACTGGGCCGAGAGGCTCTTCCATTTTTTTCCACCTCTCCCTCCTCTTTTTTAGCCACAAATGCAGACAAATTACAGATGAAATCAAACTCCAAATTTAAATCACTAATCCACACATATTACAGATAAAAACATTGTCTACAAACACTGATCCACACATATTACAGATTAAAACATAGTCCAATTTTAAAACATTGATCCTCATTATTACAAATAAAAGCACAGTCCAAATTTAAAACATCCTAGTTTCTTCCCCTTCCTCTTGGTCCTCGGCTGCCTCGCCCACGTGGAGCAGCTGCTCTAGTTGCCGGAGCAGCATTCGTAGGTGGGAATTTTGTACAAGCAGTGTCCCTGTGACCAAAATCATTGCACAAGAAACATTGCACTGTCGGGCCTCCGGCTTCAGATTCATCCATACCATTTTTGATACGCTTGCACGGTCGTCTACCTCTACCAGGACGCAGTAGCCTTGGGTCGGGGATGTACTGCCTTTCATTAGGGTCAACCGTGTTAAAATTACCCACAGCTCGAAATCCCACCATTTCACCGGTCCAGGTATTAAGCACAGACTCGTTCAAATAATATGGTGAAACGAACGAGATGGTCGGGCTTCATTTCCAATTCTCACCTCATGCGTTCTGAGCTGATTTCCACAACCAAACTTGTCAGAAGGTAAGCGTACCTCGAACCTCCTTTCTTGATTTCCTAAGGCCTGCACAGCATGAGTACGAGCTTTTGCCATCTTCCTATCCATGTACTCCGTGATCTTCTCACAAAAAGGTGTGTTTGGGTTGTTAACGATATGCATGTGAGCTTTCTGGCGTCTTTCTCTGAAGTACTTGACTGTGCCCTCAAAAATACCCTCCACAATGGCTGTAAGTGGCAATGCCCTATTTCCTCTAAGAACAAAGTTGTATGTTTCAGCCAGGTTGGTAGTCATAACACCGTACCTGGCTCCATAAGTGTCGTGCAGCAAAGATCACCTCTCAAGAGGCTCGTGCTCTATCCACTGCTGAAAGTTTTTAATCAACCTCCCAGTCTTTCTCCTAACACCAGGCGGATCAAATCCTGACAAGTCACAAAGCCCAACAGGTACATCCTCAGCTGGTGGAGGTCCGGTTGCTAGCTATTGCGCCACAAGTTGCACATGTGCTGCTACTGCAACATTTCGTGCAGCTCTCCTCTGCCTAACATGCTGGTTAGTGAAGTCATCAAGCTTACCACGTACGAATGTGTATTTCCAGAATTGGATCTGCTTGCACAGTTTTTTGAATAGATTCATCAAAGCCTTATCTCGGAACTGTGAGAAAAAATTGGCCCCCAAATGGCGCATGCACCAACGACTCTGCAGGTCTAGCCATGGCGTTTCTTCCGCGGCCACAGGGTTTGTGAGTGCCTTGACGGCGTTCAGTATACCAGCATGGCGGTCATGAAGGATGCACACGTTCGGCTTATCTTTTACTACTGCTATTTTAAGCTGCCTGAAGAACCAAGTCCAACTTTCAGTGTTCTCGCTCTCCACAAAAGCAAATGCAAGTGGCACGATCTGATTGTTGCCATCCTGACCGATGGCAGTCAAGATCTGTCCCCTATACTTGCCAGTAAGAAATGTACCATCAACACAGATAACTGGTCGACAGTGAGTGAAAGCTTCTATGCATACACCGAAAGAGAAGAACACACGATGCAGCACCTTTATGTTTGGAAACTCTGCCATCCAAAAGTGTTTGACGTCAACATATGTGCCTGGATTACGGGCCTGCAATGTGTAGAGGAGCCGAACAACTGAGTCATATGAGTCTAGGAACGATCCGAATCTTTTCTCAAGTGCCATCTGCTTAGCCCTCCAAGCTTTGCCATAAGATATTGTGTACTTGAACCTGGTGAACACTTATGTATAATAGCCTTCGCTTCCATAGCTTTGCCCTGTACTATTTCTGAGTACAGCAACCGAGCTATAAGCGTCGACGAAAGGTTACGATGATCTTGAGGAATACTCTCAATTCTACATGTGTGTTGTACTACGTCGCTCACTTTCCAGTTTATGCCGAAGTGAGGACGATAACCGTGCACCCTTCCAGGACACCCTGCTACCTCACATTCCATTGTCAGATATTTTTTACTCGACACCTTGGTTTTGAATGTCTTGCAAGTCGACATTGCCCACTTAATGATTGCATCTTGCAAATGTTGCTTGTCGGTATATAGAGCACCCGCAGAAACCTGGTTCTGATGGTATTCCCAGGCAGAATCATGACCATCGTTCACTGTCATTGACGACGAGAAATCATGACTCCATGACGCAGGATTTGGCACCACATGTTCGTCATCCGACTCGTCGGATGAATGCCCATAAGCACTACCACCATCTTCGTCTTCCTCATCCATCATTTCTTGGAATACATCGTCTGCTGCTGCCTCAGCAGCATCTTCATCTCCCTCTTCCATATGATCTGTCTGACTATTTTGGCCAGATTCATAACTACCACCTCCAACATCTTCCTCTTCCATCTGCTCTGTCTGACTATTTTGGCCATAGTCATAACCACCACCTCCAACATGTCCCTGATTATAATCATGTCCAGAAAATTGCATCTCCTGACTACTCTGGCCAGGATCGTGCCCTCCCTCGCCTTCAGGCGGAATCACCTCCTTCGCGACAGGTATCAGTAACGCGATAGGGGTACATCCCCTGCTTTCGCAGCCTTGCAACCATCGCACCATCTGAGAGGTCCGCTCTATCGGCCTCAAATAAAAAAACACCGGGGACCTTGTCTTCGTCCACAGTGCATGCACACCGACAGTGTCTGTTTGAGGATTAAGCCCTAAACACGCTGCCAACCAATCTTTCAGCTGACTTATAGACCATGTTTCTGGGTCACTCAGTTCCAACTCTGACCATCGAAACTCACCCAAATCAGCTCCATGCTCATTTACCACAACTTCGTCAGGACCATAGTAAAACAAACATTTCACTAAATTACTCATCTCAACAACCTAAAAATGTGACACCAATTTACTGTTACAACCGGGAACAACTATATACTTAATATTACTAGCCAAATAAACGCATACCCTTGAAGCGTGCCGATTCAATGGACCAACAACGTCACCACCACCGCCAATGTAACACCGCTGCACAACCACCACGCTGCACCATCCACCACCCTACAGCAACCTCCACCTAAACTCCACCATTGCTCCAACCAAACACCACGAAATCACACAAAAATCCTACCCATCTGTAGATCTGAGCTGCCTTAACTCTCTAACACTTCTAGGAGGAAGATTTGG
>CAMZMU010000033.1:79545425-79649388 GCA_947311845.1 Poa pratensis
GCCTGTGGGTGTGCCACCGAGGCGATGTCCAGCCGGATTCCCTTGTCCATGCAAAACCGAGCAATTCTCCAACAGCAAAGTTTGTGCCGTGTCCGAGATAATGCTATGGGGGTACCATATCGCAGAATGATCTCCTTCAAGAAAGTTACTGCTGAATGACCATGCCAACTTCGGATTGGTTCACCTCGACCACTTGGTGAACTTGTCCTCCATCACCAGTATGTGCGTCATGTTGCCTCGGGCTGGTTTGAACTCTCCCACCATATCCAAACACCATACCGCACACGGCCAAGTGATAGGAATTGTTTTGAGCGCCGAGGCTGGCATGTGCGTCAGTTGGCAAACCTTTGGCATCCATCACATCTCCGACTATGTCCCGGCATCACAGAGCAGTGGGCAATAGACCCATGCCTGAACACCTTGGCCACTAGAGCTCTTGTGCTGCAATGATGTCCACATTCTCCTTGGTGGATCTCCAAAAGCATCTCCTTCCTTCAGCTGTTCGACACACTCTGCAACACCTCGGTTACGCTCTCTTTAGAGCTCCTTGTTGTGAAGGTACGCCTTGCCCTCCTTTGGATTCTCCTACCCGGTGGTGTCACTTGGCAAGCTTCCCCTGTTATGAACTTCATGATTGCTCCGCCCCACTCCGGCACTGGGCAAAGGAAAAAGTTTCTCGTCCACCTCCATTGTTCGGCCGGCCATAATCCCTCCATGTTCGGCCGCCATATCTCCTCCATTATTTCCTCCACCATCCTGCGACCAGTCCCCGAGTCTCGACGAGCAGTCCCCGAGATTCGGTGCGCAGTCCCCGAGTTCTGCCACGCAGTCCCCGGGTCCGACCAGACGCATCCGACGTCTACCTCCATTGGAACAGGTCCGGACTCTTGCTCCGCCGGGATGAAAATAGATTCGGATTCAGGAGAAGGTTTGATTGAAGGAGTTCTCAAGTGATTCAGGGCTACTCCAGGTGGTACTGCCTCTTTAGATGAACCGAGCTTTGACAACACGTCGGCAGCATTATTTTCTGTCCGAGGTATATGCTTGTATTCACACCCTTCAAAGAACCCGGATATCTTTTGCACATGGAACCGATATAACGCCATGTTGGCATCCAGAGCATCCCAAGTTCCAGAAGATTGTTGCACCACCAGGTCGGAATCGCCGAAGCATTCTATACGCCGGATACCGATCTCCTTCGCCACATTGAGTCCATGGATTAAGGCCTCATACTCCGCCACATTGTTTGATGCGAGAAATGAATCTGCAGCACATATTTCAGCTGATCTCGCTTCGGTGAGGTGAGGACTATTCCGCCCCCAGCCCGATCTTTGTCTTGGACCCATCAAAATGCATCTTCCAATAATTATAGTCCGGCCTGGGTGGCTCATACTGCATCTCGGCCCAATCACAAAAGAAGTCCGGCAGCGCCTGGGATTTGATTGCATCTCTTCTCTCATAATGGTGCATATGGAGACACCTCAATCGCCCATTTGGCAACTCGGCCAGTTGCATCTTTGCACCCGATGATCTCCGAGATTGGAGCTTCGCACACCACCGTCATGGGATGCTCCTGGAAATAATGCTTCAACTTCTTGACCGCCAGGTAGACACCATACGTCATCTTCTGGTAGTGAGGGTAATTCTGCTTCGAGGTAGAGATCACCTCGCTCAAGTAATACACCGGTCTCTGCACCGACCTGCCACCTTCTTCGCTCCACCACCACTGCCACACTTACAACTCGGTTTGTGGCCGCAATGTAAAGTAACATCGGCTCATTGTGCAATGGTGATGCCAACACCGGAGCGTGGACAACATCTTTTTCAGCTCATTGAACGCCACGTCGGCCTGCGGGGTCCATGTAAACCCGGTACTTTTCTTCATGAGCTGGTACAAAGGTAAGGCTTTTTCTCCCAGCCGACTACAAATCGGCTCAACGAGGCTAACACCTGTGAAATTTCTGCACATCTTTCAAACACTTCGGTAATTTCATGTTCTCAATAGCTCGGATCTTGGCCGGGTTAACCTCGATACCTCGGCTAGACACCAGGAATCCAGCAACTTTCCAGCCGGGACACCAAAGGTGCACTTGTCCGGGTTAAGTTTCAACCGATATTTCTCAAATTCACAAATGTCTCCTCGAGATCCTCGAGGAGAGTACGTTTCTCCTTAGTTTTGATGACGATATCATCGACATACACTTGCACATTTTTGCCCATTTGAGAGTGCAGGCATTTCTGCATACACCTCTGATAAGTTGCCCCGGCATTTCAGACCAAAACACATGACACGATAGCAATACGCCCCATACGGGGTAATAAAAGCAGTCTTTATTTGATCCTTTGGGTTCAGTGGTATCTGGTGAAAACCAGAGTACGCATCGATAAAGACAACAGTTCACAACCAGCAGTGGAATCAATCACTTGATCAATCCGAGGTAATGGAAACGGATCTTTCGGGCACGCCTTGTTGAGGTTAGTGAAGTCAATGCACATGCGCCACACCTTGACCACGGCTGGCTCGTCTTTCTTCTTTTCCACCAAGACCGGATTGGATATCCAGTCCGGATGCAGCACCTCCATAATGAACCCGGCTGCAAGCAACTTAGCCAGCTCGTCCAGCACCACTTGTCTTCGGTCGTCTGAGAGACGACGGGTCGGTTGCCTCACCGGTTTCACCTCCGGCCTGACAAATAAAGAGTGCTCTGCCAACTCCCTCGGAACACCAGGCAGGTCCTTAGCCGACCATGCAAAGATATCCCGATTCTCACGGAGGAAGTGACAGAGCTCGCTTTCCTATTTCTCGCCCAGCCCGGTCCCAATGAGGCCATGCGCTCCGGGTGCTCCGGGTCAATGGGGATCTTCTTGGTCTCCTTGGGCACCTCGAATGCTGCAGTTGAGTCCGGGCTCATCAGTCCGGACATGCCGAGCTGTGTTGACTGCGCCATTGCCACCACTTGATGCAGCTTCTTCTTCTCAGCTGCGATCACCAAAGATCGGCCAGATTAGACCCGCCGAGGCACACTGAATGGCTCGCTTGTAGTCACCCGAGATGGTATGATCCCATTAGGCCCCGGCATTTTCATCTTCAGGTATGCAACATGGGTGGAAATCATGAACTTGGCCAGAGCCGGCCTTCCAAGCAATGCATGGTATGCACTCTCCAAGTCCACCACCTCGAACTCGATACTCTCAACTCGGCAGTTATCCTTGGTTCCAAATGCTACATCCACCCATATCTTGCCCATGGGTGCACAGGAAACGCCAGGCACAATCCCATGAAAAGTACAACTGCTCGCATCAACTGATTGGCGATATGCCCAATTTCACCATTGTGTCTCGGTACATGATGTTGATGGCACTGCCATTGTCCACCAGAACTCGGGTGAACCTCACATTGTTGTAGGCCCACACAACGTCGGATCTACCACCAGGGCATACTTTCCAGGGCTCGGCATGATCCGAGGTGTATCTTTCCTGCTCCAAGTGATCTCCTGCTCAGACCAGTTCATATAGGTCGGCACCACCGGCATTACTGCACCTCCATCACGCCTCTGCACACTCTTCTTGTCAGTTGGCTCGGTCACAAAGACCACATAGCTCGCATGAGCCTCTCTATAGTCATTTCCGGGGTATTCATACTGCTGACTTGGTCCGGCACCTTATTGTTGTTATTACCTCGGACATTCACAACATTCACGGGCTTGCTGCTGCAGGCCTCGGAGGAGGTGCAGTGGTTATCGGGGTAACATTTGCTCCGGACAGATTCGGGTTGGCCTCGGCTGAAATCTCTGAGGTGGTCCTCCTCTGTTTCCTCCGGCCTTCGCCCCTTCTTCTCTGATTCTGGTTCCAGCTGCACTGCCGGGTTGAATGGTTGGCTGGCTTACGCGGGTCGGTCGTATGGTAACGGCAAGGACCATCTAACATTGATTCATAAGTCAAGGGTGGCTCCGGGTTCGGACTAAATGCCGGACCATTGATTTTCGGCCTCTGGACACCTCCAGCTCCGGGCTGATCCGGGTTCACCGCTGCAACTTGGTTCGAGGTGTATGGATAGTCCGGCTCCCTCCTCTTGTCCGAACTCTTGGCGGTCATTACACCTTGGTCCGAGCCGGTTGTTTATTGGCTCCCTCCTTCTGTTACGTGCCCGCCTCTGCTGCTGGCTGCATCGGATCACCCAGAGCATAAGAATCTGCAATCCGGATTGTTCTGCTAGGATCGGCATATCTCTTTGGAGCCTCTGCCACAGCATGCTGCCGTCGCAACCATCTGCAAACCAGGAAATGGCCTGTGCCTCTACAACTCCTTCACAGGAATTCCGAACATTGCTCCACCGAGTTAAGAATTCTCGGTCAGTTTCATGATCATCTTGCTTACATGCTGCCAGGAGCTGAGGTCGGTTTGGCCTCTTGTATGTACTAGCAAAGTTGCTGTTAAACGCCAGCTCCAAGTCTATCCAGGAGTTGATACTATACTCCGGCAAATTATTCAGCCAGATCCGAGCTGGACCTTCCAACATGTGCGGGAGATACCGGACCGCCCATCGGCGATTGCCCCCCGCTATGTGCACCGAGGATACATAATCTGTCAGCCAATCTTGCGGCTTGGTGCTCCCGTATGGCTTGGTGTTCCGACCTAACTGGAACTGAGATACTGGCGGTGGTGGCTCCCTCATGATCCGAGGTCCAAAACGCCGGACCAGGAGGGCCTTCCTCCTCCAGTGCTCGGACAAGTAGATTCTATCCAGCTTGTTACGAACATCCGGAGCTAACATCCGAGCTCCTATCCGAGCTCCATCCGAGGTCCCAACGCCCCATCCACTCTGTGGTATCCGCTCGCGCCATGGCCGAGTCTCCATCATCATATCGGTCATCGCCTTGACCGACGTTCTGAGGTTGCTGAACATACTCCTGCTCTGGCTGATACTGCTGCTGCGGCCGGGGTTGTTGCTGATGCTTCGGGGGCGGAGGTGGTTTACGTCGGCCAGCCGACGCTGCTTGCCCGCCATTCTGATTTCCCTGACCGAAGTTGCCCCTAGCTCGGCTTGCATTACCGTGGCCGGGGTTTCCCTTAGCTCGGCTAGCATTGCCCTGGCCCACCTTCTGCTTTCCGCTAACACCGGATCATACATCTGCATCTGCAGCTGCTTGTTCGGACCCGAGGTGACACTCCGGGCTCGATCGGCTCCTCCGACGAGTGGAGACGAGGCTTGCCCCTTGGACCCCTGACTAACTGGCCTAGCTGAAGAAACCATCTGTGAATTACCAGCTCCGGCGTATGTTTTACGGAGAGCCTCATTCTGCTGGTTAGCTACATACACCAACTCATTGACTCGCTTCTGCTGCGCACGCCATGCATCTCCGGTCAACTCGGATAGCTCGGCCCTGCCTGCTTCGGCAGCTCTGAGGTTCTTAGCAGGGGAACTATACACCGGCCTGCCAGTTGATACACGACTCTCACTCCTAGCCGAGGTGGTAGGTCGAGCCTCCCTGTTTATCTCGTCATTGAGCCCTTTGCCTCTTTGCCGCACCTCGGTTCCCCTATTGGTATCAGCTGCTACCGGGGTGAAGCCATTTGCCATTGTACTCACGCAGATCTCTATTGAACTTATCTCTAACTGTCATCATTGCTACAGCCTCCCTTTGCAACAGGACGCGCTTTGCCTCTAGCCCGGCCGCAGTTACTACTACATCCACTCCTGGATCTACTGGGTCTGCCAGGGTCTCCGCTATCTCTACTAGGGTTGCACCTCGGCCCTGCACCACGGGGGTACTAGGCAACTCTTTCTCTAGCACGGGTTTTGCAGATCTCACCTTAGCAACCACCTCGGCCGGCTTGGATTTGCTGGCCTCTGCTTTGCCAGCGGCGTTGACCGGACCGGTCATCATCACTTCCACGCAGCTCCTGGGGCGAGTGACACGCCGACCTAGAGCCGCAAGGAGAGGAGTCTCGTCGTCCACGAGCACCTGCTCCGGGTACTCGCGAACAACCTCGACAGCAACATAGGTGATGAAGCTGCCAAGCATCATGGTGAAGCCATGCTCGGGGAAGGGCTTGCCGGCGAAGCACCCCGCATTGTCGCTGACAAAGGTGAACTCACCGATCTTGGCGATAAGCCCTGGAAAGAACACGGTTGCCTGAGCCCGTCCGGATAAAAACTCCCTCCAACGCCTCAATCAGCCCCACGGTGGGCGCCAACTGTCGTGGTGGGATCACGATAGATGCCATAGGATGGCTAAAGATGGGGCCGAATGGTCGTTGGGGGTATCCGGGGAGGGTTTGCGCGCTAAGAAGCACGCGGGGAAGAACGCACAAGAAACCGCAAGAACACAAACAAGAAACCAAGAACACAAAGCACACCTCGATGTACCCTGCTTCGGGGCCCTCTTGTGGAGGTAACACCCCTACTGCAGCACTACTACTTGGTGTATAACTCAAGATGACAAGTACAAGCTGCTCCTCGAGCTGTGTGATACAACAATGGTGAGAACTTGAGGTAGAAGATGAAGCTACAAAGGTGGAAGAAGAGGCTCAGAGCCTTATCCGAGGTATCACTGGGGATTCCGAGGTATCTCTGCTTTGCTCGTGGGTGGATTTATCGACTGTAGATGATATCCGCGGATCCCTCACGCAGGAGGGGGTGAAGCCCTATATAGGCCAGCCGAGTTACCGCTGTGCCCCTTGCTAAACTTGGTAAACACTGTAGACATGCCACTGAGGAGTCATCATGGCACTCCTGTCAGGGACAAGACGTGACCTGCCCATCTCCTGTAGCACAACGGTATAGCTAGAATGTCCCCTCTGACAGAGACACGTCGTAGCCGCGCCGAGCTACTGCGTAGCCTTTTCCCTGGTACCTGTTGTCAGTGGTCAGAGGCATGCAGCCCCGTGGAAAACGGAGCACACCTCTGCCAGGCGCCGCGCGTGTCAGACGCTCCTGTGTCAGGCTGGAAGTGACAGGAGCATTGACTCCTGTCCGACCTAAGGCTCCTCGCCTCGGCCCTCAGGCTCTGCAGCACCCACGTTACCTCAGACAAACGTCGGGCCTTGAGCAGAAGACACCTCGGATCTCCTTTCCTCTAGTGTCTTCCTTGAACCTACTAACAACTCGGTGACGCTGCTTAACAGAGGTCGGCCTATGTACCTCGGTAAAGAACTCCGGCTCTCGCCCTTGAGATGACCTCGGACACCACGGTCCCAAGATAGGTCGGTCCTGATATACTTCGGTACCAGATAAAGCTCGGACACCTTGAGGCCCAAACAGGTTGGACCTTTCTGTACCTCGGCACACCTTTAAGCATTACTTATGCCAAGCCTTGACCCTACCTGGGGGTAGCCCCCCAACAGTCTCCTTGCAAGGCTTCCACTCCGGGCTTGGTACTTTCTTGTTTGGGATCTTGCGATCCCATTCACCAGGATAGTTCTCTTGGGTGGCACGCCGGAATTCCCTGTCAATAAGAGTAGAAACCACGTTTCTGCTTGCAAGCGCGTGCCTAGGAGCCTTCCCTCCGGTGCTTATGCGCGCCTGATGCGTGTAAAATGCATACATGAACTTTGCACTATATTACTTGTATTCCAATCATATTTGCATCATATAAGGGTTATATCAATGTTTTATAATGATTTTTGGGAATATTATATTTATTTCCTATTTTTATGGAATTAACCCTGCGCAGGCAGAAAACCCTATTTCTTTATTTTAATGTTTCAAGGACCCAAACGACGTCCAAATCACCTGCAAATTTACGAGCGTCAATATTTGGAAGGAAGAAGACTTGGGGGCAAACGAAGTGAACAAGCGGAGACCCGAGGGCCAAATGAGGTGGGCCCACACGGCCTCTATACCTGGCTGCGTGGGACCCCCCCTAGGGCCTCGAGGCTCCGTTGCCGTTGATCTTTTCTCCACCGACTCCGTCTTGATCTAAAAACACCTATAAAAATAGTCCCCGACGCTCTTCGGAAAAGAGCGCCGCCGAAACACAGAAACACCGAAACAGAGATCTGGAGCTGCAGATTGGAGGGGGAAAACTCCGGCGGGGCGCTGCCGGCGTGGTCTCCATCTTCTCCATCGACTTCTCCACCGTCTCCATGATGAAGAGGGAGTAGTCCACCTCTGGACTATGGGTTTGTGGAAGTAACTTATGTATCTCTCCTCTCTTTGAGCTTCACTAATTAGCACCGTATGAGCTGCTGAACATGATTACGGTCATCATTCTAATACCTATGTGGTGGATCTTTTTATGAGTTAATATATGTTTGAGATTGCAAATGTTTGTTTCAGTTATGAAAGTAGATGCATATTATGTACCCCGTTCTTGTTTACTTGTCTTGATCAAGCATGTTTATGAGAGCGTGTGAGGGGGAACATGTGCATTAGTTGGAGTAACAGAGGGTGGCTAGTGCAGTGAACGTGAGAGGAAGTTCTGCAATCCACTTGGGTATTTTTACCTTACTTTGTTGCCTCACTAGGGATGAACAAAAATACCATGCTACAGGGGTTGTGGGTGTGACCATTGCCACTACTCCATGACTAGATCTAGCATGTTCATATTTTAACTTCATGTCATGATACTTAAGGCTATACTCTGAGTCATCTTAATTACTGAGGTGTTATGATTTAGTTCGCATCTTGGTGGAGTATAAGTGAGACTAATAATCAAAAGGTCTCTATGTTAGGACGTGATGCCCATATAACTAGTAACTTGTCATTAAACTTTGTGTTGCAATCTCATATGTCAACTCTAGTGTTCCATTGTCTACCACTTTATTAAAGAAATAGTGCATTTGTGAAACCATGAACCCCGGTCCATTTTTAATCATAAGAAACACCTTTCCAACAACTTTTACCACTTTTCCATTTTCTGCCATTATTAAATCCGAAAATACAAAAACACTTTTACATCTTGCATACATCATATAAAACCCAAAAATATCATTTATCATTGTTATCATCATCCTTGCATATTTATTTACCACCATTGCATATTTATTTCTTGTTTGCATTGCATATTATCTTAATATCATTCTTACACCTTGTGCTTGACAACCACAGGTGAGGTTGAGGACCAAAACATTTAACTTTGTTTTGTAGGTAACCAAAAGAAGGATATGAAGATAGATCTTTCACTACTGATTCCCCGAGAGTTCGATATTAAACACTCGAGTCACCCTCGTGGGGAAAACACGTCTTCCACTTACTACACACTCTGCACTTGGAGTCTCAACCTAACCCTGTTTACTTTCTACAGGTATCAAGACTGTTTTCTGGCGCCGTTGCCGGGGAGTCATAGCTGAAAAGATTTATCCAAGGGTCTGCACCAGCTTTGTTTTCTTGCGTCCATCTCACAACAAATCAACTTCATCACCAAGTTGTGCTAACACCTAAGCTTGGGGAGGTTGCACCTACGTGAGCATCATCTTATCCATCTTTACCTTCAAAGTAAATTATTTTGTTTTGTCATTGTCTTGCATTTTATATTTCGGTTTGCATATTTTATTTTCAGTTTTACATTTTGTGTTGCATTTGTTATTTCGGTTTGCATTTGTTAGTACTCCCTCCGGTCCAATAAAAGGTTCGTGGGAATTCAACGTGGGTAGTACAGATAGTAGGTACAAGTTCCGAATCTTATTCTGGATCGGAGGAATTATCATTTTACTTTCAGTTTTTCATTTACAATCATAAAAACCAAAAAACATTAGTGCTGTTTTTAATATGTGTGTTAAAGTATGGAGAAACTTTCTGGAATCTCTATGCCTAATGGTTATGTTAAAACTATGGAAGCCTACTTTGAATATGAATCAACCGAAGAGGGAAAAAGAATGAGTAAATTGCTTGAAGCTCTTCACAGAATAGCTATTCAGTTTTGTGAGTTACATGGTATAACTTGTTGCAATAGGAGAGTTGTTAAACATTCCCACTATCAATGCAAGTATAATAATGATCCTATAATTGCTTGTTATCGTGAAGATAAATTTTTATGCCCTGATATAGAACAAGTTGAGAAATATATTACTTATGTTGGAGCCCATGAGATAGACTCTCTTATTAATAAATTTCTTGCAACTAGTCATGTAGCTCGTGGAATGAAAGGACAAATTTCTATTATTCTCCAACTTTGCAAAAAGAATTTAGTGATAATGTTTATGTTAAAGAAAGAATTCTTGTTGCCACGGAAAGTACTAATATTTTGCAGGAAGAGGAAGTATGTGAAGAGAAGATTGAAATGGATATGTTCCAACCTAAGCTTGGGGAAGAGTTAGATCTCCCAACTTCACCATCAACATATGATAGTAGCACTCAAACTCAAAAATCTTTTGTTATTTATGAGAACCCATGTTATGATGAGTGTCAAACTGAAAATTCTATGGTCCTATATGATAACCCGTGCTATTATGATGAAACTAATAATGCTCCTTTACTTTTTAATGATGCTATTAGTGAACTTATTGATGATAATGAGGAGTTTTGCTTAAATATGCTATATGATAATGCTTTAGATGATGGTCCTATGCTTATTGATAATCCTACATGTTTAGAAGTTGTTACTAATTTATGTGAGGATAAAAATGATATACTTGCTGTGTGTGAAAATACTCTCACTCATGAGAGTCCTACTTTGTTTTTGGATTCTCCTAATTACACTATAGAGGAGAAATTTGCTTATGTTGAGAAATACTTATGTGGTTTGCAATTATCTTTAGTTCCAAATCTTTGTTGCAACCATGATATTAAACTTGATATTGATCTTAATAACTATTTTGAAAGAGGGAAGCATGCTAATGAATTCCAAAATAAATTTAATGATCCTCTTTCTTTGCCTAAATTATCTAAGTTGAATGATTCTTGTGGTTATATGGTTGAATTTGCTTCTACTACTTGCAACTATTATGAAAAAGGAGGCGATAAGAGCCCTCTGTATGCTACTAATAATTATGGGCTGCAAATAACTATTGTTAATATGCATTGGAAAACTTCTATTTATTGTGATTCATTCATATACAAAATGCCAATGCATAGAAAGAAAGTTAGACTTCGTTGTTATTACTTGTGTGTTTTGTTTTTCTCTCTACTAGGGTTCAACTTGACTATTATTTTGATCGGTTTGAGAGCACCATGGGACACTGGTATTATTCATGAACACTTTCCAAGGAAGAAGGGCACATCAAAGTTCAAGCTCCCTCATGAGCTTCATCTTCAATAAACAACAAGTAAGAAGCCTAGCTATATGGCTATAAAGAAAGCGCTTTACGGGAGGCAATCCGGTTGTTTTTATTTATGATTTTCTTTGTGTCCCCTTGATGTAACAAGAGAATTGTTTTTAGTTTAGTTTCTGGAATTTTTAATAAAGTGCAAAGTTTTACCCTTTTTGGTTTGAAAAAAGTTGCTTATAGCGTTTGGAGATTTTATTCCTGCACAAATCTGTTCACGGTATGATTTTAATTCTTATTCTGTAACTCCGAATGAGCTCATATTTGAACTGTAGTTGCAACTTTTCATCCTCTATATGCATGAATTTTTTCGGAATTGTTCGACAAAGTTTGGTAGGGTAGAAAATACGTTTTTCTGCTGCTGTTTTTCTGGACAGATTCTATCCCATCTTGTTTGATGCATGCTTTGAGCTTTTAAGTTGAATATTTTTTATCCAATTGAGTTTATGAGTAGGCATACAACATTATACACTTTCTGGACATTCATATGATGTTTTGTTTAAGGATTATATGCAGCAAGAAATCTATTTGTTTATCACTTCTAATGCACCCCACAGAAAAGAAATGGGAGAAACGGTGTTTTGAAGTTTTTTCACAGGGATTGGAGGAGATGCACCAAGAGCTATCCAAGGATGGTGAAAACCATAAGCTTAGGGATGTGAAGACAACCCACTGGACCTACACACTCTCAGTTTGCACACGTCTAACTTCTGTTTTTCGATCGAAACACCTTATCGCATAAACTTGGAGCGTCTTTTTGTTTGTTTTTTGTTTGATTTTTATTTTGTGAGACCACCACACTATCATTTATGTATTGTGATATCCTAAATTTTTGATGCCTACTAGCTGTGCCTATTTAATCTTGTAGAAAAAATAAAGGTTCTGGAGGATATTTCATTGTGATCTCAATATAGGAAGTTAGAGAAAACAAATGAACAAAAGAAATAGAAAATAGTGCAAAATCTGGTACTTGAAACAGTGACCTGCTTTGGAGTGCACTTAGCTTCTGCCATTTGAGCTACTCGATGGTGTTTGTACAGTAGCAGTCTGCCTCTCTTTATTCCTATCCGTGAGAAAAGGGGATCCATGGTTTGGGCTGGGCCTAAAGCCCGATCGTACTCGGCGTCCGTGCCCAGCGGCGCCACGATTCTTAGTGTCGTAGGTCAGGGCCGTTCTCCTCCCAGCTCAGACCTATCGCCTTCCCAATCGAGTCCGCCGCCATGGTGTGGCGGTGAGGTTGCAGGGTTGCGCCACCGTTTCTTTTGTTCTTCCTCAATCTGTTTGGTCCCTGCTGTGGAGTGCCGGCCATGAGAGCGATCGTCTTCGTCACCACTACGGTACGTGTTGTGCTATTGGCCGGCGGCGTAGTGTTCTGCTAGTAGGCTTGTTCTTGTTCGGGCTAGAAGCGGGGTTGAGAGAATTAGGGATGGTGGAGCTATCTCCAAATTCTGTAATTTTGTCATGGGGAACACAAATTTCTGGGAGAGTGTTTGTAGATAAAATATGATAATCCATATGGAGTCCATCTTTGGTCGTTTCCTGTTGTTGAATTTCAGTGTCGAGTTGGTCATCTGATCCTCTGTAGTTATTTGGTGCTCTAAGTCGTTTATCCTTTGAGGTATACAGGGAAAATTTGCAAAGCTGCTGGGTAATAGGGAATGTCCTTGTCCTTGCCAGCTCTTTACCCGGGACAAAACGTGAGACAAACCTCAGTGATGTATCTTGTGTCTAGTCTGAACGTGCTGCCCAATCTGGTCAGTAGGTTCAGCTAGATGTTGCACTCAGGCTGATGCTTTAAGACACTGATCTTGAGTTAATTTCTGGGTTGATCTGTCCATAATTTCGAGTTACAATCTGAACGAAAGTTGAAGATCATGTTCCAGGCTTTCCATAGAATTTTCATTCGCGCTATTTGGTTGAACCGTTTGCTCGCAGCGACCAGTTTCGCTTTCTGTCTAGAAATGAACAGTTTCTGCATGCAATGAGCTTCTTCGCGACTTTTGGCCTATATAAAATTCGAATTAAATCATGGGCTTAACATGAAAACTGGAGAGGTTGATTTTCTGATGTTAGAACTCTCACTGTTTACAAGATTTCGTTTATAATTTAATTTCTTATAGAAATATCTAGTGGCATGTCTTGTGTTGACATAATTTCAGTAATTCTGAAGTTTGAATGGGTTAATGTTAATATGTCCAGATTTGTCCATAGATGAATTTTGAGAAGAGTTGTGCGGGTGCTGATATTTGGATGTCCTCTTTGGTTGAGTTTAATAATTATATCTTATGGGGTTGGACGCTCGCGTAGGACGATGCTTCTTTGTGAATGTTTGTTACCAAGTTGTTCGTTGTTTTGAGTGATATACATGTTTGGATAACAGGTGTTGATACTTCCGGTTCGGAACTCTACAAATCACAGTTTGTGCCCCGCGGTTGAGGCAAGTTCATGATGGATAGTGAATTTTGCATATCTCTCTTCACTTGATTTAATTATAAATCTTGTCTTTAATGTCTATGATATTTCCATGATGAAATGATAATGATTATGATGATGGCATGTGCACTTTATGCATATTTGCATACCCATGATGATAATGATGTTAAAGTGACCTACTTCGGTGGGCACAATGAGATCTCCTTTGATGGGTTGCGACCCACATTGGAGGCACCCTCCACGAGTTGGAGTGAGTGGATGCCGACGGGTATTCACTCAAGCGATACCGGTATCCGCAATGAGATGAGATGAGATGAGCATATAGGCACGTAGCACATCTTTATATATGATGATGAATGAATAATGTTTAGTGATGACTCGGTGTTTTATGTAAGGTTCATTATTTGTTATGAACTTGTTGAGTCTTTGTACTCACCCTTGTTGCTTTAATGTTTTTTAGGTAAAACATCGAGACGACATGCATGGGGAGTTATGGGAGTAGCACACCTTCATTACCTCACGATTCACACACTCATCAACATTTTCTTAGAACCATCATTAGGAGTTGTAATGTCTTAAACGATTTTGAAGTCTTTAGAAGTTTGGTTATGGTTAATGCTTGTGGCTGGTAGCTTTAAGAAGTTGAGGTGTTGGAGAGTTAATTATTGATGAACATTGTGTCTACCCTATTCATATGTTATGTCATTATGCTTTTGTTTGATTATTGTCTATCCTGGATGTCTACGAAAACAAAGGAGGTCATGCCAAATTTTCCTAAAAAGAATTATTATTTTCAAAAGTTATGAATGCGGTAACATTCCAAGCGCTTGGCTGGCTTGGGGTGTTACAGTTGGTATCAGAGCAAGGCTTTAGGTCTCTGGAATGGATTAAATAGTAAATAGTATAATTTATTTAGATGTTTAATGAAAAAAAAACATGACTTAGTTTTAGTAAATAACTTAAAATTTGACACACTGGTGCACCTTAGGGATGGGCTTTGGGTATTCATTGCATCAACGCTTTCGCTAACTTTATTACTTGTTCAAATCAAATGCTTGTTATGTCGATCAGGCATGCCTATGCATGCAACAAGAGATTTATTATGTCTTGAATTGGGTATGAGTAAGTTCCGTTAAATTTCTCTCTTGTGCTAAGAAGTGTTCGTGCTTGTGTTGCCAGATGCTTTGATTGTAGCAATTCAGGTAATGCCAAAGCAACTCTTGGATAATGCCATCGGAAAGAAAAACATTGTATATTTCTGAAATTAGCTAGTGAGTAGGGTAATGATCAATCGATTTGATGGACTGTAATTCGATGACATTATCATGTTTGTCATGTGAGAAGCATAAATCGTTCTTATCTAGTTAATAACTTGTGGAATACGTGGAGAAACATGATAACAAGGAATGATCTATGTCAATCATTTTTATTGACATTGAGATCTACTTTGTATGGCTATGTTGTTGTTTGCATTGGTATCTTTATTCGTGAATTAATTCGTGCAGAGAGGTAATCTCGATACTTTCCTTGTAGGACTTTGAATTTTTACGGATAACCGATAAAGTTATCTAGCATATTTCATTTTGTTTGTTATTTCAAATGGAGCTGTTAGTTTCCGATTCTGGACTAAACTATGTTAAACTTCCTTTCTAAATTATTAGCTATAAAAAAGGTTTTAGATTAACATTTGAGGATCTTCTGTATGAATACTTGGGTGTCTTGAGTAAATCAATGTAATGTAGACCTTAATAGTGAGTTATGTGGTTTGATGGAACTTATGGTATGTTAAAGGACACCTGTTTTGTTTGATGTATATCTCATGTTAATTAAGGCTCATAATTATGCAAAAATATGTTACTTAAGGAGGTTGTTACGGATGATTTAGTAGAAGGGCAGTAGTTATTGGGTAGCTATTTGAAATAAATAAATTTCTAGAGTTACAATGGGTTCTAATAAGTTATAATTTTGAGAAGAAATTTGTTGAACTAGATTCGATGCACCAGGATAATATTATGACCTTAAACAGATGCAATGATCATCAGCATAAGTTTGCCTCTTCTAATGAAATAGATGTTAAAACAAGATATAAGGGTGTGTGTGTGTGGATATTTATCGATGTAACCAAGCCAGAGTATGGCATCCTTATCCATTTTCTATAGGATTCATGTTTTCCATGTATCATACATGATCGTTTTGATATTGGTTTATGATATTGCTAATGTTGGGTGGAGTTATGCTCCGACCCTGTCCTTTCTCTTATGTTTACCCATGAGTAATTTATTTCATGCGAGGATGTCTATGATAGTATAGCAAATTGCCGTCCCTTTGCTAGAGTGCTTTCTTACTGGAAAAAAAATCACATGGCTGGTTGGGTTTTATCTATGTCTTATAAAAGTCATGGATGCACATAGTGTATAGGTATGTGTGTACATCTAGTTAAGTTCGCATGGTTTTGCTTGGGAGTGACCCTTACCTATTGTTATTTGAGGCCTCTTGGTTTCAAAAATCTTGGTGTTTGACTTGTGTGTTGGTTGTGGAGTTGAGAGCCTTTGAACTATGAAATAATGTTTAATTACTATATCTACCCTTTCGTTAACATGTGTTGGAGCTAGAGACACTCGGGTCTTAGAGAGTGGGTACCTTTTGTCTGTGAACAAGTTTTGTTTTTAGGTTTAGAAGCCATGGTAGTTGTAAGAAGTTCTGCATGAAAAGGTGGTTTTGAAATGGGCCATGTTTTTATTCCTAAGGTTATTCTATCTTTTTTCTAGGATGCCCACTCCATCTAATGGAGGATGCCGTTAGTAGATCTAGTTAACTGAGCATTCAAAACATTGAAGGATGTATTTGGTTTGTTACCTCTTATTATGTCTGCAAGGCCTAGAAGTAAACTGAGATAGTCCTTTTAAAAGAGGTTTATTGATAACAGTTAGGAGTGTTCATCTTTGTGAAAAGAGTGGATACTGTTTCTTGATTCCCCGAGCATGGGATTGGTGTTAAGTGTTGGTACATTCGACCTCTTTTCACATTAGTTTTGATCATTTGTTCTAACCTATCCGGTCGCCAGTATTGTCTTTTGACGCATCTAATATAATTGAATTCATAAAGATCTGCATAATAGTTTTTGTTTGACCTTGTGAAATGGTTAAATGGGGTTCTACCTCGAGTGTTCGTTCATTTATGAAAACTTTTTTCATTTGTATGTAAGGATGACCGAGCGTTAGGTTACATGATTCATCTAACCATGTATGAGGTAAATAATTTGAGTGCGGGATGGATTGGCCCCCATACCAATTACTCTTGTTATTTGCTTTCCCTACATTGGAAGGATGCATCTAAGTGTGTCTTGCTCGTAGTTACGAGAGCTACCGCTTTCCGCTTGGACCATAGAATGGAATAGTTTCCCTTCTTTAGAAGTGGCACCTTTTGTGAAAGGCTAGAATTACGGTGAGGATAAGCCTGATTCATTCCTTTGAATTTCTGATTTTCACGAGATTCGCTGTTTTACTCTATCAGGTTTTCTGCTAGTTTTGAGATGTATCTAGCTAGTAAGAGACATTACGAGTGGAGGTTTGGGAATATGTTTGAGAAAGTTTGATCATGGAGCGTTAGAGTATCATTTGAGAGGGTGAGTAACGATATGTTTGCACTGGGATGAAAAGATCTCAAGTAAGTATTGCATAGTTGCTATAGTGTGAAGAGTGCATCGTCGATGATGCTTAGCACAACCTCATTTTTGCTTAAAAAAATATATTAAAAAAATGATCAGTCTGAGCATACGATTTTTACTATAGGGGATGGGCTGAACTCTTATATCCATTCTGGGATAAAGTAAATATAAAGTAGAACCTGTTGCTTTGGTCTATTTTATGTTCAGTACAACTTGTGGGATTATATGAACGAGCTGCTGATGCATGCGTTGCCACAAAGATGTGTTGCAACGGCAGTTTTAGTACTTATTTTAGTTTGGCGGGAAACTAAGTGAGTGAGAATAGACATTGGATGGTAGTAGCACCAGCTGGACCTAAGACCTATATGGTGATCAGGAACTATCGACATGTGGGTGCAATCAGGCTAGAACATAAGTGTAGGGGGAACCAGGCAAGTAAATTAATCAAATGATTGCCTACTCGGTCTGGGCATTTGAAAGCAAAGAAATGATATTATTTCAGAAACCTGTACTCCGAAGTTGTCAATTTAATTTTTACGGAGACAGCAATTGAAGCGAGGAACAGAGCATACTCTAGGGTTGTAAACTGTAATAGATGCTGACCATTTTGAGAGTTTTTTTTTGTCGTGACCTTCTGCACCTGAGATAGAGGGGCAGTACTCAGGTAAAAGTAACCAAGACCCATGTGGTAAAGTTATGTATGAAAGAAAAGCTTAGTCTAAGTTATTTGTGACCTTTTTAGTGATAGATGGACAAGTAAGAGAGTACGCATATCATCCTGAATTGTTTGAAACAAGAGTATGTGTATAAACTGTGTTCCATGTATCTATGTTGCGGAAGCATTTTCGTGATCCAGAACGACAAATAACCATGGAGCCAATTACCATTGAACAAAACTTAACCTTTGAGGGTCCATCCTGTGAGGATATTGGATAAGTCGGAGAAAGTCATGAGGCATAGAACACTAAAGTATGTTAAAGTTCTTTGGTCGCAACAAACCGAGCGTGAGGCGACTTGGGAGCTTGAGTCTCGCATACACGTGAAGTATCCAGAGTTCATGGATGATATGTGATGCATGTTCATAGTTTGTACCTTCTATGTTAGTTCTGCGAGTAGTAAAGCGAGGAAGAATTCGGGGACGAATTCTGTTTAAGGGGGTAAGAATGTGATATCCTAAATTTTTGATGCCTACTAGCTGTGCCTATTTAATCTTGTAGAAAAAATAAAGGTTCTGGAGGATATTTCATTGTGATCTCAATATAGGAAGTTAGAGAAAACAAATGAACAAAAGAAATAGAAAATAGTGCAAAATCTGGTACTTGAAACAGTGACCTGCTTTGGAGTGCACTTAGCTTCTGCCATTTGAGCTACTCGATGGTGTTTGTACAGTAGCAGTCTGCCTCTCTTTATTCCTATCCGTGAGAAAAGGGGATCCATGGTTTGGGCTGGGCCTAAAGCCCGATCGTACTCGGCGTCCGTGCCCAGCGGCGCCACGATTCTTAGTGTCGTAGGTCAGGGCCGTTCTCCTCCCAGCTCAGACCTATCGCATTCCCAATCGAGTCCGCCGCCATGGTGTGGCGGTGAGGTTGCAGGGTTGCGCCACCGTTTCTTTTGTTCTTCCTCAATCTGTTTGGTCCCTGCTGTGGAGTGCCGGCCATGAGAGCGATCGTCTTCGTCACCACTACGGTACGTGTTGTGCTATTGGCCGGCGGCGTAGTGTTCTGCTAGTAGGCTTGTTCTTGTTCGGGCTAGAAGCGGGGTTGAGAGAATTAGGGATGGTGGAGCTATCTCCAAATTCTGTAATTTTGTCATGGGGAACACAAATTTCTGGGAGAGTGTTTGTAGATAAAATATGATAATCCATATGGAGTCCATCTTTGGTCGTTTCCTGTTGTTGAATTTCAGTGTCGAGTTGGTCATCTGATCCTCTGTAGTTATTTGGTGCTCTAAGTCGTTTATCCTTTGAGGTATACAGGGAAAATTTGCAAAGCTGCTGGGTAATAGGGAATGTCCTTGTCCTTGCCAGCTCTTTACCCGGGACAAAACGTGAGACAAACCTCAGTGATGTATCTTGTGTCTAGTCTGAACGTGCTGCCCCAATCTGGTCAGTAGGTTCAGCTAGATGTTGCACTCAGGCTGATGCTTTAAGACACTGATCTTGAGTTAATTTCTGGGTTGATCTGTCCATAATTTCGAGTTACAATCTGAACGAAAGTTGAAGATCATGTTCCAGGCTTTCCATAGAATTTTCATTCGCGCTATTTGGTTGAACCGTTTGCTCGCAGCGACCAGTTTCGCTTTCTGTCTAGAAATGAACAGTTTCTGCATGCAATGAGCTTCTTCGCGACTTTTGGCCTATATAAAATTCGAATTAAATCATGGGCTTAACATGAAAACTGGAGAGGTTGATTTTCTGATGTTAGAACTCTCACTGTTTACAAGATTTCGTTTATAATTTAATTTCTTATAGAAATATCTAGTGGCATGTCTTGTGTTGACATAATTTCAGTAATTCTGAAGTTTGAATGGGTTAATGTTAATATGTCCAGATTTGTCCATAGATGAATTTTGAGAAGAGTTGTGCGGGTGCTGATATTTGGATGTCCTCTTTGGTTGAGTTTAATAATTATATCTTATGGGGTTGGACGCTCGCGTAGGACGATGCTTCTTTGTGAATGTTTGTTACCAAGTTGTTCGTTGTTTTGAGTGATATACATGTTTGGATAACAGGTGTTGATACTTCCGGTTCGGAACTCTACAAATCACAGTTTGTGCCCCGCGGTTGAGGCAAGTTCATGATGGATAGTGAATTTTGCATATCTCTCTTCACTTGATTTAATTATAATTCTTGTCTTTAATGTCTATGATATTTCCATGATGAAATGATAATGATTATGATGATGGCATGTGCACTTTATGCATATTTGCATACCCATGATGATAATGATGTTAAAGTGACCTACTTCGGTGGGCACAATGAGATCTCCTTTGATGGGTTGCGACCCACATTGGAGGCACCCTCCACGAGTTGGAGTGAGTGGATGCCGACGGGTATTCACTCAAGCGATACCGGTATCCGCAATGAGATGAGATGAGATGAGCATATAGGCATGTAGCACATCTTTATATATGATGATGAATGAATAATGTTTAGTGATGACTCGGTGTTTTATGTAAGGTTCATTATTTGTTATGAACTTGTTGAGTCTTTGTACTCACCCTTGTTGCTTTAATGTTTTTTAGGTAAAACATCGAGACGACATGCATGGGGAGTTATGGGAGTAGCACACCTTCATTACCTCACGATTCACACACTCATCAACATTTTCTTAGAACCATCATTAGGAGTTGTAATGTCTTAAACGATTTTGAAGTCTTTAGAAGTTTGGTTATGGTTAATGCTTGTGGCTGGTAGCTTTAAGAAGTTGAGGTGTTGGAGAGTTAATTATTGATGAACATTGTGTCTACCCTATTCATATGTTATGTCATTATGCTTTTGTTTGATTATTGTCTATCCTGGATGTCTACGAAAACAAAGGAGGTCATGCCAAATTTTCCTAAAAAGAATTATTATTTTCAAAAGTTATGAATGCGGTAACATTCCAAGCGCTTGGCTGGCTTGGGGTGTTACATGTATGAAAGAGCTACTGGAAATATGGGTTGAAATATGTTGGATGCTATTATAAGTTTGGGAAAAGGGATGTTTGAGTTGATTTTTAATGATACATATAGTTGCATGATCCATGAACTTGTTAATGAGTAATAATTTGCAAATGCTTTATCAAGAACTATCACTTATTCATGTTTTGATGCTGAATGTTATTTTACTTTGTCTAACATGGATTAGTTAGTTCTATGGACACTCATGCATGCATTTAGATGGTCAACTTTCTCCCTCTTGCTAGCCCAAAAATTCCAACGAGTAAAAACTTGTTTCCAACACCTTCAACCAAAGTTATTCCAGTGAGTCCACCATATCTACCTATTAGCTTTATGCTATTCCGAGTATGTTTATCATGACATTTGTGTTATCTCTACCTCTGAATGAAAATGCTTATGTTGTTGATTGTTATGGGAAAAGTTGGTTATATAGCTCTCACGAACTTGATGCACAATTTACTTTTATTGCATTGATAAAACATGACCCATTGTGATTAAGATTATGATGTTATGGGCTTGACAAATGTCTTGGGTTGGGAGTTAGCTCATATGTGCTGTCACATGGCAAGCTTTCAGCATGCTCTTCATTTCATTTAGTTGATATCATGTACTTTTGTTTATGGATGCTTATCATGGGTGAAAAAATGTGGAGATTAAGCAAGTTTAAATGAGTTTGTATAAATGGTTAGAGAGACGCCTGGGCCGCTAATCTAAGCCATGCATCATTCATGGTGGAAATTTATTTACATACTATGGTGAACCTTCTGTGATACACCTTACAATAAAAAGCTATTCCAATGGTAAATAAAAAGGGTGTTGAGATTGTTCATTTTGTTTGTTTGTCTTGTCATTTTGATATGGGCTTGTTCCATATCTTGGGACAAGAGGTACCCCAGTTGACGCTCTTGATGATGTCATTATTACTTACAATGATATTTAACTTGAACTTGCTTTCTTTCCCAAGTTGAGTAACACATGGAGTAAATACTTGTATTCAAGGGGCATGAGACATTCAACCTATACTTTGTCAAGCACACTACTCATATTTGCTTTCACTTTAAACTTTAATCATTCAAGATGCTATGATAGGGGTAATGAGAGCTTGACACCAAGGATTACCACATTGCAATCATTAACTTAAGTAGAAGAGTTTGGAAGTTAGATGAAACTTATGCATGCTTTACCTCTACTCACATATATATCTTTTCCAAAGTGTCCACCTTTTATATTCAGATTTTCATCTACACTCTATGATCATTGTAGGATGTTCTTACTTATCATTATGCATACATGTGGTCCATATTACTTTCTTCTATGTTACACTTTGTGAACTATCGTTGAACATCCTTGCATTGAATACTTGATATCACTTCATAAACTATCTTGCATATTTCTACTCCTTTGAAGAATGAATCATTTGACTATATGTAGCAATAGTAATCATCTTTGATATCCATCGTTACTATTAAATTGCAAAGTCCATGTTAGTTTTATCACCTTCATACTCGAGGACGAGTATTGGTTAAGCTTGGGGATGTTGATGCATGTAAAATGCATACATGAACTTTGCACTATATTACTTATATTCCAATCATATTTGCATCATGTAAGGGTTATATCAATGTTTTATAATGATTTTTGGGAATATTATATCTATTTCCTATTTTTATGGAATTAACTCTTCACAGGCAGAAAACCCTATTTCTTTATTTTTACTTTTCAGGTACCCAAACGACGTCCAAATGACCTGCAAATTTACGAGCGTCAATATTTGGAAGGAAGAAGACTTGGGGGCAAAGGAAGCGAACAGGCGGAGGCCCGAGGGCCATATGAGGTGGGCCCACGTGGCCTCTGTACCTGGCCGCGTGGGACACCCCATCTGGGCCCTCGTGGCTCCGTTGCCGTCGATCTTTTCTCCACCGACTCCGTCTTGACCTAAAACTGCCTATAAAAATAGTCCCCGAGGCTCTTCGGAAAGGAGCGCCGCCGAAACGCAGAAACACCGAAACAGAGACCTGGAGCTGCAGATTGGAGGGGGAAAACTCCGGCAGGGCGCTGCCGGCGTGGTCTCCATCTTCTCCATCGACTTCTCCACCGTCTCCATGATGAAGAGGGAGTAGTCCACCTCTGGACTATGGGTTTGTGGAAGTAACTTATGTATCTCTCCTCTCTTTGAGCTTCACTAATTAGCACCGTATGATCTGCTGAACATGATTACAGTCATCTTTGTAATACCTATGTGGTGGATCTTTTTATGAGTTAATATATGTTTGAGATTGCAAATGTTTGTTTCAGTTATGAATATAGATGCAAATTATGTACCCCGTTCTTGTTTACTTGTTATGATCAAGCATGTTTATGAGAGCGTGTGAGGGGAAACGTGTGCATTAGTTGGAGTAACGGGGGGTGGCTAGTGCAGTGAACGTGAGAGAAAGTTCTGCGATCCACTTGGGTGTTTTTACCTTACTTTGTTGCCTCACTAGGGATAAACAAAAATACCATGCTACAGGGGTTGTGGGTGACCATGCCACTTCTCCGTGACTAGATCTAGCATGTTCTTATTTTAACTTCATGTCATGATACTTAAGGCTATACTCTGAGTCATCTTAATTACTGAGGTGTTATGATTTAGTTCACATCTTGGTGGAGTATAAGTGAGACTAATAATCAAAAGGTCTCTATGTTAGGACGTGATGCTGATATCTGCAAAAGTAAACAGGATTAGGTTGAGACTCCAAGTGCAGAGTGTGTAGTAAGTGGAAGACGTGTTTTCCCCACGAGGGTGACTCGAGGGTTTAATATCGAACTCTCGGGGAATCAGTAGTGGAAGATCTATCTTCTTATCCTTCTTTTGGTTACCTACAAAACAGAGTTAAATGTTTTGGTTCTCAACCTCACCTGTGGTTGTCAAGCACAAGGTGTAAGAATGATATCAAGATAGTATGCAATGCAAACCAGAAATAAATATGCAAGGATGGTGGTAACAATGATAAATGATATTTTTGGTTTTTTTTATGTATGCAAGATGGAAAAGCGTTTTTGTATTTTCGGATTTAATAATGGCAGAAAATGGAAAAGCGGTAAAAGTTGTTGGAAAGGTGTTTCTTATGATTAAAAATGGACCGGGGTTCATGGTTTCACAAATGCACTCTCTCTTTAATAAAGTGGTAGACAATGGAACACTAGAGTTGACATATGAGATTGCAACACAAAGTTTAATGACAAGTTACTAATTATATGGGCATCACGTCCTAACATAGAGACCTTTTGGTTATTAGTCTCACTTATACTCCACCAATATGCGAACTAAATCATAACACCTCAGTAATTAAGATAGCTCAGAGTATAGCCTGAAGTATCATGACATGAAGTTAAAATAAGAACATGCTAGATCTAGTCATGGAGTAGTGGCAATGGTCACACCCACATCTCCGGTAGCATGGTATTTTTGTTTATCCCTAGTGAGGCAACAAAGTAAGGTAAAGATACCAAGTGGATCGCAGAACTTTCTCTCACGTTCACTGCACTAGCCACCCCCGTTACTCCAACTAATGCACACGTTCCCCCACACACGCTCTCATAAACATGCTTGATCATAACAAGTAAACAAGAACGGGGTACATAATATGCATCTATATTCATAATTGAAACAAACATTTGCAATCTCAACATGTATTAACTCATAAAAAGATCCACCACATAGGAATTACATAGATGACCGTAATCATGTTCAGCAACTCATACGGTACTAATTAGTGAAGCTCAAGAGAGGAGAGATACATAAGTTACTTTCACAAACCCATAGTGCAGAGGTGGACTACTCCCTCTTCATCATGGAGACGGTGGAGAAGTCGATGGAGAAGATGGAGACCACGCCGGTAGCGCTCCGCCGGAGTTTTCCCCTCCAATCTGCAGCTCCAGGTCTCTGTTTCGGTGTTTCTGTGTTTCGGCGGCGCTCCTTTCCGAAGAGCCTCGGGGACTATTTTTATAGACAGTTTTAGGTCAAGACGGAGTCGGTGGAGGAAAGATCGACGACAACAGAGCGTCGAGGGCCAGGATGATGGGTCCCTCGCGGCCAGGTACTGTGGCCGCGTGGGCCCACCTCTTTTGGCCCTCGGGGCTCCGTTTGTTCGCTTCCTTCGCCCACAAGTCTTCTTCCTTCCAAATATTGACACCCGTAGATTTGAAGGTGATTTGGACGACGTTTGGGTCCCTGAAACATTAAAATAAGAAAATAGGGTTTTCTGCCTGTGCAGGGTTAATTCCATAAAAATAGGAAATCATTAAGATATTTCCAAAATCATGATAAAACATTGATATAACCCTTATATGATGCAAATATGATTGGAATATAAGCAAATAAAGTGCATAGTTCATGTATGCATTTTACATGCATCAGATGCCCATATAACTAGTAACTTGTCATTAAACTTTGTGTTGCAATCTCATATGTCAACTCTAGTGTTCCATTGTCTACCACTTTATTAAAGAGAGAGTGCATTTGTGAAACCATGAACCCCGGTCCATTTTTAATCATAAGAAACACCTTTCCAACAACTTTTACCACTTTTCCATTTTCTGCCATTATTAAATCCGAAAATACAAAAACACTTTTACATCTTGCATACATCATATAAAACCCAAAAATATCATTTATCATTGTTATCATCATCCTTGCATATTTATTTATCATCATTGCATATTTATTTCTTGTTTGCATCACATATTATCTTGATATCATTCTTACACCTTGTGCTTGACAATCACAGGTGAGGTTGAGGACCAAAACATTTAACTTTGTTTTGTAGATAACCAAAAGAAGGATAGGAAGATAGATCTTTCACTACTGATTCCCCGAGAGTTCGATATTAAACCCTCGAGTCACCCTCGTGGGGAAAACACGTCTTCCACTTACTACACACTCTGCACTTGGAGTCTCAAGCTAACCCTGTTTACTTTCTACAGGTATCAGATGCCCATATAACTAGTAACTTGTCATTAAACTTTGTGTTGCAATCTCATACGTCAACTCTAGTGTTCCATTGTCTACCACTTTATTAAAGAGAGAGTGCATTTGTGAATCCATGAACTCCGGTCCATTTTTAATCATAAGAAACACCTTTCCAACAACTTTTACCACTTTTCCATTTTCTGCCATTATTAAATCCGAAAATACAAAAACACTTTTACATCTTGCATACATCATATAAAACCCAAAAATATCATTTATCATTGTTATCATCATCCTTGCATATTTATTTATCATCATTGCATATTTATTTCTTGTTTGCATCACATATTATCTTGATATCATTCTTACACCTTGTGCTTCACAATCACAGGTGAGGTTGAGGACCAAAACATTTAACTTTGTTTTGTAGATAACCAAAAGAAGGATAGGAAGATAGATCTTTCACTACTGATTCCCTGAGAGTTCGATATTAAACCCTCGAGTCACCCTCGTGGGAAAAACACGTCTTCCACTTACTACACACTCTGCACTTGGAGTCTCAACCTAACCCCGTTTACTTTTTCACACAGGTAGCTCCTGAAGGCTATCACATCTACGGGTATCAGCGCCGTCTGCCTCTTGTTTCCAAGAGACTGGTTTACCCTCACACCGGCAACAACAATGGGTGAAGGAGGTGCTGTCGCCAGAGGTGCGATGTCGACGGAGGGCTTGTACTCTCCTTCTTCAGCTTCTTCCTTCTCCATCTCCTCCTCGTCAAGCTTGTAGTCTTTATCATCGGAGTAATCCTTCCTCTTCCTCTTCCTCTTCCTCCTCCATATGGACGTGGGGCTGTGCCCCTCGAGTTCATCATCGTCGTCCATGGAGGAGCATTGGTAGGAGTCTCCCGAAGACATGGCTAAAAACCTGACAGGCAGAAACAGCAAAAGAAAGAGTCGCTCGAAAACTCTCGGTGCGAGATTAGATCGGCAGAAAGGGGTATATATTGACGGTTTTTAGGTCAAGACGAAGCGTCGGGATCGAAAACGAGACGAAAAAGGACTCCGAGGAGGGAAAGGAGTGGTCTCACGTGGCCCCTGTACCTGGCCGCGTGGGGCCCCTTGTTTCCTTCCTCGGGTCTCCGCTTCGTCCAGTTTTCTTGCCCAACACGTTAATTTCCATAAAAAATGACTTCCGTAAAATATCGCGCAATTCCGAGAAACTTTCCAACACTAAAGTTACCTTTTATTGATTTAGTGTTTCTGAAAATGCACGACCTCTCTCAATTACCTCCTCCGGTGTTTGTAAATTCAACTCTTCCACCATTCCGATGAAGCTCTTTCCCGCAATATTAGGTTTAAGGCATTGTCCATTGACTACATGAGGTTTACCTTTCATGTCACCGGGAAGACGAATAGCTCCTGAACGGTACACCTCCTGTATCACTAATGGTCCCTGCCACTTTGAAGCTAACTTTCCTGCAGAAAACTTAAAGCGAGAATTGTATAATAAAACTTGATCACTGATACGTCTCCAACGTATCTATAATTTCTGATGTTCCATGCCTATATTATGCCATTTGCAACATGTTTTACATACACTTTATATCATTTTTATGCATTTTCCGAGACTAACCTATTAACAAGATGCCGCAGTGCCAGTTCCTGTTTTCTGCTGTTTTTCTGTTCCAGATAATTACTTAAGGAAATATTCTCGGAATTGGACGAAACAAAAAGCCATGGTCCTATTTTTCTGTCACGTACACGGAGTCCGAAGGAGAGACGAAGGAGGGCCGTGGGCCACCCACACCATGTGGCGGCGCGGGTGGGCCCCTGGTCGCGCCACCACGTGGTGAGGGGCCCACGAGCCTCCCCCGACGCTGCCCCTTCGCCTATATATTCATCTATTCGGGAAAACCCTAGACACCCGAGCCATATTCCATGAAAAGTTCTAGAGACGCCGCCGCCGTCAACCCTAGCTCGGGAGGGTTCAGAAGCTCTTCCCGGCACCCTGCCGGAGAGGGGAATCATCACCGGAGGGCTCTACATCGCCATGCCCGCCTCCGGATTGATGCGTGAGTAGTTCATCCTAGGACTACGGGTCCATAGCAGTAGCTAGATGGTTGTCTTCTCCTCTTGTGCCATCATGTTTAGATCTTGTGAGCTGCCTATCATGATCAAGATCATATTATTGTAATGCTATATGTTGTGTTTGCTGGGATCCGATGAATATTGATACTATGTCAAGTTGAATACTGAAATATTATGTCTATGTTATTTATGATCTTGCATGCTCTTCGTTGCTTGTTGATACTCTGGCCAAGTAGATGCTTGTGACTCCAGGAGGGAGTATTTATGCTAGATAGTGGGTTCAGTCTCCATTTAATCTGGGGGAGTGACAGCAACCTCTAAGGTTGTGGATGTGCTGTTGCCACTAGGGGTAACCTAATGATGCTTTGTCTAAGGATAAATGTGTTGTTTACATTATGCACTTTACTTAATGCAATTGTCTGTTACTTGCAACTTAATACTGGAAGGGGTGCGGATGCTAACCTGAAGGTGGACTATTTAGACACAGATGCAGTTGGATAACGGTCTGTGTACCATGTCGTAATGCCCAAATAAATCTCATAGTAGACACTACAACTTGCACATGCATATTATGCATTTTTCAATATTGTCAATTGCCCAGCTGTAATTTGTTTACCCAACATGTTAGTTATTTATTATGGAGAGACACCACTAGTGAACTGTGGACCCCGGTCCATTCTTTTACATTGATAATACAACCTACTGCAAACACTGTTCTTTTACATTCTCTGCAAACAAACATCATTTTCCACACTATACGTCTAATCCTTTGTTTTTAGCAAGTCGGTGAGATTCACAACCTCACTGTAAGTTGGGGCAAAGTATTTTGGTTGTGTTGTGTGCAGATTCAAGTCAACTACGCACCAGACTTTTTCTGGCACCATTGCTAGGAAGAGGAAGCACTCCCGATAAGGCACTTTTTCTGGTGCGCCGTTGACACCTTCAGAAGTATCTTCATCTCCTACTGGTTCGATAACCTCGGTTTCATACTGAGGGAAAACTTGCTGCTGCACTCATCATACCTTCCTCTTGGGGTTCCCAACGGACGTGTGTTTTACCGTCATCAAGCACTTTTTCTGGCGCCGTTGCCGGGGAGGTCAAGCCTTCTGCAAGGGGAGTCTCACGCTTCCAATCTCCTTACTTTGTTATTGTCTTGCTTAGTTTATTTTTATCTTGTCTTGCTTGCTTTTAATTATCAAAAACACAAAAAAATTAGTTTCCTGCATTTAGTTTATTTCGGTTTGTTATTATGTCTAGTTTTTTATTTGCTATCAATGGCTTATCTCTCTGAAACAAAATCTTATTGGCTGAGTGGGTTCACTAAGGAACAACAAAATTATTATAAGGAATACCGCTTGTCTCAAAAAGGGAAACACTTATGGGAACAAATAAGTAGATTGAATTATTTTGCTAAGAACTTGTGTTCTACATATGATGAATCCTACTGCTTTAATGAATCTTTATGTTGTAGAAGGCATAAACACCTCCCTTTCCAATGTGATTATAATGATAATGAAACCTTGGCTGCTTATGCTAAAGGAAACTATGACTTCGTTAATCTTGAACGAATTGAAGAATTTTTTGTTTTTAAGGGTGCCTATGAAATTGCTGGTTATATTCAAGATGATGATGCTTCTTGTAGAACTGAGAATTATGCTATACTTGGTTATTGCCATGAATATTACAATGATAATCCTTATATCACTAAATTTCATGAGAAAACTTATTCTCCAGAACAACTTGCTTCCTTTCAGGGACTTATGGAAGAAGGAATTGCTGAAACTATGATCTCATTGGATGCAAAAGAGGAGGAGACTGAAGAATAAAAGGAGGATCTACCTTCTAATGATAGTAACTCCTTAACTCTTACATTATATGATTACCCTCCATGTCTACCTAAGGAGGAGGAATGCCATATTGTTGAATGTCATGATTCTATTGAAATATCTACTTTTGATAAAATTGAAGTAACAAACAGCTCCTTGACTCAAATGAAAGAGAACATTGCAGAAAGTAAAAATGTGCTCCCTAATGTTATATATGATAATTCTCTTGATGATGGTCCTATATTGCCCGATAATATTAATTTTACTACTATTGTCAAAAGTGGGTTTAATAACCTCATTGTTTTTTAGCTTAATAAAAATTATGTGTTTGTAGATCATGAAAAGCATGTTTTATGTGATAGTTATATTGTTGAGTTTGTTCATGATGCTACTGAAAGTTATTATGAGAGAGGAAAATATGGTTGTAAAAGTTTTCAAGCCACTAAAACACCTCTCTTTATGTTGAAAGTTCTGAAATTACACTTGTTTCATCTTTCTATGCTTGTTGCTTTATACTTCAATAATTTATTTTATTACAAGATTCCTTTGCATAGGAAGTGGGTTAGACTTAAATGTGTTTGATATTTGCCTCTTGGTGCTCTCTTTTGTTTTTCAAGTCTTATTCTTATGAGAGCATCGTTAGAATCTTCTAGCCTAGCTAAAAGGCATTAAAGAAAGCGCTTTTGGGAGGCAACCCATTATCTTTTATTTTTAGTTTTAATTCAAGGTGATGTTTACTTCTGTAGCAATGTCTTTGTATCTTTATTTTCTTGCATTGTTGTGCCAAGTAAAGTCTCTAATAGAAAGTTGATACTAGATTTGGATTTCTGCGCAGGGACAGATTTTTGCTGTCCACTGTTTTGAGCTATACTAATCTATTATATACTAAAAGCAAAATGAGTGAGTTTTTCGAGGCACCACGTTAATCCACATCATCCTAATTATTTTTGACAGTTAGATTTAAAATGAGTGGTTAGAATTTAAGGAAAGATTATTGTTTATGTAACCATACAGAGTTCCATTTGACACGCTATATATTCATCCGACATAACAAATTGATTCACGATATGTCAAAGGGTAAAGGAGTTGTTTAATCGTGTACAACTTTTCAACTAGATATTTAGGGATAGAGTCCGTGTCGTGTCAAACTCAAAAAAGAAAAAAAAAACTGGGCGTACATGCTAAAGCGGCCCAAGCATTGGCGATTGATAGGCAGCGTTACAGCTGACGCAAGACCACACGGCCGGCCGGCCGGGAGCTACGGCGTGCATGCCATTGATGTACGATGTATATATTGTCGAACACATGCACAGCGGTGTAATGCTAGGACCAGCTATTAAAATAGTGAAATGTTTAGACAAGTAATGCATTACAGCATTAGAGAGGGCATAATGCGGCTTGCAATCAGGACCCACTTAACTATATGTAAATTACTACTCTGGGTATTGAACTTCAGGTCAGCTGGTCATGCGTCATGGAGTGAAGTGTGATCACAGCACAGAAAAAACTTGAAAGTTCTACATCGATGTAAGAAAAAAGGTCCTAGAAAAATAAATGTAATAAAGATCTGGTACATATTACGGCATACTCAAAAAGTTGATTAGTCATATAGAAGATCACGTAAATTGATCATGATCTAAATTATTTCAATCCACTCTATGCATAATATATTAAAGCGCAATAAGTTTGTAGAAGATAGTTATATTAAAATTTCTTAAACTAAAAGTTGCATGGTAGGAACTATCCATACGTCTGAAAATCACATATATAAAATTGCGGGAGATCGTCACATATTTCAAAACATATTCGGTAAACGAGAGAAATAAATACCTACACAAATTACAATGACTATTTGTACATTTAGGTTATATACCATTTAATTAGGATAATTAGTTTTATTTCACTACTTCATGAAGTAATATTACGTTGCAATTCCAGACAGAGAACATCAAACAATCATTTCTGTGCCAAGAAAATAGTAATCTAAAAGGCATAATTTGGTCATTGCTCAAGTGGATCCTAATGAATATTTGGGCCACAACATATATATTTATTAATTCTACACTAACATGAATAAGTGATAATCTGAATATTAACCTCGCATACCAATAGAAAATTATATAGCAACGACACATAAAGTTTAGTTCTCTGTACTTACCGAATATAATGTTCAAACGACACATAATAATTCTCAACCATATAATTAAAAATAAAAGGTATAACGCGAAGATAGTATTCAACTATCCATACATTTGTAAACATTTTTCTTAGTGTAAACATCTATGTGGTCATAAGCTTTTTCTTAGTCACTTTGAACAACAAATGGCCGCAAGCTCTCAAAAGTATTTTGGCAACATACCTTTATATAACCTGATTACAAATAAATGATATCCACCTATTGATTTAGTGGACATTTTATAGCTAATGGATAAAAAATGGTCTACTCTTCTTAACTGCCGTGTCCATTAGATATTCATAATTGTACTATAGAACGTATGCATATTGTACCTAAACTTACCACATCCACTAGATCTCCATTTCCGCATAGATATCTTTTTGAGAAGGTGAATGTCATATATTTAAAAACATAGGAGGTAAATATAGAAAGGTACATCCGAACAAAATAGAATAAAGTTTTTGCCATATAATATGAGTATATATACAATCATAGATTTCCATGTTAGTTAGTTTTCAGCATACTGAAGATGATGCCCTCGCAATTGCGAGGGCCACCCTGCTAGTTCCAGAAAAATTGAAAAATTCTGAAAAAATTCACGCGTGATCCTCAGATATGTACGCAACTTTCATTAGTTTTAAGTTTTCTGATCTGAGCAACTTAAGTGACTCGAAAAAATTCGTCTTTACGGACTGTTCTGTTTTGACAGATTCTGTCTTTTATTTCGCATTCTCTCTTTTACTGTGTTTGAGTGGATTTCTTTGCTCCACAAAATTTCAGTGGTTGTAGCTAATGTCCAGAAGTATTGGTGATGATTGTGTCCATGCAGAATATGTGAATTTTTGATTATGAACTAACCCTCTAATAAGAATTACTTTGAGTTTGGTGTGAAGGAAGTTTTCAAGGATCAAGAGAGGAGGATGATACAATATGATCAAGAAGAGTGAAAAGCCTAAGCTTGGGGATGCCCCCGTGGGTCACCCAAGCATATTTCAAGAAGACTCAAGCGTCTAAGCTTGGGGATGCCCAAGGCATCCCCTTCTTCATCAACAACTTATCAGGTCACCTCTAGTGAAACTATATTTTAATTCCGTCACATCTTATGTGCTTTACTTGGAGCGTCTGTGTGCTTTTATTTTTGCTTTGTTATTTTCATTTTCTGAATAAATTGGATCCTAGCATTCTTGTGTGGGAGAGAGACACGCTCCGCTTTTTCAAATGAATACTTGTATTCTTCATTTATGTTCATGGCGAAAGCTGAAAGCCTCAGCACTTATTATTTATGTTCATGGCGAAAGCTGAAAGCCTCAGCACTTATTATTTATGTTTATGGCGAAAGCTGAAAGCCTCAGCATTTTTTGAAATACTCTCTTGTCTCATTGTTTATTATTTGGAAAGTTTTGTGTTGAAATAAATTAATTGATATTTGGTTGGAAACAGAAAATGCTGCATGTGGTAGATGTTATATTGAAAAGACATACTTATGCTTGTAGATCATTGTCTTGGATAATTTGATACTTGGAAATTGTTTTGAGCTCTCAAGTAGATCATGTTTAAGCTCTTGCATCATGTAGTTAAAAGCATATTAGTGGAGAACTACCGTAGAGCTTGTTGAAATTTGGTTTGCATGTTTGGTATCTCTAAGGTCTAGATATTTTCTGGTAAAAGTGTTTGAGTAACAAGGAAGACGGTGTAGAGTCTTATAATGCTTGCAATTTGTTTTCATGTAAGTCTTGCTGTACCGGTTTATACTTGTGTTTGCTTCAAACAACCTTGCTAGACTAAACTCTGTACTGAGAGGGAATGCATCTCGTGCATCCAAAACCTTGAGCCAAAACCTATGCCATTTGTGTCCACCATAACTACCTATTATGTGATATTTCCTGCCATTCCAAGTAAATACTTCATGTGCTACCTTTAAATAATTCAAAAGCTATTATCTCTTATTTGTGTCAATGTTTTATAGCTCATGAGGAAGTATGTGGTGTTTTATCTTTCAACCTTGTCATTTACTCCTGACAGACTTTCACCAATGGACTAGTGGCATATACATCCGCTTATCCAATAATTTTGCAAAAAGAGCTGGCAAATGGGGTGCCCAGTCCTAATTAATTACAACTTTCACCTTTTAATTCTCTTCACATGTTTTGCCCTGATTTATCAGTAAGCAATTTAAAAAGTTAATCATTCAAAAATAGACACTCCTCCATGGTATGTGATTGTTGGAAGGCACCCGAAGATTCGGTTAGCCATGGCTTGTGTAAGCAAAGGTTGGGAGGAGTGTCACACAAACATAAAGTACGTGTGTAAACAAAAGAGAAGAGGGATGATCTACCCTTGGGTAGAAATAACGTCCTTCATGGGAGCCGCTCTTGAAAGTTTGGTTGACAAGGGGGTTAGAGTGCCCACTACCATTCGTTGACAACAACAAACACCTCTCAAAACTTTATTTTTATGCTCTCTATATGATTTCAAAAACTTGAAAAGCTCTAGCACATGATTTAATCCCTGCTTCCCTCTGCGAAGGGCCTTTCTTTTACTTTATGTTGAGTCAGTTTACCTACTTCTTTCTATCTTAGAAGCAAACACTTGTGTCAACTTTGTGTGCAACAATTTTTATATGCTTGCTTATTGCACTTATTATATTACTTTGTGTTGACAATTATCCATGAGATATACATGTTGAAAGTTGAAAGCAATCGCTGAAACTTAAATCTTCCTATGTGTTGCTTCAATGCCTTTTACTTAGAATCTATTGCTTTATGAGTTAACTCTTATGCAAAGCTTTTTGATGCTTGTCTTGAAAGTACTATTCATGAAAAGTTTTTGCTTATATGATTCAGTTGTTTACTCTTTATTTATTTGTTAGCAAACTATAGACCATTGACATGGATCACTTCATTCATAACATGAACCTTGCAATATTATTTGATCAAGATTGTGTGATGGCATGTCACCTCAGAAATTATTTTGTTGTTATCGTTTTACCTACTCGAGTACGAGTAGAACTAAGCTTGGGGATGCTGATACGTCTCCAACGTATCTATAATTTCTGATGTTCCATGCCTATATTATGCCATTTGCTACATGTTTTACATACACTTTATATCATTTTTATGCATTTTCCGAGACTAACCTATTAACAAGATGCCGCAGTGCCAGTTCCTGTTTTCTGCTGTTTTTCTGTTCCAGATAATTACTTAAGGAAATATTCTCGGAATTGGACGAAACAAAAAGCCATGGTCCTATTTTTCTGTCACGTACACGGAGTACGAAGGAGAGACGAAGGAGGGCCGTGGGCCACCCACACCATGTGGCGGCGCGGGTGGGCCCCTGGCCGCGCCACCACATGGTGAGGGGCCCACGAGCCTCCCCCGACGCTGCCCTTCGCCTATATATTCATCTATTTGGGAAAACCCTAGACACCCGAGCCATATTCCACGAAAAGTTCCAGAGACGCCGCCGCCGTCAACCCTAGCTTGGGAGGGTTCAGAAGCTCTTCCCGGCACCCTGCCGGAGAGGGGAATCATCACCGGAGGGCTCTACATCGCCATGCCCGCCTCCGGAGTGATGCGTGAGTAGTTCATCCTTGGACTACGGGTCCATAGCAGTAGCTAGATGGTTGTCTTCTCCTCTTGTGCCATCATGTTTAGATCTTGTGAGCTGCCTATCATGATCAAGATCATATTATTGTAATGCTATATGTTGTGTTTGCTGGGATCCGATGAATATTGATACTATGTCAAGTTGAATACTGAAATATTATGTCTATGTTATTTATGATCTTGCATGCTCTCCGTTGCTTGTTGATACTCTGGCCAAGTAGATGCTTGTGACTCCAGGAGGGAGTATTTATACTAGATAGTGGGTTCAGTCTCCATTTAATCTGGGGGAGTGACAACAACCTCTAAGGTTGTGGATGTGCTGTTGCCACTAGGGGTAACCTAATGACGCTTTGTCTAAGGATAAATATGTTGTTTACATTATGCACTTTACTTAATGCAATTGTCTGTTGCTTGCAACTTAATACTGGAAGGGGTGCGGATGCTAACCTGAAAGTGAACTATTTAGACACAGATGCAGTTGGATAACGGTCTGTGTACCATGTCGTAATGCCCAAATGAATCTCATAGTAGACACTAGAACTTGCACATGCATATTATGCACTTTTCAATATTGTCAATTGCCCAACTGTAATTTGTTTACCCAACATGTTAGTTATTTATTATGGAGAGACACCACTAGTGAACTGTGGACCCCGTTCCATTCTTTTACATTGATAATACAACCTACTGCAAACACTGTTCTTTTACATTCTCTGCAAACAAACATCATTTTCCACACTATACGTCTAATCCTTTGTTTTCAGCAAGCCGGTGAGATTGACAACCTCACTGTAAGTTGGGGCAAAGTATTTTGGTTGTGTTGTGTGCAGATTCAAGTCAACTACGCACCAGACTTTTTCTGGCACCATTGCTAGGAAGAGGAAGCACTCCCGACAAGGCACTTTTTCTGGCGCCGTTGACACCTTCAGAAGTATCTTCATCTCCTACTGGTTCGATAACCTCGGTTTCATACCGAGGGAAAACTTGCTGCTGCACTCATCATACCTTCCTCTTGGGGTTCCCAACGGACGTGTGTTTTACCGTCATCAATCACCTACTTTGAATTCCTTTCTCTTAATTTTCTTGTCATGGCAATTTTTGACTTTTTCTTTAAACATCCTAGCACTTTCATAAGCTCATTTCTCCATTAATCTAGTAGGTTTAAGTCAAGAATTCTCTTCTCTCCCGCAGTTTTAAAATCAAAGTTCAGTTGTTTAATAGCCCATCTAGCTTTATGTTCTAGTTCAACAGGTAAATGACAAGCTTTTCCATAAACCATTTTATAAGGAGACATTCCCATAGGATTTTTAAAAGCAGTTCTATAAGCCCACAAAGCATCATTAATTTAGTTGGCCAATCAGATCTAGACTTATTCACTGTCTTTTCCAAAATGAGTTTAATTTCCCTATTACTTAATTCAACTTGTCCACTTGTTTGAGGGTGATAAGGAGATGCAATTCTATGGTTAACATCATATTTTGCCAAAGTTTTCTAAGAATACCATGCAAGAAATGAGAACCACCATCAGTAATTAAAAACCTAGGAACACCAAACCTGGGGAAAATGATGTCCTTGAGCATCTTCATTGCTGTGGCATGATCTGCACTTTTGGTTGGAATTGCTTCCACCCACTTTGTAACATAATCAACTGCAACCAAAATGTGAGTATGCTTTGTCTTTGATTCTGGGAAAGGTCCCATAAAGTCAAAACCCCACACATCAAATGGTTCAAGTGGCAAGAATAATTCATAGGCATTTCATTCTCCTACCAATATTTCCTACTCTTTGACATTTATCACAAGATTTAACATATTCAGCACAATCCTTAAATAAAGTAGGCCAATAAAACCAGATTGTAATACCTTTGCTCCTGTGCGATCTCCTGCATGATGCCCTCCATAGGGACTGTCATGACAATCTCTTATAATAGCCTGTTGTTCATGCTCAGGTACACAACGTCTAATAATACCATCCACACTTTTCTTATAAAGGAAAGGATCATCCCAAAAATAATGTCTAAGATCATAAAAGAATTTCTTTCTTTGTTGAAAGTGAAGTGTGGAGGTAAAACTTTACCAACAATAAAATTTGCATAGTTGGCAAACCAAGGAGATGCAACTTTAGCACTAGAAACATTAACAATTGCAAGTTGTTCATTAACAAAGCTATCATTAATAGGAATAGGATCATCAGGTATATTTTCCATTCTAGAAAGATGATCAGCTACTTGATTATCTTCCCCTTTCCTATCAACAATGTGTAAATCAAATTCTTGCAATAAAGTACCCATCTTATTAATCTAGGCTTAGCATCTTTCTTATGCATCAAGTATTTAATAGCAGAATGATCAGTATGCAATGTGACTTTTGAATCAGTAATATAAGGTCTAAACTTGTCACAAGCAAATAGTACTGCTAAAAATTCTTTTCAGTTGTAGCATAATTCTTTGAGCAGCATCAAGTGTTCTACTAGCATAATAAATAACATTCAGTTTCTTATCAACACGTTGGCCCAAAACAGCCCCAACTGCATAATCACTAGCATCACACATAATTTCAAAAGGCAATTTCCAATCAGGAGGTTGAATAATAGGAGCACTTATTAAAGCATTCTTCAAAATATTAAAGGACTCAATGCAATCATCATTAAAAGAGAAAGGAACATCCTTTTGCAAAAGATTGGTTAGAGGTTTTGATATTTTGGAGAAATCTTTAATAAACCTACGGTAAAAACCTGCATGCCCAAGAAAACTTCTTATACCTTTGATGTCCCTTGGTATGGTAGCTTTTCAATAGCTTCATCTTTGCTGGATCAACTTCTATTCCTTTCCAGAAATCTTATGCCCAAGAACAATACCTTCAGTAACCATGAAGTGACACTTCTCCCAATTAAGAACTAAGTGTTGGTCTTCACAACGCTGCAAAACTTTGTTAAGGTTGAACAAGCAATTATCGAAGGAAGTACCATACACAGAAAAATCATCCATAAAAACTTCCATTATCTTTTCAATATAATCAGCAAATATAGCATTCATGCATCTTTGAAAAGTAGCAGGAGCATTACATAAACCGAATGGCATTCTCCTATAAGCAAATGTACCATATGGGCAAGTAAAAGTGGTCTTTTCTTGATCATCCTTATGGACAGGAATTTGTGAGAAACCTGAATAACCATCTAGATAGCAAAAGTGAGAGTGTTTAGATAACCTTTCTAACATTTGATCAATAAATGGCAATGGATAATGATCTTTTCGAGTTGCTTTATTTAATTTTCTGAAATCAATACACATCCTATAACCAACTACAGTACGTTGAGCCACAAGTTCATCCTCATCATTTGGAACAACAGTCATTCCACCCTTTTTAGGAACACAATGAACAGGACTAACCCACTTACTATCAGCTATAGGATAAATGATACCAGCTTCAATAAGTCTTATTACCTCTTTCTTACCACTTCTTTCATTTTTGGATGGAGACGGCGTTGATAATCAACAACAGGTTTTGCATCTTCCTCCAAATTAATTTTATGCATACATAGAGCTGGGCTTATACCTTTAAGATCATCAAGAGAGTATCCAATGGCTGGTCGGTGAGCTTTTAGCACATCAAGTAATTTCTCTTCTTCTTCAGCTGAAAGGTTAGCACTAATAATGACAGGATATATGCTCTTCTCATCCAAATATGCATATTTCAGATTTGTAGGCAAAGGTTTTAATTCAAAACTAGGATCCCCTTTAGGTGGTGGTAGCACTCCTAAATTATCAGGTGGGATATGCAATTGTAATTGTGGTGGTTGTTGCCATAATATTTGTTCTAAAGCCTCTTTTTCCTCATCATTAAATGGTTCATCTTGATTAAGCATATAACGTTCTACAACATCAGTTGAAGCTACAGCTATATGAGCAAGAGTTTCAATTAAATCTTCAGAAATTGGCTCTTTCACAACATGTTTATCAGCAAATTTGGAAAAGTTAAATTCAAGTTTCTCACCAGCACATTTAATAAACACTTTCTCTTTAGGCAAATTAATTTCAGCACCAACAGTATGTAAGAAAGGTCTACCAAAAATGATAGGACAAAATGAATCTTGAGGACAACCAAGCACAATAAAATCAGCAGGTATTTTATTTTGCCAACCAATACTTCAACATCTCTAACAATTCCAAATGGACTAATATAATCTTTATTAGCAAGTTGAATTGTCATACCTGTCTCTTCCATAACAATGGATCAATATCAGGCTTGATTTCAAGATAAAGAGAATATGGAATGACACTAATACTTGCTCCAATATCACATAGACCATGATAACTTGAAGTCCCAATAGAGCATGATATAACAGGTTTCCCAACTTTGGCCGAATTACCTTTGATGACTTTAGTAGCATCTTCACATAATAAACATCAACTGGGTCTTCTTCATTTAGTTGCTTGATAACAGAAATTTGAGTGTTGACTTCCACCTGTTCATAAGGCTGAGAACATCTTTTGTTACTCTTGTTAGTAACAGCAATAAGTAAATTCTCCTTAACTTGGTTTGGATATGGAGGTGGTTCAACATACTCCTCAATTGTCACAGATGACACTGGTTCAACCTGTTTAATAACTTTAGGAACAACAATAGATTGTTTAACAGGTTCAACATAAACTTCAAACCACTTTTAGGAACACAGATATGATCAGCAAAACCTTTAGCTATTCAATTATAACATAAGGATCAAGACCAAAAGTATCACTCAGATTTTTAAACAAATAGAAGTAGAGAAATTCTCTACACATGAATATTCATAATCAAAATAGGCTCATTACCTTTATCAAGATCCCAATGACTAGTATTTTCAGAAATAGTCTCCAATAAATTCCATGCTTCTTCTTCAGTATTATTAGTAAAACTTCCACCAGATGAATTATCCAGAATTCCTTGTGCTTCATAGGTAGTCTCACATAAAAGTTTATCAATATAAGTTTCCTTGTAAGATCATGACAAGGATTCTTGCGAAGGAGTTCCTTTAACCTCCCCCAAGCTTGAGTAATACTCTCTCCCAGATGTGGCCAGAAATTAAATATATAGCAGCGGTTATCATAAGCTTCTTTAGGAGTAAAATATTTAAGAAAGAAAACCTTCCTCAAGATACTCCATTCATCTGACCTCTTCATCCAAAGACCTGTACCAATCACGAGCATTACCAGATAAAGACAAATACAATAGCTTCCTTTTTACCTGATCCTCAGAAATACCAGGTAGTCTAAATAAGCCACATATGTCCTCAATTTTCCATGTGTTCACGTGCAGACTTAGTTCCATCCCTGTAAATGGATTTTTCATAACTCTTTTAACATGACCAATGGGAATTTTAATCCCACTTTAGGTACCTCAGACACAGTAGTTTCAACCACTTTAGGAGTAGTGGCATAAGCACTTTCATATAGAGCAAGATGCAGCGAGGCACGATTCATAAATGCCATAGTAACAATGAGATAAAACATAAACAGCTTTCAAGTTTCCTTACCAAACTTCTTACCAATAGCGCTACGCTCCCCGGCAACGGCGCCAGAAAAGTATCTTGATGACTCCCAAGTGCAGGAGATCAATTGTAGTACCTTTCAATTAGAAAAGGTTGTCGAACCCACGAGGAGCTGAAGGTATTGGTTAGCAAGATTGATAAATAAAACAATAAAAGATGCAAGTGTTTTTGGTATTTTTTTGTATAGTTGCAATGCAGAAAATAAATAGTAGCAAGTGAAAGCTCTCAAAGAGAGAAAGCCCAATCCTCTTATGTGGCAAGAGGACAAGCTCAAGTGATGTGTAACTTATATGTGGAAAACGTTCCCGGGCGGCATGGATATGCTAGGCATAGAGATTTATTAAACAACACGTTGAATATCTTGTCAAGTTTTAATCTTCTTTGGACGGAGCCATAATTAGGTATAGCTAAATAAATAAACTACAACCCCTTATGATGGATCATGTGGCCAAGTAAATGACTGCACAAGAATTATTAAGACATAAAGTCCCACCATAGCATTACACTCTAAGGTCCCCGATACTAATACCCTCATAATATAACTTCATGACTCGGTCTCAGCTTTACATGTCCTCCCAAGTCTCCCTCAATTCATTATACGACGGTGTTCTCCTATGAGCCCATTGATACGTCTCCAACGTATCTATAATTTATGATATTCCATGCTTATATTATGCCATATGCTACATGTTTTACATACACTTTATATCATTTTTATGCATTTTCCCGGACTAACCTATTAACAAGATGCCATAGTGCCAGTTCATGTTTTCTGCTGTTTTTCTGTTCCAGATAATTACTTAAGGAAATATTCTCGGAATTGGACGAAACAAAAAGCCATGGTCCTATTTTTCTGTCACGTACACGGAGTCCGAAGGAGAGACGAAGGAGGGCCGTGGGCCACCCTCACCATGCCACGGCGCGGGTGGGCCCCTGGCCGCGCCGCCACGTGGTGAGGGGCCCACGGGTGCCCTCAGCCGCCGCCCTTTTGCCTATTTATTCCTCCCGAGGCAAAAACCCTAAAAACCCGAGTCATATTACACGAAAAGTTCCAGAGACGCCGCCGCCGTCAACCCTAGCTCGGGAGGGTTCAGAAGCTCTTCCCGGCACCCTGCCGGAGAGGGGAATCATCACCGGAGGGCTCTACATCGCCATGCCCGCCTCCGGAGTGATGCGTGAGTAGTTCATCCTTGGACTATGGGTCCATAACAGTAGCTAGATGGTTGTCTTCTCCTCTTGTGACATCATGTTTAGATCTTGTGAGCTGCCTATCATGATCAAGATCATATTATTGTAATGCTACATGTTGTGTTTGCTGGGATCCGATGAATATTGAGTACTATGTCAAGTTGATTATTGAATTATCATATCCATGTTATTTATGATCTTGCATGCTCCCCGTTACTTGTTGAGGCTTTGACCAAGTTGATTGTCGGCCCAGTGGATTCTAGGGTGTGCAGAGCGCACGCTCCACGGCCCTCGACACTTGACGATGTCTTCGAAATGACTAAGGACCAAGCCTGCAGCTTGGAGAGACTCGCGAGGTAACGCTCCTCGCGAGGGCTTGAAGGGCAGCCAGGGCCTGAAGAGGTTCCCAGCGCTGCTGCCCCTCTACAAAGCTCTCTCATCTGGAGAGAGGTCAACGCCAATCCCTCCACAAGGCCATCCAGGCCCTGTGGAGATGCTTCGCTGTGAAGCAACCGCTGCAGAGTGCACATGGCCACTGTAGCAGCCGCAGAGTGACGCGCGCCCCTGCGCGCGGTGACGATGAAGCCACAGTTGCCATTCTGGTGATTAAAGGGGGCAACAAAGCTGTGCCCCCCCGCGCCGGACTACGAGGGTTTCCTCTTTGGTGATAAAGAAGATGGCCGGCGCTACACTCCAAGGGCGACGTCACCGTGGGCACCCCCACAGATCTCTACGGCACCAGCTGGCCGTCCTGGAAGGGTGGTGGTCGACCTGCCACCACGGCCAGCTTTACGACCATGGACCGAGTCCGTGGATACCAGAGCTGCTGTGCACCCCACTCCTTCGTTGGTCGCCATGTGGGAACCCTTCCGCTGCGCAAAGACGCAAGGATGAGGCCCGGGGCGCCTATAAAAGGAGAGGGTGCATCCCGTAGCAAAGGATCGCATTTTCATCATAGCATAGCCGTATACGCGCAAGGAGGGAGAAGACCTTAGCAGTCCCTCCTTGAGCTCCAACCTGCCATAAGAGAGCCCTCGGCAAGCTCATTGTACTGTAACTTACAGCAGTGCAATACAGACAAGCAGGAGTAGCGGTGTTACCTCCTCCCGAGGGCCGTGAACCTGGGTACGGGCTGGTGTCTTATCTCTGTCGTGGTGTTCCTCTACATGCTCGACGAGCACGTCGCCGTGCAGGTTGAGGATTGTTTGACTGCGTGGTTCAGCCCCTTACACGAACACTCTTCAGAGTATGACCACCCCAGTTTCGTGGGAGTCACTCTCCGACAATTGGCGCGCCAGGTAGGGGGTTGAGGCGCGTCTTCAATCTTCGACCGGCTTCCGCAGCATGACGGACACCCGCGCGACTCGCGCCAGCAGGCGCACCGCTGGCAGGGCCAACACCGAGCCCGAGCCCGGCGCCAACGCCACCCGTGGCCGCCCCGGCCGTCCTCACGGCAGCCGCACCGCGGGCCGCACCAACACCACCGGCCCGCACGTGGAGGAGCCCGAAAGCGAGGACCACCAAGACGGCAACCGCCGCGACGACGAAGGCGTCGACCCCGAGCACCGCGAGGACGAAGAATCCTCGCACCCGTCACGGCGTCAAAGCGCGTCCTCTCAAGGACGCCCAGCGCCCAGTCCCAACACTGCGCTGCTCATGGCCCAGGAGCTTCTCCGCTTCCGCCCAAACCCAGAGGCCGTCGACAGCTGGCTCGACCGTCTCCATGACCTTGTCGGCATCGCGAACACGCGCCCAGCGCAGTCGCGCTCCTTGGTGCATCACTCTGGCCGCGCTGGAACAGCCACGCCAGGGGCACCTCCGCCACCGGGTCCACCCCCGGCGGGGGCGCAGAAGGCCAACTCTCATGCGACTTCGCCGAACGATTGCTTGATTGTGCAGCGAACCGCGCCGGACTTGCGGGTGGAGATGGAGCGCCAGAGGGACCAGCAGAACCGCCTGGTCGAAGAGATCGGCCAGGCGGGGCAGCAGAACCGCAGAGCCCTCCAGGGCGGGATCGCCACGTACGCCATCGGCTGCGGGCCTTCACCCGTTCCCTGCGCCGCGTGGTCTGGCCCCAGAAGTTCAGGCCGGCCCTCCCAAGGGATACGACGGTTCAACCAACCCCCTCGAGTTCCTGCAGCTCTACACCACCTCTATCCAAGCTGCAGGAGGAGACGACAAGGTCATGGCCAACTGGTTCTCCCACGCGCTCAGGGACACAGCGCTGTCTTGGCTCCTCAATCTACCCGAGAACTCCATCGAGTCATGGGAGGAGCTCTGCAAGCAGTTCATCGCCAACTTCAAGGGCACGTATGAGCGCGCATTCACCCTCAATGACCTGCGCGCTGTGACCCAGAAGAAGGGCGAAACCCTCCGCAAGTACATCCAGCGCTTCAGTTAAGTGCGCAACAAAATCCCGAACATCCCGGACTCGCACGTCATCTCCGCCTTCAAGGAGGGCGTCACCAATCACCGGATGCTCGAGAAGCTTGGCATCCACGACAAGCTCACCTCTGTGGTGAAGCTATTCGACATCGCTGACAAATACGCCAAGGCTGAAGAGGGTGTCCTCTTCCAGAAGATAAGCCAGCGGAGGGAGCAGGACGATCAGGCCGAGGGATCCAAGAGTCTCAGGAAGCGGGACGAAACCAAGCGCAAGGTCACCGCTGTTCTAGCGACTGAGCCTGATGCAAAGTACCCCCGCGAAGACTCCCCAGAGCCTGACGAGAAGAAAGAGGACAACCGTCCGTTCTGTGTCTACCACAACAGGCATGGCCACGCCACCGAGAACTGCTTCGACCTCAAGAAGCTGAGCAGGAAGCGCGAGCATGAAGAAGGCAGCGGTGGCCGCGGTCGCGGCCGCGGTTACCGTAAAGGCGGGCGCAAGAACAGCTACCAAAAGCCTCAGGGCACTCAAGCCAACGCCGTCGAGAAGAACAACAACCTCCCTGACGAGGAAGATGGAGGCTATCAGGCCCCCAAGGGGGCTATGGCCTGCATCCTCGGCGGAGCTCAAGCACCCAAGTCCAACAGCCAGTTCAAGCAATTCGCCCGTGAACTCAATGCTGCACTCCCAAGTGTCGAAACAAGCAGGCCCTTCAAGTGGTCTCAGTACACCATTGCCTTCGACGCCAAGGACCACCCCAAGTCGACCAAGACTGTTGGTACCCTCCCCCTGGTCTGCACCCCCACGATCAATAACATCGTCGTCTCCAAGACGCTCATTGACGGGGGTGCTGGCCTGAACGTCATCTCTGTCGAGACCTTTGAGACGCTTCAGGTGCCATATGAGTGGCTCATGCCCTCCAGGCCATTCACTGGGGTTACCAGTGGTTCAATCGCACCTCTGGGGCAAGTACGGCTGGCTGTCACCTTCGGCACGCAGAAGAACTACCGCACTGAGCTCATCGACTTCGACGTCGCGCACATTGGTCTGCCGTACAACGCCATCCTCGGCTACCCTGCCCTCGCCAAATTCATGGCCGTCACGCATCACGCCTACAACATGGTCAAGATCCCCGGCAGCGCTGGCACCATCGCCATCCATGGTCATATCCAGGATGCCACGCGCGCTGTCGAGAGCGCCTACAGGCCGCTGCCATGGCGTTCCCAGCTGACGAGGACATGGAGCCTCTCGAGAGGCCCAAGAAGAAGAAGCAAATGTTCTCTCAAGAGCAAGCATCCACGAAGAAGGTGTCTCTGAGCACCAGTAGCTCGGGGGCTGAGGGCTCGGGGGCCAGCGTCACCATAGGCGCTGGCTTGCCTCCCAAATAGGAAAGCGCGCTCGTCGCCTTCCTTCGGGCAAACTCTGACATGTTCGCATGGACTCCGTCAGATATGTCCGGTGTCCCAAGGGAGGTGATCGAGCACCACTTAGTTGTGTGTCCAGACACACGCCCCGTCAAGCAGAAAGCAAGGAAGCAAGCCCCTGAGAAGCAAGCATTCATCGTCAAGGAAGTAGGAAAGTTGAAAGAAGCAAATGTCGTCCGAGAAGTTGGGCATGCCACTTGGCTCTCCAATGGCGTGGTTGTCCCTAAACCCGCCGGAGGAGGCCGACTCTGCATCGACTATTCAGATCTCAACAAGGCCTGCCCCAAGGACCCATACCCCATGCCGAGAATAGATCAGATCGTGGACTCCACCGCCGGTTGCGACCTCCTCTGTTTTCTGGACGCCTTCTCTGGTTACCACCAGATCAAGATGGCTAAAGAGGGCGAGGAGAAAACAGCATTCCTCACCCCTTGTGGTGTGTATTGCTACACTTGCATGCCTTTCGGCCTCAAGAACGCCGGTGCCACCTTCCAGAGGCTCATGAGGATAGCCTTGGGGGCTCAGATGGGCAGAAATGCAGAGGCCTACGTTGACGACATCGTGGTCAAGTCTCGAGAGGGAGACACTCTCTTGAAGGATCTCGAGGAAACCTTCGCGAGCCTACGCAAGGTGAACATCAAGCTGAACCCCGCCAAGTGCGTCTTCGGGGTCCCATCTGGAAAACTCCTCGGATTCCTCGTGTCTCACCGCGGCATAGAAGCCAACCCTGACAAGATCAAGGCCATTGAAGACATGCAGCCTCCTCGCCGACTCAAGGACATGCAGCGCCTAGCAGGCTGCATGGCCAGCCTGGGTCGCTTCATCTCCAAGTTCGGCGAGAGAGCACTGCCATTTTTCAAGATCATGAAGAAGTCCGGCACCTTCAAGTGGACTGAAGAGGCAGACAAGGCTTTTGAGGACCTAAAGAAATACTTGGCTAGCCCACCAGTCATGGTGGCCCCCAGGACAGGCGAACATCTGAAGCTGTACTTATCAGCCACTCCTCAGACCGTAAGCGCCGTCCTGGTGGCAGAAAGGGAAGAGCCAGTCCTCCCCAAGAAAAGCACTGCCACTCCAAGCCCGCACCGCCCGACAAAGAAGCAGTCTCTACAGACCCACCGCCAGGCCCACAGCCTCAAGTCGAGCCTGCAACAAACACCCCTGCCGAGACTTCACCACAGGCAGGTCTCAGCAAGGACCCTGAAGAGCCCCCGCAGGGAGCCGAAGCTGCACCACCATCGACAACCCTTGTCGAGCACCCTGTCTACTTTGTTAGCACTGTACTACGGGATGCTCGGGAACGGTATCCAATGCAGCAGAAGCTCCTCATCGCGCTCCTCATCGCCTCCAGGAAGCTACGCCACTACTTCCAGGGCCACCCCATCACGGTGGTCACGTCTTTCCCCTGGAACAAATCCTGCGCAACCCCAACGCTACAGACCGCGTCGCAGGATGGAACATCGAGCTGCAGCCATTCAACTTGCGCTTCGACACCACAAGAGTCATCAAGGGACAAGCGCTGGCGGACTTCGTCGCCGAATGGACTGACCCAAGCCCTGAAGAGCCTCGAGAAGAAGAAGCCGAGCCCCCGGAGACATCTTGCCCAGCCACTGGACCATGCACTTCGATGGTGCCTTCGCCTGCCGCAATGGGGGAGCTGGCATCGTCCTGACTTCGCCCAAGGGCGACAAGCTCTACTACGCTGTCCAGCTGTGCTTCACAATCGACAAGATCTCCAACAACATCACCGAATACGAAGGCCTCCTCGCCGGCTTAAGGGCCGCCATCGCCCTAGGCGTCAAGCACTTACTCATCAAGGGCGACTCCCAACTTCTGGTCAACTTCTCCAACAAGAGCTACACGCCGAAGGACGACCATATGGCCGCATACCTTGAAGAGGTCCGCAAGCTCGAGAAGCACTTCAGAGGCATGGAGCTCATGCACATCCCGAGAAAGGAGAACCAAGAAGGCGATGACATCGCCAAACGCGCGTCGCGAAGGCAAGCCCAGCAAGCAGGCGTCTTTGAAGAAAGGCTCACCAAGGCGTCCATAAAGCAGCCACAAGAAGTCACTGCCGCAAGCACAGACGAAGTGCTCCCACCACCTCCCGAAGCTGGAGCGCCCAACTGCGGCCCTCATACAGGGGAGCGTCTGATGCTGACAATGGCACACCAAGAAACAGGCTGGGTCGATGAACTGAAGGATTACCTCATGAAGGGGGTCCTCCCTAAAGAGGATGCAGAAGTGGAGCGAATTGCTCGACAAGCCAAGTCCTACTACATCCTCGAGGGACACCTGTACCGCAAGCGCCCAAACGGCATCGCCCTCAAGTGCGTTCCTCCAGAAGAAGGCCGAATGCTGATCAGGGACATCCACAGCGGAGAGTGCGGCCACCACTCCTGCGCACGCACTCTCGCAGGCAAGGTCTTCAGGAGTGGCTTCTATTGGCCCAAGTGCTTCAAGACGCGGTCACCATTGTCCAATCTTGCGACGCCTGCCAGTTCCACGCCAAGCAGATCCATCTGCCGGCGCTGGGGCTCCAGACCATCCCGCTCTCCTGGCCGTTCGCGGTCTGGGGGCTGGACATCTTGGGCCCTTTCCCAAGGGCGCAAGGGGGCTACCGTTTCCTCTTCGTGGCTGTCGACAAGTTCACCAAATGGTCCGAGGTCGAGGCGGTACGCAGCATACCAGCCAGGGCAGCAGTGAAGTTCATCAGAAGCCTGGTCTGCCGCTTCGGGGTGCCGAATCGCATCATCACCGACAACGGCTCGCAATTCACAAGCGGCATCTTCAGGTCCTACTGCGAAACACTCGGCATCAAGCTCTGTTTCGCCTCGGTGGCTCACCCACAAAGCAATGGTCAAGCCGAGCGTGCAAACGCGGAAGTCCTCAGGGTCTCAAGACGAAAAGCTTCAACATCCTCAAGGGTCATGGCAAGGGGTGGATCGACGAGCTCCCATCTGTGCTCTGGTCCATCCGTACCACTCCCACAAAGCCCACTAGTGAAACACCATTCGCCCTCGTCTATGGAGCCGAAGCTGTCCTCCCCACAGAGATCAAGCATGGGTCCCCACGGGTCCTCGCCTTCAACGAAGATACTCAAGAAGATCTCCACAACGACGACTTGCTGCTTCTCGACGGACTATGCCGCCGTGCCGCGCTAAGAGCCGCAAAATACCAGCAAGATCTGCGGCGCTACCACAGCCGCCACGTGCGCTCACGCACTCTGGAGGCAGGCGACCTCGTCCTCAGGCGAATCCTCTCCAGAGAAGGCCTCCACAAGCTGTCGCCTATGTGGGAAGGCCCTTACAAGGTCTCTCACATCGCCAGGCCTGGCGCCGTACGCCTTGAGACAGAAGACGGCATCCTCGTCAAGAACCCGTGGAATATCGCACATCTACGCAAGTTCTACCCGTGATCATGATCACGCCAGGCACTTTTGTCTCTAGAGGGAAGTACGCAACTTCACCTCCAAGCTTCGCAAAGCTTCCTCCTGAGGGCCAGACCCTCCGAGCTCTCCTGTTAACGTGCCACGACAGGCCGTAGAGAGTCTCAGCCACAGAATGTGGTCCCCATGCCTCGACATGGAAAAAACCTTATCTTGGCAATGCCAAGTGTAATGAACCATTTCGTTCCCAAGAGGAACTATGCGCTCAGGCGCCGCTGTGTAATATTTTGGTGGTGAGTTTACATTTCATCATTTGCCTTTTCATTTGCGCTCATATTTTTCCCATGCGCACCTCGCGAGCGGGGGCTGAGTACGGTGCCTGTGCCTCAAGAGCACCCCAGCACCACCGCAAAATCCAAAGGATCCGAGCTCTGGCTAAAGGGCTTGCTCCCAACACATGCCACCTCACCTTGGTACTTACTCTCCTCGCGAGATACACATGAGGAAACCTATAAGCGCACATGAGTTCTCAATACCATGCACCAGCGTTTGGGTTTGCCTCTCTAACATCTACAAGGAACAAGAGTCCCTCCAAGCTCGCAAAGCCGAAGTCAAGCCTCAAGAGAAAAAGCGCATCAACTGGGAGGCAGCACCCCCCACAGGACAAAAAGCCCTTCGAAGCTAAGTCTAACGCTCATGTCTCAAGAGTCTCTTCATCCCTTTTGTGCGAGTACTCGTCGTCCCTCGAGCTGTTCTTTTTCCCTTGCATTTCATGGGCTGCTTGTACGTCAAAGGGGGGTCCCCAAGCATCGCGCCTCGGGGGATCTTACCTCTCTAAGCCTTAAACTCTCCCCGGCCTTGCTGAGTCATTGCTCACGCATACCGCAGCGGCAGAGTCATAGCGCAAGGAAAAGGGTCCTAACGACGCAGAGCGAACCAAAGGCATGAAGTCAGGACAAAAGGCCCTTCGAGGGGCACACGCTTAAAGCATAGTAGCATACTACTTAAAGTGTATTACAAACCATGACTACTTAAAAGTTCTTAAAAGCTGCCAACCCGTGGCGCTCAGGTGCATGTCAGCTACAGGGGAGGATCAATCAGAAGCTACGTCGCTTTCCTCCTCAGGCTTCGCCTCTCCAGACACCGCCGCAGAGCCGTCCTCCTCGCCATCTTCCTCCTCCACCTCGCACGCTTGAAGCGGTTGCAGAAGTCCGCGACCTCATCCCGGACCGAGTTGGAGATGTTCAGACCCTCATCCCCATCAAGGGGCTCGGTCACTGTGGAGTAGTCGAAGCCAGGGTGGAGGAACTGGAGGTTGGAGAAGACGCGGTCAACCGCCACCGCAAGGAGATCACGGCAGGCCTCGTCGACAACCTCCTGAAGCTCTGCAGCAGGGACTTCCAGGACGGTGAAGAGATGGTCGAAGTAGGCCAAGTACGCGGCGACGTCCGCATTGCCCTGGGCAGGAACAGGCGGAGCCACCGTACCCATCTTCCCCGCGAGGGCGTTGCCCCGAGACACCAAGTCTCGGAACATGCGCTCCCGCTGCTGAGTCAGCATCCGCGCGGCCTTGGCGCCCTCGGCAGCCTCCACCGCTCGCTCCACGGCAGGGCCGACCTGCTCGTTCATCTCCTTCATGTCAGCCATGAGGTTGGCGAGGTCGTGCTCTGCGCGATCGCGGGCTTCTTCAGCGCGGCGACGGCCGTCCGCGGCGCGCCTGTGCCGGGAGTTCAGGCTGGCGTTCATCCGCTCCAGCTCGCGGATCCGAGCGTCGTCCTCGTCGCGCCTCTTCCGGAAGCGGCTCTCCTGCTTCTTGAATTTGTCGTCGTAGTCCTTGGAGACGGCGGCGCGGTACCTCTTCTCCCGGTCCTGGAAGTCCTGTTCCGCCTTCTGCTTGGCCTCGGCGAGCTTCGCGTTGAAGCGCTCCACAAATTTCTTGTGGGCAGCCACTTCATCCTCAAGCTTGGCGTGGCCGCCGGCCAGGCTGTCCTCTCGGGCTTCAAGGTTGGCGCGCTGGCTCGACAGCTCCAGCTCCGCCTGCTGCAGCTGCTCCTCGCGTCGAAGCAGGTCGCCCTCCTGCGTGCTCAGCCCCTGCTCCCTGGTGTCCAAAGACGTGCGGAACGTGTCCAGGGAAGACCGCACGGTCTCGGAGTCAGCGATGATTTTGGCCTCGCGGTCCATCAGCTCGCGGCGCTGGTCCGCAAGCGAAGTCTCCATCGCCATCCGCTCCGCCCTGGCGGCGGCCAAGTCCGCGGCAATGGCCTCCCGCTCAGCCTGGAGCGGCTCCAGGAGTTCCTCCGCGTCCCGCACCGCACCGTCGCGGACCTCCTTGGCGAAGCGGAGAGCCTCCTCGCGCTCCGCCTGCAGAGCCAAGTCGCTCTGCTTGCGGGCCTCCACGGCGTCGTGGAAGGCTGCCCAAGCCTTCGCAAGCTCGCCATGCTTCCCGGCGATCTCCGCCTCCTCCAGGGCCAGGTGGGCCTCCAAGCCGTCCAGGGATTCCCTCACCACCTGGAAGGCCACTCCGCGCAGCCCCCTGCTCCAGTCCCAACTTCCAAGGACCAGAGCACGAGAAGCCCCGCGCGGCGCTGAGGTCGACGCGCCGGCGTCAAACCCGAAGACTCGTGGCTCTGGCTCAGGACGGGCCTGGGGGCTGGGGGGCAAGTTCTCCTCCGTGCCGGCGCTCCGCGCATCGGCACCATCCCCCTCAGGCGGTACTCCATCAGCCTCGGGGGCAGGCGAAGCCTGCCCCATAGTCATCGCCCCCACCTCGGAGCTTGGCGGGGGCGTCAGAGGAGCAGCCTCCTCGATCACCACAACCCTTGGCGGGCTGTGGGTTGGAGCTGCCTCCGCCTCGTCCTCCTGCCGCTCAGAAGGAGTGGCAGGGCATGGCGGAGTCGGCACCCTCTCCGTCCTCTCCTCCTGCTGCCCTCTTCAGGGGGCGGGGCGGGCACCTCCCCTCGAGGCTCCTCCTCGACAGGGCCGGTGGGCCCCTCCGCCCCAGGCCTCGTGGCCTCGTCTGCCGAGGCCGCAGACGCGCGCCTCACCACGTCCGCAGCCTTGCGAAGCTTCCGACGCTTCGCAGGCACCAGGTCGCTGGCACAAAGAATCAGGAAAACTCAGGAAAGGAAGGGACATTTGAAGAAACAAAAGCAGAAACTTGAGGGGAACGCTTACCCTGATTTCTTGGCGCGGGTATCCACCCACGCCATGCCAGATGCACGCTTCAGGGGCGTGGTCTTGGCACCAGATCCCTCAAGAGGCTCGGTAGCTTTCCTCTTGAGGGAAGCGCCTACTATCTCCCCAGCAGGCACGTCTTGGGCCGCCTTAGACCGGGGCTCCCTGCGCCCCGTCACGGCCTGGCGGCCCTCATCCTCTTCACCCTCCGCATTAGGGCGCGAGGGGGCTACCTTGATGTCGTCGTCGTCAGATGAGACCTCGTGGACTTCTTTGACAGGAGGCGCCTCCCTTGCGGAGGTCACCTCCTCCGCCGATGGTTGCTCCAGGGCCGCCTCGCCACCTAGATCGGTGTCCGACGCGGCCTGCGACTCCGTGGCTCCTGGCTCCTCCGCCACAGGCACCGCCACCCCTTCTTTCTCCTCTCCAGCCAGGCCAAGCGGCGTGAACAGCGGCATGGCCTCCAGGATAACCAAACGCCGGCTCGGAGAGATCTGGTGGAGAGGCCTCATGGTGTCGTCCATAGCCACCGCGACGTCCATGGCCTGCAGTGGAGCCGCATCGAGTCCATGGGACCCGAGTACATCCACATCGGCTTCTTGTGTGCCTGGAGCGGGGCGATGCGGCGCCTCGTGAAATCCTCCACGATCATCTGCCCGGTGAGGCCAGCTTCGCGGAGGAGCTTCATGCGGCCCACCAGGGTCGCGATCTTCTGGTGCTCGAAGACCAGCTTGCCCCAGTGGGTGTTCCTCACGGGCGGCGCCACGGGGACGTCGAGGAAGTCACCTTGCGTCTTGGCGCTGATGAGAAACCACCGTTGCCGGAAGTCGTCCACCTTCTTCACCACCGCCGTGACGGGCTTGTCGCCCTTCCAGGACATGGGGATGTACACACCCCCCATGCCGTCCACGATGCGGAAGGAGACGCACCCCGAGCGCTCGCCTGGTGCAGAGTTGCGGAGCGCATAGAAGCTCCGGAAGAGGGCCACAGATGGCTGCACCCCCAGATACGCTTCGCACAGATAGGCGAAGATGGAGAGGATCAGCAAGGAGTTGGGGTGCAGGTGGAGGAGCTGGATCTGTTAGAACTCCAGTATCGCCTCCAAAAGGCGAGTACGGAGGCACCAGGCCAGCGAAAACCGTGTGCAAGATGGGGAAAAACCCCCTAGGGAGGCGGCCGAGCTTGGCGGCCTTGATGTCGCTGGCGCCGTGCTCGTTCGACGCCCCGGCGACCGCATGGCGGATTCGGTTCAGGGACTCCTGAGAGTTGAAGCGCTCCCCGACGAGGGCGGGGTTGAGCACCTCGTCCCCTTGCGCGTCGGCGGAGGACTCCGCAGCCGCCGTCTTGCCTCTCCTGGAACTCATCGCCGGAGAGAGGGGGGCGCGAAAAAGATTGGAAGAACAAGGAGAATCGCCGGAGGATGCGGAAGCTCTGAGGGCGAGAACGAAACGTCGGGCGCGCAAATGAGAGCAGTAACTGCTGCTTGAACCGGCGCGCAGGCTTTATTTCACCTCGGGGAAGTTACCGAGGCGTGGGGGGACCTCCCACGACGCACGCCTCGCCGAAGAAACCGTGCCGTCGCGGTTCTGCGACGGATCAACGCGTGTCTCGGGCCGGCCGGACACTTTGGGCCCATGACGCTTCGTCTGAGTCTAAAATGGGCTCCGCCGTGCCCATCATGGGCCCGGGGGCTACTGTCGGCCCAGTGGATTCTAGGGTGTGCAGAGCGCACGCTCCACGGCCCTCGACACTTGACGATGTCTTCGAAATGACTAAGGACCAAGCCTGCAGCTTGGAGAGACTCGCGAGGTAACGCTCCTCGCGAGAGCTTGAAGGGCAGCCAGGGCCTGAAGAGGTTCCCAGCGCTGCTGCCCCTCTACAAAGCTCTCTCATCTGGAGAGAGGTCAACGCCAATCCCTCCACAAGGCCATCCAGGCCCTGTGGAGATGCTTCGCTGTGAAGCAACCGCTGCAGAGTGCACATGGCCACTGTAGCAGACGCAGAGTGACGCGCGCCCCTGCGCGCGGTGACGATGAAGCCACAGTTGCCATTCTGGTGATTAAAGGGGGCAACAAAGTTGTGCCCCCCCGCGCCGGACTACGAGGGTTTCCTCTTTGGTGATAAAGAAGATGGCCGGCGCTACACTCCAAGGGCGACGTCACCGTGGGCACCCCCACAGATCTCTACGGCACTAGCTGGCCGTCCTGCAAGGGTGGTGGTCGACCTGCCACCACGGCCAGCTTTACGACCATGGACCGAGTCCGTGGATACCAGAGCTACTGTGCACCCCGCTCCTTCGTTGGTCGCCATGTGGGAACCCTTCCGCTGCGCAAAGACGCAGGGATGAGGCCCGGGGCGCCTATAAAAGGAGAGGGTGCACCCCCGTAGCAAAGGATCGCATTTTCATCATAGCATAGCCGTATACGCGCAAGGAGGGAGAAGACCTTAGCAGTCCCTCCTTGAGCTCCAACCTGCCATAAGAGAGCCCTCGGCAAGCTCATTGTACTGTAACTTACAACAGTGCAATACAGACAAGCAGGAGTAGCGGTGTTACCTCCTCCCGAGGGCCGTGAACCTGGGTACGGGCTGGTGTCTTATCTCTGTCGTGGTGTTCCTCTACATGCTCGACGAGCACCGTCGCCGTGCAGGTTGAGGATTGTTTGACTGCGTGGTTCAGCCCATTACACGAACACTCTTCAGAGTATGACCACCCCAGTTTCGTGGGAGTCACTCTCCGACATTGATGCTTGTAACTCCAAGAGGGAGTATTTATGCTAGATGGTGGGTTCATGCCTCCATTTAATCTGGGACAGTGACAGAAAGTTCTAAGGTTGTGGATGTGCTGTTGCCATTAGGGGTAAAACAACGATGCTTTGTCTAAGGATAATTGTGTTGCTTACATTATGCACTATACTTAATGCAATAATCTGTTGCTTGCAACTTAATACTGAAAGGGGTGCGGATGCTAACCTGAAGGTGGATTATTTAGACACAGATGCATGCTGCATAGCGGTCTGTGTTCCATGTTGTAATGCCCAAGTAAATCTCATAGTAGTCATCATGCCATGTACATGCATTGTTATGCATTCTCTATTTGTCAATTGCCCAGCTGTAATTTGTTTACCCAGCATGTTATTTATCTTTTATGGAGAGACACCACTAGTGAACTGTGGACCCCGGTCCATTCTTTTACATTGATAATACAACCTACTGCAAACACTGTTCCTTTACATTCTCTGCAAACAAACATCATTTTCCACACTATACGTCTAATCCTTTGTTTTCAGCAAGCCAGTGAGATTGACACCCTCACTGTAAGTTGGGGCAAAGTATTTTGGTTGTGTTGTGTGCAGATTCCAAGTCAACCATCACCAGCCTGTTTTCTGGCGCCGTTGACAACCTTCCAAAGCTGTTTGATCTCCTACTGGTTCGATAACCTCGGTTTCATACTGAGGGAAAACTTGCTGCTGTACTCATCATACCTTCCTCTTGGGGTTCCCAACGGACGTGTGCTTTACCGTCATCACCCATATAGGTGAAGTGTTGTGCAGTCGACGTTCGCACAACACCATCATAGAATCACATAAAAGATAAACTCTTGACAAAATACCAACACATGTTATATATAAATCATTGCCAATTCATCCTATGCCCTCAGGAACATATAGGAACTACTCACAACGTGCAAACATGATGATATTCAGTGGCATAAATGGTACAACACAATCTGAAAATATAACTTCACCACCAAATAATGACAAGTACTCAATCACAAATATGAATAGTAGCACAAGACAAGTATCTAGGGTATAGCAACTCTCAAACTACGAGGGGAACAGAGTGGATCACGGTGATGATGATGGAGATGGTGCTGGTCTTGATGGGGTGATGATGTAGAGGCCTCCTCCCACGCCAAGGAGGAGAGGTGATAACGATGACGATGATTTCCCCCTTCTCCGGAGCTCCGGAGCAGCAGGATCTGATCCCCCTCGGAGGGAATCAGGAGTTTCGCCGCCGCGGCGGCCTCGGATGGACTTGGAAAAATTAGGGCATTACTTTTCGGGCGAGAAGAAGGCGTTGATAAAAAGCCCCCCTCGAGGAGGTGCCCGAGGCTCCGTTTGATGGGTTCCACGCGGCCAAGTACATGGGCCGCGTGGGCCCACCTAACTTGGGCCTCGTGGCCCTGCTGTCTTCGGTCTTCTTTCTCCCGATGAAAAACCAGCGTGGTATTTTTCCATTTATTATTTGAGTCCCTGTAGCTCCTGAAACATTAAAAAGAAGAAAAAGGAGGTTTTCTGCCTCCCAGAAATTAAATACCAAAAATAGGGACTTTGTGTGAAAGTCCCCTAAATCATCTAAAACATGTAAAAATAATGATATAACAATGCAAATAACATTCTAACATGATACTAAAAGTTGTATAAATAATGATATAAAATGCACGTATCAGGCGGCAGGGCGCGGGTGGACTGATCCTCTACCATGGAGTCATGTTGAAGGTGGAGCTAGAGTCTCTGGCGGAGATTTCACTCGGCTGATGGAGGGGCTACGGCGTAAGCTAGCGCAGAGTCGAAGCCTAGTCAGCGGGAAGGCGAGAGGCACGTGGTCCGGACTGGAGCTCAGGGTCTGGAGAGATGCGTGGAGCTCGGCATCAGTCGGGTATGACTGATGGTTGTCTGCAGTGGGGTCTGAGGTGGTGTGGGTACGCGACCCGGTAGATCTTGGCCAAGATTGCAGATGCTCGACGCGGTAATAGCGGCGAGACGTGTGGTAAGCACGGGACACAGCGACAGACCAGGGCACAGGCGGTCAGACGTGGTCAGATAGGTGTGCAGGGGTGCTGAATCAGTGTTGGCGAGTATCGGGTTCAAGTTGGTGACTGGGTCTATCGAGATGGCCATCAAGTGATGGACAAGAGTCGGCCATAGGCAGTCCGAGAAAGTGTTGGAAAGTCTGAAATGTCAGAAGCGTGGAGAGTATATGGCCGTATATTCTGTGATGTTCAGTGCACATGGCAAAGTGCGGATGACTAGATACAGAAGGAGGCGGAGTGCTATAGCTGTGGGACATGTAGAAGACTATCCAGAATTAGATGACTGTGAATTTGACTCAAGGTGACTAAAAGGCGACGGTGAAATTCCTTCAAGTTGGAAGCATTTTCACGCAGATCTGACACGTTGACGAGTTCAAGGTGGTGGAGAATATTTGCCAAGTGGAGTTTGTTGTGTTTGTGTCAAATATTGTGTACGTGTTGGGTTAGGTTTGGACTTGGAGTTGTATTTGGTGTGGATAGGTAAGAGTAGTGTTCGAGTCGAACTCTTATACCTGGGCCTCCCATATAATGAGGGGAGCACAACACGTGTAACCCATGACGACTTGATAGTAACAGGCACGCAGGGGGAGTCGGCGGCTTGTGTCGGCGCCTAGAGCGGCCAGGTGTTGCGGTATCAATGGGGAGGAGCGCCCGTAGTCATGCCCCGCAGATGTAGGCGAGTTCGCCGAACTGCGTTAACAAATCTCGGTGTCGTCATCGTGCTGCTGATTGCTTAGTTCTCGGTAGATCAACTATGAGCCTACGACGGTAACAAAAAAAGTACCCAAAATGGGATTTAAAAAATGTTTTTGGAGCACTAATTTTGTCTTTTTTGCACACAGCATCACACGTGTCATTTCATCACGAATATTGAAACCTATGGAGAAAACATAACTTCTCATTCTATGCAATACTTTAAATGGATCCCACGAACTCATATAGTTCATTAAACATTGATGATTTATGTTCTCTCGTCTCAAAGTACTAACCCACTGATTTTGTAGAGCAAGAAAGAAACAATGTAAGATGTCAACTACAACATTATGAGCTTGACGTACCTACGAATTAAAGGTTTTAAAGTGTAGCAGATCTTTGTCATCAACTTGCGAAAACCGGGAAGTCGGTTGAGTATTATTTGATTGACATGCCATGTTTTCACTCTTATACCAGTTTCTTAGATCTTTACATCAAGTATTAATTGTTTTTTTTTGTAAGCTGATTCAATTTGTTCTTACTTTACCGGTATCAATCGCAACGACGGCAAAACATGTCTGTGGTAGGATGGTTAGAAAGGTGGTTGGTTATACCTTCAGACCACCAGAGTTTATACCCCAGGTTTGATACTGATATTTCTCATTTAGGCGGAAAATTCTTCAGTGGGAGGCGACGTTCCCATCGACAGCGAGGCGTCCGTGATGACATCGTCAATCTCAAGACCTGATTCGCCGGCTCAGTCTTTCGGAGGTGCTCATAGGGGTAGGTGTGCGTGCGTGCGTTCATAGGGGCGAGTGTATGCGCGTGTATGTGAGCGGAACGTGCATTTTCGGCAATGAAACTTGTTAAAATTAAGGCTTCGAAATAAAATGGAGGATGGATTTCTAAGAGATAGCTTATTAATATACAACAATAAAGAGTTGGCAATGGAGTTCTCGACAAATGAAATCATTGATATGTTCAATACGGATGCACGCCGTGTGCCATTCGACTAAAAGTTGTTAGTACATCGCCATCCAGTTGTAAATTTTGCTTCCATGCCACCTCTTTTGTAGATGTCTGGTTATGTTATCAATGCTAGACAGGGTAAACTAGTAGATTTCGTGTACATGCCTTTCCAACTTGGTGTGTTTTTCCTGGCTCGGCCGCTGTTGTTGGACTTGGAGAGGGACGGTGGGCAGCTAGACGTTCTTGTCCTTCTTCTCCGGTGTGGACTTGTAGTACAGTAAGTAGAGGATGATCTGGGCAAGGCTAAACAACACACCGAGGCCATTAGGGATCATGATGAAGACGTCGAATTTGATGAGAGCGTAGGCCGTCCAGCAGGCCCCATCGAGAAGTCCCAGGATTGACAGAAAGAGGGGCATGTACTTCACGCTCTTTGTCTTGGTTACTTTCCCCATCACGGTGAGAGGGGAGGCGTACATCACCGAGCTGGTGATGACGCAGAGCTCGCCGACGATCAAGGAGCGCACCTCATGTGTCTGGGCGCCGAGAAGCACCCCAAGCACCAAGGCCGCCATGAAGACGGCCTCGACGCCGAGCACGAGTAGCATCCTGAGGCGCTGCTTCTTGCTGGACGCGACGACGAAGATGGCAAGGTAGACGGCCTGGATGAGGACCCCGATTCCGTTGACGGTGACGATGAGCATGCTGTTGGGGCTGACGATGGGGAGGCCATAGAAGGCCCAGAGCATGCAGTTGAGCTGCGTGCCGAGGTATGGATCTGGACTGAACCCCTCCACGTCCTTCTTTTTGATGATCTTCCGGAACATCTGCACCGGCGTGAGGAAGAGCCCGATGGACGTGACATTGCCGACGATGCCGACGACGTTGCGGATCACGTCGGGCGAGACCATCTTGCTGGCCTCGTAGGACTTGACAGCGAAAGAGCGTCTCGAGTTGCTGATGCGACGCTCGTACTTGCACGATTTGCAGGCCGGCCGATGCTTTGAGGCTGGGCAATCTGCACGTACAAGCTTGCTCGATGTCGTTTGGTTTACAGGAGGTATACACAGGTATATATAGCAGATCAACTGGCTACTATACATAGACTAGTCGGTGACTGTGTGTCCTGGTCCGAATCGATCAAGGACCATTGAACTCCAAGGATTTTGCTAGCTATCGGTCGATTACTTGGGTTCTCGTTGAGTCCTTGTCCGAACCTATTACTTGGGTTCGACGTTGCGGATCATGTCCGGGGAGACCATCTTGCTCGCCGCTCTGGTAGGATTAATTGGACGGCGAAAGAGCTGGCTCGATTTCCGAATGCTTTCCTGCGCGTCGATGCCTGATTGATTCCGGCAGTTGCACACGTACAGAAGCTAGGGGTAGTATACGGACCCAAGACTCATGCACCAATAGTACTTGGTGATGAACTCCACTCATACACGGACATACGCACGTAACGGGATCACGCTGATCTTAACACTTTCTCTGTTTGCACTTACAATCGGATAGAGAGATTGGCACGAAACTGAGGCATATGCAGATTGCCAGATTTGACACCGACTCGAACAACGTTTGGATCTTTCAGTCAGAAACTGAGGTCAAGCTGGAGCTTTGGTCATGGCGTCGCCGGTGATGATACTCGAGTACAGCCTGTCCGGCGGCAAAGTTCTCGCCGCCAGGCCCGTCGACGCCAGCGAGGGGCTCCTGGACAAGAAGGCCCTGTGGAGGGACCTCTTCTCAGCCATCCGCGGCGGCGGCGGCTGCCAGAGCTTTGGATAGTGAGGCTCTTGGATAGTGAGGCTCTTGTAGACAATAGCAATTTTCCGGCAGTTCTTGCAAACATGCTCTTGCATTCAACATTACTTATCAATGCACATATTCAGAACTACGTATGTTGACTTGTATTATTCCTTTGTTAAGTGTAGAGCTGTATATGCCCACCTTATCCATATTATGCGTGACAAGACTTGGAATCTTCATGGCTCCACCACTATTAAGCCATAGCTGGTAGGCCTAAAATAAAGGCTGCAAAGAGAAGAAAAGAAAAAAGAAAAAAAAAATCATGGATCATAAAAAATATTAAAACATTTTAAAAAAATCTGAAAAAAATGTGCCAAACATATACAAATTTTCTACATATGTGCCAAGTTTCTTGGTGAAAAGCTCTGTGTAAAAAAAAAACAATCAGTGACTAAAATGAGATTGGGAAAAAAATTGGAGCATTGATTTTGTTTTTTCATCGAGCGCCATAAATGTACTTTCGTTACAAAACTTGTCACATATTTAGAACACTTGTATATTTACATCAATAATTCTTTTTAGGACTTTTGAAATGTTTTACTATTTGTTTTTTTGTTTGGCCAGTATAGCATGTGAGCCCGGAAGCCAAAACGGCACTCCTCAACGCTTATGATCTATTTGTAAGACAAACGGGCACCATTGGCCCAATTGTAAGAAGGGTAACCCCCAGGAGATTGCATCAATGAGGGTTGTGAGATATTCTTGCAACCAAGTATCATGGTAACTACTTTTTATTGCTCATGCATAGAACCACCAAAAAAGAGGACAATAGCACCAAAATAACTCAATCATCACTGTGCCTTGCAAGGATGTGTTTTCCATCAAGATTAGCAATCTTAATACTTATGCTCACGATTACATGAAACTGTATTTAATTTCTAATTAACTTCTTTCTCACCATAGACAGAGCGTGGAAACTATAACGAAAATAATGGGAAAACATGTTAACTCTAGTGTTGGAGCATAAAAATGTAAATACACATAGTTATGATTTAAGATCAAATTAAATTAAAACTTGATTTATATTCTAATGCTTCCTTCTCACGATACCCAATGCTTAGATAATACAAGTACCAAAAAGGGAAAAGGGGCAACTCTGAATTTGGAGGACCAAAAAGAGGTATTGTTTATGTCCGTAGTTCACATGTTATGTAGTTTTTATGTTTTTAATTGTTGCTTCTATACATGAATACATGTAGATCAAGAACCGACTGAAGCTGAGCAATTTTCCATCGGGTTTGCTACTCCCAACAAGAAAACATACATGAGCAACACAAAAGTGACCCCAAAAGTAACCATGGCATGACGAGAAAGCATGAGAATCGCAATATGAGCTTTATTTTGCTTCTTGTGCTAGTTGTTGGGATACTAGGGTTAGTTTATTTTTGCTTCTTGTTCTTGGTGCTGGGTTGTGAAGTGGCACCATAGGAATCTTTATGTGATGTATGTGAACTAGTAGTGATGTATGTGGTGAATGTGAACCCGAATGTGATATATGTGTGAACATGAATATTAATGAATTAAAAATGGTGTGTGATATGTTCTCTACGTATATATGAGTATGGCATAAAATTACAGGGGCAGTTATATAGATTTTTTTAAATTAAAATAGGAGGACTAAGTTTTTGAATTATAGTTGGTTCCGTGACCAAATGTATGGGTCTTATTTGGTCATTTAACCATGACCATTTATATCAATATTGTTGTTGTTGTTCTTTTTGATCAGAGGTTGAATCAACCATCAGAAAACAAATTAGGCAAAAAATAGGATACATTTTTTGGAAAATGAAGCTTCCAGAGAAGCAAATAAAATAGTTGCGATTAAAAAAGAGCAACGAGTTGCCTCACTACCAACAAGATCAGAAAGAAGCGCCCAGATGAGATAAATGTATCCCAACCGCTAGCTCTCGCGTGAATTTTTTTTTGTCACATAATGCACCAAGGCAAAATCGTCTTTTCATGTCACCATTTTTACACCATTAGTGCTTAAATGAAGTTAAGTGTCAAATTATTCGAATAAGTGTTTAGTAGGGAAGAAAAAAATTCGGGACCAAATAGGGATTCACAATTTTGAGTAGCTTTCTCCCCAAGGAATTTACTAAGTTTCAAGCCGCCTAGAGATGCAATCAGGAGGGTCATCTTCATACTGGAGGGTTGGGGTCAGACAACATTTGGATGGGGTCGTAGAAATTATTACCTGACGTCAGTGGGGTCAAATTAGGATGGAATAGTTGTGGTACATTTGGGTGTGGCTGTTGGTTGTCATGTCCATAAACTATCCCATTGTGGTAGGGATTGTATGATGAAATATGACCAGGTGCAAGCACATTCTGTATTAGGCTAGGTGATTCGTCACAACACGACTTTGAACATACAAAAAAAGCAAACATGTCGGATGCCTTCGTGCGAAATAACAAGTAGTGATAGAGAACATAGAATGTGCAATCAATATAGTTTGAAAAATCTAAATCTTTGTATATAAAGATTGATCAAATGAAGTCATGCGATCAAAGTAAGAAATTAGAGTGCCTTTGAGTTGTTCAGATATTCGGAAAATACACATGTAAGTGTCGGGGGAGTATCCCCGGGTAGGGTCAAGGCTTGGCATAAGGTGGTGTTCGAAGTTGTGCCGAGGTACGGAAAGGGCCGACCTGTTTGGGCCTGGGAAGTTCCGAGCTTCATCTTGACCTGGAGAGTACAGGCCGACCTATTTTGGCCCAAAGGGATCCGAGGTATACTGTTGGCCAGGGCCGAGGTTCACTGTCCGAGCTATGTTCAGCCGACCTAACTACCTCAGTGCAGTGGTTTGTGTTGTGAGTGCAGGAGAAGCTGTGGGGAGGAAGTAAGATCCGACCTGGTAAAGGAGATTAAGCGCAAGACCCGAGGTACGGAGCCCGTCACATCCGTGCCGAGCTAACCGAGGTGATGGGCTGTAGGTCGGGCAGGAGTCAATGCTCCTGTCACTTCCAGCCGGGTACAGAGCGCCTGACACGGGAGCGTCTGTCAAGGAGCATGGCAGAGGCGTGCTCCGGGTTCGGCGGGCCTGCACGTCTCTGATCGCTGGCTACGCGAGGTCTGGGAAAAGGCTACGAGGTAGCTCTGCCAGGCCACGTCCTGTCTCGGTCAGAGGGGACATGCTAGTTCTGCCGTTAGGCTACAGGAGATGGGCAAGCCACGTCTTGTCCCTGACCGAGGTACGGTGGTACGGTGGTGACCGTTGCAGAGGCATGGCAACAGTGTTCTGCGAGGGGCACAATGGTAACCCGGCTGGCCTATATAGTGGGCTTCACCCCCCTCCTGCTGAGGGACGGACGGATCGATCAACAGAGGAAGAAAAGAGAGAGAGAAAGAGGAAGGAACCTCGGAACCCCGGAAACACCTCGGATCTAGCTCGGAGTGCCTTCTCCTCCCGTATAGCTCCATCTTTTACCTCAAGTTCTCACCATTGTATCATCATACAGCTCGAGGAGCAGCTTGTACTTGTCACTTGAGCTATACACTGGCTAGGATAGTGCTGCAGTAGGGGTGTTACCTCCACAAGAGGGCCCCGAAGCAGGGTACATCGTGGTGTGCTTTGTGTTCTTGCTTTCTTGTTCTTCGTTCGTGTTCTTGCGTGTTCTTGCGTGTGCACTTCTTGAGTGCATAAACCCTCCCCGGATTCCCCCAACGACCATTCGGCCCCATCTTAGCCATACCTATGGCATCTGCCGTGATCCCACCACGACAGTTGGCGCCCACCGTGGGGCAGATTGAGGCGTTGGAGGGAGTTTTCATCCGGACGGGCTCAGGCGAGCGTGTTCTTTCCGGGCTTGTCGCCAAGATCGGAGAGTTCACCTTCATCAGCGACAACGCGGGGTGTTTCGCCGGCAAGCCTTTCCCCGAGCACGGCTTCACCATGATGCTCGGCAGCTTCGTCACGTACGTTGCTGTCGAGGTTGTTCGCGGGTACCCGGAGCAGGTGCTCGTGGACGACGAAACTCCTCTCCTCGCGGCTTTAGGTCGGCGTATCACTCGCCCCGAGAGCTGCGTAGAGGTGATGATGACAGGCCCGGTTGACGCCGTTGGCAAAGTAGATGCCAGCCAGTCCAAGGCAGCCGAGGTTGCTAAGGTGAGATCTGCAAAGCCCAGGCTAGAGAAGGACTTGCCTGGCACCCCAGAGCTGCGGGGCCGAGGTGCGACCCTGGTAGAGATAGTGGATACACTGGCAGACCCAGTAAATCCAGGAGTGGACATAGTAGTGACTGTGGCCGACCTAGAGGCAAAGCGTGTCCTGTTGCAGAAGGAGGCTGTAGCAATGATAACAGCTAGAGATGAGTTCAATAGAGATCTGCGCGAGTACAATGCAGCGAATGGCTTCACCCCGGTAGCGGTTGATACACATAGGGGAGCCGAGGTGCGGCAGAGAGGCAAGGGGCTCAACGATGAGATAAACAGGGAGGCTCGACCTACCACCTCGGCTAGGAGTGGGAGTCGCGTGTCAACTGGAAGGCCGGTGTATAGTTCCCCTGCTAAGAACCTCAGAGCTGCCGAGGCAGGCAGGGCCGAGCTATCCGGATTATCTGGAGATGCATGGCGTGCGCAGCAGAAGCGAGTCAATGAGTTAGTATATGTGGCTAACCAGCAGAATGAGGCTCTCCGCAGAGCATATGCCGGGGCTGGTGATTCAGAGATGGTTTATTCAGCTAGGCCAGTCAGTCAGGTGTCCAAGGGGCAAGCCTCGTCTCCACTCGTCGGAGGAGCCGATCGAGCCCGGAGTGTCACCTCGGGTCAGAACCAGCAGCTGCAGATGTATGATCCAGTCCTAGCAGCAAAGCAGAAGGTGGGCCAGGGCAATGCTAGCCGAGCTAAGGGAAACCCCGGCCCAGGCAATGCGAGCCGGCTAAGGGTAACTCCGGTCAGGGAAATCAGAACGGCGGTCAAGCAGCATCGGCTGGCCGAGGTAAACCACCTCCGCCCCCGAGGTATCAGCAACAACCTCGGCAGCAGGGGCAATATCAGCGAGAGCCGGAGTATGTTCAGCAACCTCAGAACGTCGGTCAAGGCGATGACCGATATGATGATGGAGACTCGGCCATGGCACGAGCTGGATACCACAGAGTGGATGGGGCGTTGGGACCTCGGATAGGAGGTCGGATGTTAGCTCCAGGCGATGTCCGTAACAAGCTGGATAGAATCTACTTGTCTGAGCAACTGGAGGAGGAAGGCCCTCCTGGTCCGGCGTGTTTTGGACCTCGGATCATGAAGGAGCCACCACCACCAGTATCTCAGTTCCAGTTAGGTCGGAACACCAAGCCATACAATGGGAGCACCAAGCCACAAGATTGGCTGACAGATTATGTATCCTCGGTGCACATTGCGGGGGGCAATCGCCGATGGGCGGTCCGGTATCTCCCGCACATGTTGGAAGGTCCAGCTCGGATCTGGCTGAATAATTTGCCGGAGTATAGTATCAACTCCTGGATAGACTTGGAGCTGGCGTTTAACAGCAACTTTGCTAGTACATACAAGAGGCCAAACCGACCTCAGCTCCTGGCGGCATGTAAGCAAGATGATCATGAAACTGACCGAGAATTCTTAACTCGGTGGAGCAATGTTCGGAATTCCTGTGAAGGAGTGGTAGAGGCACAGGCCATTTCCTGGTTTGCAGATGGTTGTCGACATGGCAGCATGCTGTGGCAGAGGCTCCAGAGAGATATGCCGAGATCCCTAGCAGAAACAATCCGGGTTGCAGATTCTTATGCCCTGGGTGATCCGATGCAGCCAGCAGCAGAGGCAGGAGCACGTAACAGAAGGAGGGAGCCAATAAACAACCGGCTCGGACCAAGGTGTAATGACCGTCAGGAGTTCGGACAGAAGAGGAGGGAGCCGGACTATCCATACCCTCCAACCAAGTTGCAGCGGTGAACCCGGATCAGCCCGGAGCTGGAGGTGTCCAGAGGCCAAAAATCAATGGTCCGGCATTTAGTCCGAACCCGGAGCCACCCATGACCTATGAATCAATGATAGATGGTCCGTGCTGTTACCATACGACTGACCCGCGCAAGCCAGCCAACCATTCAACCCGGCAGTGCAGCTGGAACCGCAGAATCAGAGAAGAGGGGGCAAGGGCCGGAGGAATCAGAACAGGACCACCACCTCAGAGATTTCAGCCGAGGTCCCACCCTAATCTGTCCGGAGCAAATGTTACCCCGATAACCACTGCACCTCTTCCGAGGCCTGCAGCAGCAAGACCCGTGAATGTTGTGAATGTCCGAGGTAATAACAACAACAATGGTGCCGGACCAAGTCAGCAGTATGAATACCCCGGAAATGACTATAGAGAGGTTCATGCGAGCTATGTGGTCTTTGTGACCGAGCCACTGACAAGAAGAGCGTGCAGAGGCGTGCCATGGAGGTGAATGCAGTAATGCCGGTGGTGCCGACCTATATGAACTGGTCTGAGCAGGAGATCACTTGGAGCAGAAAGGACACACCTCGGATCATGCCGAGCCCTGGAAAGTATGCCCTGGTGGTAGATCCAACGTTGTGTGGGCCTACCAACAATGTGAGGTTCACCCGAGTTCTGGTGGACAATGGCAGTGCCATCAACATCATGTACCGAGACACAATGGTGAAATTGGGCATCTCGCCTAATCAGTTGATGCCAAGCAGTTGTACTTTTCATGGGATTGTGCCCGGCGTTTCCTGTGCACCCATGGGCAAGATATGGGTGGATGTAGCATTTGGAACCAAGGAAAATTGCCGAGTTGAGAGTATCGAGTTCGAGGTGGTGGACTTGGAGAGTGCATACCATGCACTGCTTGGAAGGCCGGCTTTGGCCAAGTTCATGATTTCCACCCATGTTGCATACCTGAAGATGAAAATGCCAGGGCCTAATGGGATCATATCCATCTCGGGTGACTACAAGCGAGCATTCAGTGTGCCTCGGCGGGTCTAACCTGCCGAGTCTTTGGTGATCGCAGCCGAGAAGAAGAAGCTGCATCAAGTGGTGGCAATGGCGCAGTCAACACAGCTCGGCCTGTCCGGACTGATGAGCCCGGACTCAACTGCGGCGTTCGAGGTACCCAAGGAGACCAAGAAGATCCCCATTGACCCGGAGCACCCAGAGCATGTGGCCATCATTGGGACCGGGCTAGGCGAGAAATAGGAAGGCGAGCTCTGTCACTTCCTCCGTGAGAATCGGGATATCTTTGCATGGTCGGCTAAGGACCTGCCAGGTGTTCCGAGGGAGTTGGCAGAGCACTCTTTATTTGTTAGGCCAGAGGTGAAACCGGTGAGGCAACCGACCCGTCGTCTCTCAGACGACCGGAGACAAGTGGTGCTGGACGAGCTGGCTAAGTTGCTTGCAGCCGGGTTCATAATGGAGGTACTGCATCCGGACTGGATATCCAATCCGGTCTTGGTGGAAAAGAAGAAAGACGAGCCAGCCGTGGTCAAGGTGTGGCGCATGTGCATTGACTTCACTAACCTCAACAAGGCGTGCCCAAAAGATCCGTTTCCATTACCTCGGATTGATCAAGTGATCGATTCCACTGCTGGTTGTGAACTGTTATCTTTTATCGATGCGTACTCTGGTTTTCACCAGATACCACTGAACCCAAAGGATCAAATAAAGACTGCTTTTATTACCCCGTATGGGGCGTATTGCTATCGTGTCATGTGTTTTGGTCTGAGAAATGCCGGGGCAACTTATCAGAGGTGTATGCAGAAATGCCTGCACTCTCAGATGGGCAAAAATGTGCAAGTGTATGTCGACGATATTGTCATCAAAACTAAGGAGAAACATACTCTCCTCGAGGATCTCGAGGAGACATTTGTGAATTTGAGAAAGTATCGGTTGAAGCTTAACCCGGACAAGTGCACCTTTGGTGTCCCGGCTGGAAAGTTGCTCGGATTCCTGGTGTCTAGCCGAGGTATCGAGGTTAACCCGGCCAAAATCCGAGCTATTGAGAGCATGAAGTTACCGAAGTGTTTGAAAGATGTGCAGAAGTTCACAGGGTGCCTAGCCTCGTTGAGCCGATTTGTAGCTCGGCTAGGAGAAAAAGCCTTGCCTTTGTACCAGCTCATGAAGAAAAGTACCGGGTTTACATGGACCCCGCAGGCCGACGTGGCGTTTGGTGAGCTGAAAAAGATGTTGTCCACTGCCCCGGTGTTAGCGTCACCATTGCACAATGAGCCGATGTTACTTTACATTGCGGCCACAAACCGAGTTGTAAGTGTGGCAGTGGTGGTGGAGCGCGAAGAAGGTGGCAGGTCGGTGCAGAGACCGGTGTATTACTTGAGCGAGGTGATCTCTACCTCGAAGCAGAACTATCCTCACTACCAGAAGATGACGTATGGTGTTTACCTGGCGGTCAAGAAGTTGAAGCATTATTTCCAGGAGCATCCCATGACGGTGGTGTGCGAAGCTCCAATCTCGGAGATCATCGGGTGCAAAGATGCAACTGGCCGAGTTGCCAAATGGGCGATTGAGGTGTCTCCATATGCACCACATTATGAGAGAAGAGACGCAATTAAATCCCAGGCGTTGCCGGACTTCTTTTGTGATTGGGCCGAGATGCAGTATGAGCCACCCAGGCCGGACTATAATTATTGGAAAATGCATTTTGATGGGTCCAAAACAAAGATCGGGCTGGGGGCTGGAATAGTCCTCACCTCGCCAAAGCAAGATCAGCTGAAGTACGTGCTGCAGATTCATTTCTCAGCATCAAACAATGTGGCGGAGTATGAGGCCTTAATCCATGGCCTCAAGGTGGCAAAGGAGATCGGTATCCGGCGTGTAGAGTGCTTCGGCGATTCCGACCTGGTGGTGCAACAATCTTCTGGAACTTGGGATGCTCTGGATGCCAACATGGCGTTATATCGGTTCCATGTGCAAAAGATATCCGGGTTCTTTGAAGGGTGTGAGTACAGGCATATACCTCGGGCAGAAAATGATGCTGCCGACGTGTTGTCAAAGCTCGGTTCATCAAAAGAGGCAGTACCACCAGGGGTAGCCCTGAATCACTTGAGAACTCCTTCAATCAAACCTTCTCCTGAATCCGAATCTATTTTCATCCCGGCGGAGCAAGAGCCCGGACCTGTTCCAATGGAGGTAGACGTCGGATGCGTTTGGTCGGACCCGGGGACTGCGTGGCAGAGCTCGGGGACTGCACACCAAACCTCGGGGACTGCTCATCCAGACTCGGGGACTGGTCGCAGGATGGTGGAGGAAATAATGGAGGAGATTATGGTGGCCGAGCCAATGGAGGTGGATGAGGAACTTTTTCCTTTGCACCCGGTGCCGGAGTGGGCGGAGCAAATTATGAAGTTCATAACGGAGGGAAGCACGCCAAGTGACACAACCGAGGCTAGGAGGATTCAAAGGAGGGCCAAGGCGTACACCATCATCAACAAGGAGCTCTATAAAAGAAGCGTAACCGAGGTGTTGCAACGGTGTGTTGAGCCAGCTGAAGGCAAGGAGATGCTTTTGGAGATCCACCAAGGAGAATGTGGTCATCATTGCAGCACAAGAGCTCTGGTGGCCAAGGTGTTTAGGCATGGGTTCTATTGGCCCACTGCTCTTGCTGATGCAGAGGCCATAGTCCGGAGATGTGAAGGATGCCAAAGGTTTGCCAAGCAAACGCATATGCCAGCTCGGCGCTCAAAACAATTCCTATCACTTGGCCGTTTGCGGTATGGTGTTTGGATATGGTGGGAGAGTTCAAACCAGCCCGAGGTAACATGACACACATATTGGTGATGGTGGACAAGTTCACCAAGTGGATCGAGGTGAAACCAATCCGGAAGTTGGATGGTCATTCAGCAGTGACTTTCTTGAAGGAGATTATTCTGCGATATGGCTACCCCCATAGCATTATCTCGGACAACGGCACTAACTTTGCTGTTGGAGAGTTCGCTCGGTTTTGCATGAACAAGGGAATCCGGCTGGACATAGCCTCGGTGGCACACCCGGAGTCTAATGGACAAGTGGAAAGATCAAATGCTCTAGTGTTGGCCGGCATCAAGGCTCGGCTCATTGAACCACTGCTGAAAACGCCGGGGTGTTGGATAGATGAGATACCAGCAGTACTGTGGGGTCTAAGGACCACGCCAAATCGATCAACTGGCTATACGCCATTTTTTATGGTCTATGGGGCAGAAGCTATGCTACCCACTGACATCGAATATGATGCGCCCAGAGTGGCAATGTACACTGAAGCCGAGGCAAAAGAGGCTCGGGAGGATGCAGTAGATCTGCTTGAGGAAGCGAGAGAATTGGCCTCATCTCGGTCAGCAATTTACCAGCAAGGTCTCCGACGTTATCATAGCCGGAGTATCAACCCTCGTGTGTTTCACGAGGGAGATTTGGTGCTGAGGTTGGTGCAGCGCAAGAAAGGCCGGCACAAGTTGTCACCTCCATGGGAGGGACCGTTCGTTGTGAGCCGAGCTCTGCTCAATGATTCCTACTATCTTATAGATGCGCAGGAACCAAGGGAAGATGGGCTGGACAACCCCGGGTCAGAGGTCAGGCGACCATGGAACGTAGCTCTACTCCGACCTTTCTACTCATGAAAGGCGCAATGTATGTACCTCGGTTAATCCTTAATAAAAATGTCGGCACTCCGAGGTTAAAGCTCGGGGACTGCCTCGCTCTTGTGCTTATGTTTTATCTCTGTTTGTCAGTTTCGTTCATATGCCGAACTATTTTGAACCTCGTCTCAAACTTCAAGTAATGTGTGCTATGAAACTAATCTTGTGACTCGACTGGCATCTGCCTAAAAGGTAGTCAAGAGCAAAGAGGAAAAAACGTGGGAGACATGAAAATGAACTCGGGGACTCGGTCCAAAATATAGTTCGGCATGTGTCGTTTACTAACCCCTGTCTTTACCTTTCGTTTATGTCGGATGACTTTGAAACATACCTCGGAATTTACCAAGTACTGTATGCTATGAACAACAATCTTGTGACTCGACTGTCGAACGCCAGAATGGCAGACAAGAGCAAAGAATGCCAAATATAGTAAACACGAAAGTAAACTCGAGCAATCATTCAAAAGGATTCGACGTAAAGCTTAGAAAAGCATGGTTCGAATAAGCATGATAGTAACAGAGGTAGCAAAAGGAACTACTTAAGTTTGATTACATCTGCGTCCCGGCATACCGGGGATTTAATGAAGTTTTTTGGCCAAGCATAAGTTCAGGTCGAGGCATCAGGAATTACGTCGGCAGCAGCCGATGCAGCAGGGATTTCGTCCGGAGCCGAGGTAGCCTGGGAGGTGCTGGCAACGTCGGCAGTAACCTCGGCACCAGGTTGTGGAGAAGCCTCGGTTTCTGCTTCGCGGGTGTCACCATCGTCACCTTGCTCGGCTTCGACGTCGGATTCTGTTTCGTATTCATCCTCTTCTGGCTCGTCATCTTCGGCGTCGGAGTAGGTGTCTCCCTCGCTCAAGTTCTTGGTGTTGGCATATCCAGCAAAGTAGTTGGCCATCTTTTCGCGCGCGCAAGGATTGGGTCCGTGGACCAGGTGAGCCTCGGCGAAGAGTGTCCATCTTTTCGAGGTCGATCTTCTCGCACCAAGTCATGATGAATTTGAGAGCGGCATCAGCTCCAGCGCGAGCTGAAGATGAGCGCCACTCTCGCAATCTTTGTTCGGCTTCACGAAGCTTGGCGGCGAGCTCAGGCGTAGTATTGGGAGCATCGGCAAGAGGCCACAAGGCTCGGAAAGCAGACACACCTGCATCGAGGAGTTCGGACCCAATGGTTTTCAAGGGATGGATCCGAGCTTTGATGGCCACGATGTGGTCCTCAATGGTCCAGACGGGGTTCGTCTCGTTACGCCTCTTCCTGTGCTGATCAGTGATATTGCGAGCCGAGATTTGGGTGTAGGTGAAGTGCTCTGCAGAAGGATAGCCTGTTAATAATGAAAGAAACAGTTCGGCAAAGAGCCAGTACTGTTGAGGACAAAGCAAGGATAAGGGGGGCAAGAAGCTTACCGTCCATTTCTTGGTTGATGCGTTCCAGCGTCGGGAGGAGCTGGTTAACCGAAGCTTGAAGGGCTTCATAAGCCTCGGTGGCCGAGGTGGCGCGGGCCTCGGCTAACTGGAGCGCATTCTCATGTTCCTTGGCGGCATCCTCCCGAAGTTTCTTCTCTGTTTCAACAACACTGGCCTTTTCCGCCTGCAGCTGCTCTTTTTCCGACGTCCGCAGCTCAGTGATGCGCTTCAGTTCCTTTACCAGACGAGCTACTTCGGCTTTCTCTTGTTGGAGCTTCTCGTCCAAAGAGTTCTTTTCTGCAAGGACGGCCTTGTGCTCGTCGTGGAGTTTCTTGTGGTCAAACAAGAGGGTGAAAGATGTCCGTGCGGACGTTCATAGTATTCTGCAAGGAAGAAAAACATAGCTCGGTTAGAAAGGCTATACCTCGACAAGAGTCTCGGGGACTCGGAGTCAAATCATTGGGAAAATGTTGCCGGGGTATGCCTCGACAGGAGTCTCGGGGACTCGTACCCGAGGTGCATGCTAAAGTAAGGTAAAATGGTTTGGATACGTCGGATGAAAATTGAAAGTTGAGATTCAAGCCAAACAATTTTAACTCCGGCGGAGCGTCAATAGTTTACCTCGAATCTCGGGGACTGGGAATGGTGGATATTAGATGAGATACTGCATGAAAGTAAAGAGAATAGGACTTACGTCGATGTTTTGAGCAGCACGCAGGGCAGCGACTTGTAGGTCGTGTACGCTTCGGCCGCAGGCGCTGTTTCCCGCAGGATGCTCAGCCACCGGAGCAGCTAGGGAGGCCGAGGAGACCTCGTCTGCAGAATTCCAGTCTGCATTGTAGTGTTCCAAGGAGCCGAGGCTCTGGTCACTGTCAGTGCGCAGAGGAGGATATCCCCACGGTCCGCCCTGCTCGATGCCCCTAACCGAGGCCTCCAAGGCCAAAGCAGCCTCGGAGCTTGAAGCAGGCCGGTTATCCAATATAAGAGATGCCCTCCGAGCATATTCTTCGGCCGGAGGAGCAGTCTCATCAACGGGTGCGGCGAATGGAGGAATTCGGCGTGTCACCGGGGAGGAGACCTCGGTTGCATCCTTGAAGGAGAAGAGATAGTCAGGGTGCCAGACCCAGATGTTGGTTTGGGGGTGACCTTAGACTTCACCGTCTCTTTCTCTTTCTCCTTGCCTTTCTCCAACGGCAAGGTAGTCTGGCGAACTGGTTTTTGGGGCTGTTGCTTGGGCTGTTGCTTCTGCTGATGCTTCTGCTGTTGCTGCTGTTGGTTGCGGGCAGTCTGGCTGCGGGGGGAGAGTCGAGGCTCCGGCAAGGCGGTAGCCGGAGTTCTGGCGCGATTGGTCCCCGCATCCGTTTGAGGACGCGGAGAAGTCTGACCTCGGGTGGGGCAGATTTCTCCAAGGCCGGGCCAGACCTCGGTGGAGGAGATCCGGGGCGAGAGTTCGTCGGGGTGGTCGTGGCTTCAGAGGCACCAACGGGTGCAGTCATGGAGGATACCTCCTGATCCACGTCTATGGGGTCACTGCAACGAAGGGAAGATGGTTAAGTGTTAATACCGAGGTAATATGTTTAAGCAACAAACATTGTTGGCTATAGAAGCAAAGCATTACCCATCCGAGTAGGAAACCTCTTGCCCCCTCGGGCATGAGGAGGATTTCCGGACTTCTTCAGCCGACGTCTCTTGACCGGAGCCTCAGTGGGTCCGGAGGCTCCAGTGGCGGATGGTTCGGCGGCCGAAGTTGCGGCACCAGCGCGTTTCCGGCTGGTTGCTGGAGTAAAGTTCGGAAGGTGAGGAAGGCAGGAGATAGGTACCGCGTTTATTGGTTCCATGACGAGAAATCCCTCCTCGTCATCCGAAATCTCTTGAACTGAAGCTTGTGCTTGAGGCTTACCCGCGGTGGTGACGCGGGCCGAGGCAATGGGCATGTAATCCTCGTTGTCAGGATCCACGTTGGATGGTGGGTCCTCGACAGGGAGATCCTTGCCGAAGTGGTCCGCAGGATGGACTCCATCCTCGGCGGTCTGGCGGGAGAACAGCTATATGGCAGACATATGAAAAGGAGTTAGGAAGAAAATATCAAGATGAACGTAGGTAGCAAGACCTCGGTGGTAAAGGAGTACCGAAGAAAACGTCGGAACAGCGTACCTGTTTTGGTGGCTTGGTCCTGTAGTGGGGTTCCCTTCCCCATGTCCAAGCGTCAGAGATCTTGGACTTGGTGATAGCTCGGACTCGCCGAGCTACCGCGGCGTTGTCCAGTGCAACGTGCGTATGGCGGGTTGGATCATAAAGACCGCTCATGTGGCAGATCTTGTGAGTCCTCGCCTGGAGAGGGGAGACCCTGCGCTTCACGAATGTGCAGGCCAGATCGTCAGCCGTCAGGACTTTCCCGTCGTTCGCAGGGTCCTCCGGGTCCTGCCATTTCGCAACATACCCATGGATGGACTTGATTTCGCCGGTGAGAGGGGAGTGTAGTCCCAGTTGAGCGGTTCTGTAGGAGGGCTGAGGTTAAACGTCGGCAGGTTGAGGAAGTCCTCTTCGCCGGAGTTCTTCACGTAAAACCACGTCCGGAGCCACTTGCGAACGGTGTCCGGAGTAGCGATACGTGGGAAGATGGAGTTTCGGCGAGGAGCTACGATGGCTGCTCCGCAGGCGGTTAGTAGCTTGGGCAGATCCTTGTTTTTCGGATCCGGGATCACTTGCCGCTTAAGTTGGAAGTAGCGAGAAAAGAGGTCTACCGTGGCTTTGAGGCCGAGGTATCCCTCAGAGAAGGAAACGATGCAGGAGAGAGTGGTGATGGCGTTGGCGGGGAGGTGATGAACCTGGAGTCCGAACTTGTCGAGGAAGCTCCGGAAGAAATCACTAACGGGCAGTCCGAAGCCGCGCTGGAAGTGCGCGACGAAGACCACCCGTTCCCCTTCCTTGACTTGAGGCTCGAGTTCGCCCTCTGGCAGGCGACACTCTACCCCGGCGGGAATCCGCCGAGTCGCCCTGAGCCACTGGATTTCGTCCGGAGTTACATCCGAACCTTCCCAGCCGGCTCGTTCTCCGACCTCCAGTTCGAGGTCTGGAACCTCGGTTTGTTCCGAAGTCTCAGGAGGAGACATCTCGGCAGAATCAATCTGCAGAAGATGCACAGAAGTTTAGCAAAGAAAAAGTAAATCTGGAATCTAAGGCTATATCTGGCTAACTCAGGAGGAGTTGGACGGCTATCTAATGTACATAGAGGCACATATGCTAGGCGAACATCTGTCCGAGGTATGAAACTCATTACTACCCAAAAAAGTATGCAAGTAAGATCTACCGGAGGAGGTAAATAGAGTTTTATTCAAGAACATATGAAGAACCAAAGCGCAAAGAGGAAGAAACCTAGGGCAATGCCTAGGGTATCAAGAAAGGGAGTACATACCGTGAAAACGAGGTGCTGAAGGGCGGCGCCGGTGACGCGGTCGCAGCGGCGACGAAGGAGCTGCTCGTCGGCGGCGGCGGGAACGCGTTTCTTCTCAACCGGAAGCGGCGGCACTGGTTGCGATGGAGGCGAGATGGCGAGTGAAGGAGGAAGAAGATGGCGAAGTTGCCCGTGGGGCCCTACTTATAGCCGCGTGCGGTAACTGCCCGCATTAACTGCACCACTACCGCGCGGTTATCGGGAGGCGCGGGATCGTGTGCGAGTGGGCGCACGGTTACGCGGTTGCGGCCGCACGATCGGCCACATCGTGGGCCGCAGAGTGGCAACCGCCCACCCCGGATTTCCTGCGCTGGTCAGCACAAGAATCGAGGGGTCGTGGGCGGTCAAGTACTTGAGTGCGCAGGTGCGCTGTTCGGTGGGTCCGGCTGACGAGGGCGGCGTGTGGTCAGAATCTGCTTGGCAGAGGTCCGGATTCCGAAGCCCGGGCAGAGATTCTTCGCCACGTACCTCGGAAAATCTTGAGGCAAGATGGTGCTGAGTCAGATAGCTCGGAGAGTTCAGTTCGCATATCTACCTCGGATTGGATGGTGGTGTATGGGAGGTACCTCGGCGTGACTATGTTGGAGGTCGGTTTAGGAGGTGGTGTAATGCTTGTTTTGAACCTGCTACGGCCCTCCTTCCGAGGTCGTAGGACCGCACCAGCTTCGGGGACTAATGTCGGGGGAGTATCCCCGGGTAGGGTCAAGGCTTGGCATAAGGTGGTGTTCGAAGTTGTGCCGAGGTACGGAAAGGGCCGACCTGTTTGGGCCTGGGAAGTCCGAGCTTCATCTTGACCTGGAGAGTACAGGCCGACCTATTTTGGCCCAGAGGGGTCCGAGGTATACTGTTGGCCAGGGCCGAGGTTCACTGTCCGAGCTATGTTCTGCCGACCTAACTACCTCAGTGCAGTGGTTTGTGTTGTGAGTGCAGGAGAAGCTGTGGGGAGGAAGTAAGATCCGACCTGGTAAAAGATTAAGCGCAAGACCCGAGGTACGGAGCCCGTCACATCCGTGCCGAGCTAACCGAGGTGTGGGCTGTAGGTCGGGCAGGAGTCAATGCTCCTGTCACTTCCAGCCGGGTACAGAGCGCCTGACACGGGAGCGTCTGTCAAGGAGCATGGCAGAGGCGTGCTCCGGGTTCGGCGGGCCTGCACGTCTCTGATCGCTGGCTACGCGAGGTCTGGGAAAAGGCTACGAGGTAGCTCTGCCAGGCCACGTCCTGTCTCGGTCAGAGGGGACATGCTAGTTCTGCCGTTAGGCTACAGGAGATGGGCAAGCCACGTCTTGTCCCTGACCGAGGTACGGTGGTACGGTGGTGACCGTTGCAGAGGCATGGCAACAGTGTTCTGCGAGGGGCACAATGGTAACCCGGCTGGCCTATATAGTGGGCTTCACCCCCTCCTGCTGAGGGACGGACGGATCGATCAACAGAGGAAGAAAAGAGATAGGAGAAAGAGGAAGGAACCTCGGAAACCCCGGAAACACCTCGGATCTAGCTCGGAGTGCCTTCTCCTCCCGTATAGCTCCATCTTTTACCTCAAGTTCTCACCATTGTATCATCATACAGCTCGAGGAGCAGCTTGTACTTGTCACTTGAGCTATACACTGGCTAGGATAGTGCTGCAGTAGGGGTGTTACCTCCACAAGAGGGCCCCGAAGCAGGGTACATCGTGGTGTGCTTTGTGTTCTTGCTTTCTTGTTCTTGTTCGTGTTCTTGCGTGTTCTTGCGTGTGCACTTCTTGAGTGCATAAACCCTCCCCGGATTCCCCCAACGACCATTCGGCCCCATCTTAGCCATACCTATGGCATCTGCCGTGATCCCACCACGACAGTAAGAAAGTCTGGTTTAAAATGACTAGCTCTTTCAGCAAAATATGGTTCAGCTATTTCCACCACCTTCCTACGAAGGTCAACACCAAGTATCCAGGCATTCTTATCATCATAGTCCACCTTAGACATCAAATAGACAACATCGTCACCATTAATGTTGAGGGCCGGGTAAGCTGTTGTCAAGATCCTTAATGTTGGGTTGTCGGCCACGAAATCGTCAACATGAACACCGCGAAACCTATATGCCGCCCTCAGGCGCCCCTGAATTCAGGGGCGCCTGAAGGGTTTTGCTCGCGCCGCGTAATTGGGCCGGCCCAATAGCAGTACTGTACAGCGTAAAAACATGGATTAAAAGCGCCCCACGAAATCGTCAACATGAACACCGCGAAACCTATATGCCGCCCTCAGGCGCCCCTGAATTCAGGGGCGCCTGAAGGGTTTTGCTCGCGCCGCGTAATTGGGCCGGCCCAATAGCAGTACTGTACAGCGTAAAAACATGGATTAAAAGCGCCCCGGCCAGGTTTCGAACTCGGTACGACCTCGCGCGAACACAGTACACGTTACCAATGCGCTACGACGATTTTCACGTTCGTAAATGATTATACCTCTCTTTATTTCTTTCCAGTTCTGGGTTTCGGCTTTCTTTATCTCTTTCTTTTTTCTTTTCCGTTTTATTCTTCTTTTTTTTCTGTTTTCCTTTTCTGTTTCCTTTTTATTTTCCGTTTTCTTTTTCTTTTCCAGTTTTTGTTTTTATGTTTTGTTTTATGTTTTTCTTTTTCGTTTGTTTTCTAGTTCTTCTTCGTTCGCTGCTTTTCTTTTTCGTTTTTATTTCTTTTTCTTTTTCTTGTTTTTGTTTCTTTTAAAAATGGAACCGTTTAAAAATAAATAAGTTTTAAAAATGGTTTCCAATTTTAAATATGGAACCATTTTTAAAAATGTAATCGATTTTTAAATTCGGAACCAATTTAAATTCGGAACCATTTTTTAATTCGGAACCATTTTAAAAATGAACAATTTTCAAAAATTGGAACATTTTTCGGTTCGGAAACATTTTAAAAAAAGAACCATTTTAGAAAAAACATGACTTTTTTTAATTCGGAACCATTTTCGAAAAAATCGGAACTATTCTTCGGTTCGGAATCATTTTTTTGTCGGAACCATTTTTCGGTTCAGGACCATTTTTAAAATGCTTCCGAACCGAAAAAATGGTTCCTTTTTTAAAATGGTTCCGAATGAAAAATGGTCCCGATTTTTGAAAATGGTTCCGAATCGAAAAAATGGTTCCTTTTTGAAAATGGGTCCGAACCCAAAAAATTGTTCCTTTTGAAAATGGTTCCGAATGAAAAAATGGTTCCGAATGAAAAAATGGTTCCGAACCGAAAAAATGGTTCCTTTTTTGAAAATGGTTCCGAATGAAAAAATGGTTCCGAACCGGAAAAATGGTTCCAACCCGAAAATTGTTCCGATTTTCGAAAATGGTTTCCTTTTAAAATGGTTCCGAACCAAAAAATGGTTCCTTTTTTGAAAATGGATCCGAACCGAAAAAATGGTTCCTTTTTTAAAATGGTTCCGAATGGAAAAAATGGTTCCAACCCAAAAAAAAAATATTCCGATTTTTCGAAAATGGTTCCAACCCGATTTTTTCGAAAATGGTTCCGAACCGAAAATGGTTCCGATATGAAAACTGGTTCCGAACAAAAAATGGTTCCAATTTTTGAAAATGGTTTCCGAACCGAAAAGATGGTTCCGGATCAAAAAATGGTTCCGAACCGAAAAATGGTTCCGAATGAAAAAATGGCTCCAATTTTTCGAAAATGGTTCTGCACCGGAAAAATGGTTCCAACTTAAAAAAGATCCATCTAAAAACCGAAACATTTTTTCGCAATTTTTCTGTTTTAGAGTTACTTGATTTTTCCTTTTTTTCGGTTAGTGAAATCGTGGCAAAACAAGGTGAAACAGTACAAAACCTCGTCTTGGGCCGCCCACCAGCAAGCTAGCTGCTGAAGAAAAAAAGAAACGAAAAAGAAAAACGAAAATATTTCGAAAAGAAACAAAAAAAAACGAAGCAGGAGTGTTTGGGCCGGCCCGCGAAGGATTCTCCTTCAGGCGCCCCGTAGTTAAGGGGCGCCTGAAGGCGGCATAAAGGCGCCCCCAACCATGAACACAATATCCTGTCATGTCCGTGTGGTACATGACCGGGCTGCGTCCCGTGTATGGCCATGGGCCGTGTATGGTAAAGGCCCTACAGCGGCTTAGCTGAGACATGTCCATATGAGGCGTGCTCCTGGCGGTGTTCGGCATGGACGAATAGAACATTCCTACCTGTACTCTCTCTGTCTTTTCCTGAATCCCACCTGCTACGTCTGATCCCTAGTCTCCCCTTCCCTCTCGAACCTCAATTCTCCTCTTGTGTGTATGGGGTTCGTGACAAAATTGGTATCAGAGCCCGGCTGTCCCTTCCGCGCAGCTTCAGATCTGACGAGAAATTCGCGAGAATTTCAATTCTCCTGGTCGTTGGGTGTGATTCACTTGTGAATCGCGCAAAATTCCTTCGGGATACCCGCGATCGGTCGATTTCGACTCGATCTAACTCTGTGGCAAGCTGGCGCCGCGCAAAGGCGCAGATCAGGCGCAGGAGCAGTTCCGCGAGCGCGTCTCCAAGTCCATCGACGGTATGGCGGAACAGAATCAGGCAATGACCGACATGATGAAGCAGTTGCTCGACGGGTTCAACGAGCTCAAGGCCAAACAGATCGAGACCCAGGAGGCGGTTCGTGAGATCCAAGCGCGCACGGATGCGGTGGAGGCGCGGGCGGCAGAATTTCGGGAACGGCCACCGGCTACACCATCGAACCCGGCTTCCCCAACCGATCCAGGCTCATCTACTCGTGCGGCGGCAGCAACAACTTCATCACTGCAAGGCATCGGGACACAGGACCACCGCGTCGTCAACTTACACCGGGGTGATGCTCCGGGTATCCTTGGGAACCCGTTGCCAGCCCCGGGAACAGGTGCGCTTCAATCTAGGCCATCTAGTGCTGGTTCCGCGCGTGTTCGTCAGGATGAGTTTCGGGAGGAGAGTGTGCGTGCGCCAGCGCCCAAAATTGAGTTTCCCAAATTCGATGGGGAGAATCCAAAATTGTGGCAGCAGCAGTGCGAGACGTATTTCGAGGTGTTCCGTGTACAGCCGTGCCTTCGCACTCGCTATGCTGTGCTCGGATTCCAGGGAAATGCTGCTCTCTGGTTTCAAGGAGTAGAAGCTCAGGGTCGTGTGGAGGATTGGGGGGAGATGTGTTGTCTAGTTCATGAGTATTTTGGGAAAAACAAGCAAGCTAGCTATAGACACCAAATGCGAGTGCTAAGACAAACCAGTAGTGTGTCAGATTATTGGGATAAATTTGCTAGGCTTAGACACCAGCTTTTGCTTTACAATCCACACTTAGATGAGGGGCATTTTGTTGATGAGTTTATTGCTGGGCTAAGGGACGATATTAGAGCTGCTATTTGGCTACACCGGCCACAAGATCTCGATACTGCGCATTTGTTGGCATTGATGCAGGAGGAAGAAGCTGTGCCAACCAAGAAGAGGTCCTACCTGAAGCATGATTACAAGGAGAACAGCAAGAACAAATGGGTGGGCAACAAGGCTGGTGATGAGTACAAGTTTGACAATAGGAAAGCTGATGGCTCGAAGGGAGAAGATAAGTTGGAAACACTGAAAGCATTCAGGAGAAGCAAGGGGCTCTGTTTTACCTGCGGGGAAAAATGGAGTCGTACCCACAAATGTCCTGATCAAGTTCCTCTTCATGTCATTGAAAGCTACTGGAGGTTCTGCAACTACAGCATTCGGATGATCATGACAGCAACCAATCGTCAGATTCTAAATCAGAACCTATTTACCTGATGGGTGGCTCGACAGTAACAACTGCTAAGCGCGGGAAATCATTCCGGTTGCAGGGTACAGTGGGTAAGCATCAACTGTTGATATTGGTGGACTCTGGAAGTGTGTCATCTTTTGTCAATGCTGAGTTGGTGAACAAGCTGCAGTGTGCTCGCAAGGAAATGCCTCCAGCAACATTTGTTGTAGCAAATGGTGAAAAAATGTCCTGTGATCAATTTGTACCTCAGTTAGAATGGGTTGTGCAGGGCCACAAATTCGCACAAGACATGAAGATTTTGAATTTGGGGTGCTATGATATGATATTGGGACATGATTGGCTTGAGGAACGAAGCCTAATGTGGATTCACTGGCAGAGAAAGGTGATGCGATTTGCTCACCAAGGTCGTTTAATCACACTGCATGGAGTGAAGGACCAGCTCGATAAATGCAAGCCAGTCCATTTCCCCAAATTGAAAGGACTGCACAGGCGTGGTGCAATTTCACACCTGGTGCATATTCAGTTTACTCCTGAAGGACAATTATGTCAGTTAGATGTCCTGGATGATAACAGTAAGCACACACAAGAAGGCATAGTACCTGAGGTGCAGGAACTGTTGGATGAGTATGCATGTGTATTTGCCACACCCAATCAATTACCTCCTTCTCGACAAGTAGATCATCAGATACCTTTGTTGCCTGGTGCTGCACCTGTGAAAGCTCGACCTTATCGTTATACACCTCAACAGAAATCAGAAATTGAAAAGCAAGTAAAAGAAATGTTGGCAAATGGTATTATCCAAAGGAGCGTGAGTTCCTTCGCATCACCTGTGTTGCTTGTCAAGAAGAAAGACGGAACATGGCGTTTTTGTGTTGATTACCGACAGCTCAACATGCTCACTGTCAAGCACAAGTACCCAGTTCCAATTGTTGAGGAATTACTCGATGAGTTAGCGGGTGCCAAATGGTTCACTAAGTTGGATTTGCGTTCCGTCTATCACCAAATCCGGGTGGCCGATGGGGAGCAACACAAAACAACATTTCAAACTCATCATGGACTATTTGAATTTCTGGTCATGCCATTTGGTTTGACAAATGCACCTGCCTCTTTTCAAAGTTTGATGAATCAGGTCTTTGAGCAGCTGCTTAGGAAATGTGTGCTTGTCTTTGTTGATGATATTCTGGTCTACGGTGCATCATTAGAAGAACATGTCAAGCATCTGCGAGCTGTGTTTCAGTTGTTGCAGCAAAACCAGTTACTAGTCAAGTATAGCAAATGTTCATTTGCACAGCAAGAACTAGAATATCTGGGGCATATCATTGGATGTAGAGGGGTGTCTACTGATCCAAGCAAAGTGGCAGCAGTACTCGATTGGCCAGTGCCAAGGAATATAAAAGAGCTGCGTGGTTTCTTAGGACTGACTGGTTACTATAGGCGTTTCATTCAGTTCTATGGCATATTAGCAAGTGCTTTGACACAGTTGTTAAAAAAGGGTGCACTGTTCTTATGGGGGCCGGAACAGGAGTCTGCTTTTATCAAGCTGAAGCAAGCAATGTCACAAGCGCCAGTGTTAACTGTTCCTGATTTCGAACAGAGCTTCACCCTGGAAACTGATGCATGCAACACGGGTATTGGGGCCGTGCTTATGCAAAATGGTCACCCTGTGGCATTCTTGAGTCAAGCTTTGTGCCCACGAAACCAAACATTGTCCACATATGAGAAGGAGTGTATGGCCATTATACTTGCTGTTGATAAATGGCGACCTTATCTCCAGCATCGTGAGTTCGTGATTATGACTGACCATCAAAGCCTATTACATTTAACAGATCAAAGGCTTTTGACTGGTATACAACACAAGGCATTTGTCAAGCTTCTGGGCTTACAATTTGTGATCAAATACAAGAAGGGTATTACAAATGTCGCGGCAGATGCGTTGTCAAGGCAACCTGATGCCAATATGGTGGCAGCAATCTCTAAAGTCACACCATTGTGGATGGAAAAGCTTCAGAATGGATATGCTGAGGATACACAAGCACAACAACTGTTGGCTGAATTAAGTGCAGCTGAGACCCATTGAAATGAAGCAGGGTTTTCTCTTCAGGATGGGTTGCTTCGTTACAAAAACCGAATTTGGGTGGGAAGTAATGCCTTGGCTCAGGAACATATTCTTCAGGCTTTACATAGCAGTGGAGTTGGTGGGCACTCTGGCATTCGTGCTACTTATGAAAGAGTCAAGAAGCTATTTGCCTGGCCTAAATTAAAAATTTCAGTACAAAACTTTGTCAACAGCTGTGCCACATGCCAGCAGGCCAAGATCGAGCATGTCAAATCGCCTGGGTTACTTCAACCCTTGCCTGTGCCAACCGAGCCGTGGGAGATGATTAGCTTGGATTTCGTGGAAGGCCTACCCAAATCACATGGATGTGATGTGATCCTGGTTGTGATTGACTGTTTCACTAAATATGGTCACTTCTTGCCGTTATCTCATCCCTTCACTGCATTCCAAGTGGCTCAAGCTTTCATCAACAACATATACCGCTTGCATGGGTTGCCACAGGTGATTGTATCTGATCGTGATCGCATATTCACTAGCACATTGTGGAAGGAGCTATTTCGGCTGTCAGATACAGCTTTGCATATGAGTTCATCGTACCATCCTCAGTCTGACGGTCAGACCGAGAGATTGAATCAGTGTCTGGAGTTGTACCTGCGATGTGCTGTACACAATTGTCCGCGCAAATGGTTTGAGTGGCTACTGTTGGCGGAGTACTGGTACAATACCACGTATCATTCCAGTCTTGAGCGCACACCATTTGAGGTGTTGTATGGTCATCAACCGAGACACCTGGGAATTGAATCTGCAGTTAACTGTCAATCTCCTGACTTGGAAAGCTGGCTGACAGAACGAGCTACGATGATGGGAGTGTTACGACAGCAATTGCTTCGTGCTCAAAACAGGATGAAACAACAGGCAGATATAAGAACCGGTCTGAGCGACAATTTGAGGTGGGAGATTTGGTTTATCTCAAGCTACAGCCGTTCATCCAGCAGTCGGTTAGTACACGCTCAAACCACAAGCTTTTTCTCCGCTTCTTTGGTCCTTACAAGATTCTGGCCCGTGTGGGGATGGTCGCATATCGATTGGCTTTGCCTGACTCCAGTAAGATTCATCCGGTGGTTCATGTTTCATTGCTCAAACGTCATGTACCGGCAACTTCTGTGGTGAGTGCTGACGAAGAACTGCAAGCATGCTGGATCCAATCGTTACCAAGATCGGCATGAGGACATGCCGGCTCTCAAGGGGAGGGGATTGTCATGTCCTGTGTGGTACATGACCGGGCTGCGTCCCGTGTAAGGCCATGGGCCGTGTATGGTAAAGGCCCTACAGCGGCTTAGCTGAGACATGTCCATATGAGGCGTGCTCCTGGCGGTGTTCGGCATGGACGAATAGAACATTCCTACCTGTACTCTCTCTGTCTGTTCCTTGAATCCCACCTGCTACCGTCTGATCCCTAGTCTCCCCTTCCCTCTCGAACCTCAATTCTCCTCTTGTGTGTATGGGTTCGTGACATATCCCTTGTGCCAACTGGGTGAAGAAATACGCCGATAACAAGTCCGGATCTTCCAACCATCAGGGACACTGATGATTTCCTCTCTTGACCCTCCCAAAGGGTCCTCGTGTAGATCGAGGAGAAGATCTTTATCATGGATAACATCTAAAGTGTCAAGATCTTTCGTCATCTTAAGCCTCTTATGATTGTTAATAGTAACAACCTCCCGTCTAAAACAGTGATCGATCTCAACTAAATGGACGGACCTTGGGTCACCGCTCCGGGACAAGTTGAATTCAGGCTTGAGCAGCGGAATGAAATAGATCAAGGGTTCCTTGTCGAGAATGTTGCAACCGATAATACCGCGCCAGAGGTCGACCCACCCCGCCACGCCTCTCCCAAGCGAGATCACCTTGTGAGGCACGATGAACAGGTCCATGTCCCTGATATAAGGAGAAGACGTGTGCAGCTCTAATCTCCTGGTGGTCCAGGTGCCGGTCTTGGACGAGAACAAGGTGAGGTCATAGTGTCCAAGGGTAGTCGTGGTGAAGAGATCAGCGAGGATGAACTGCCCCTCGTCGCCGTCGTCGTCGTCGCAGGGCACGATGCTGACGCACACTGTACTCGTGGTACCTGGAGGAGAGGCCGGGATCGGCGTGAGCGACGGCTTGCCACGGCCAGCCTTGTAGATGAAGTACTCGCCGTGATCGCAATCTTGCACGGTGCATTGGGGTCCGCAAGTGAAGACGAAGCTGAAGAGGACGAGGTCCTTCTCCGAGGATACGACCCGAGGCTCTTCGACGAAGTGCTCGGGGTTGAATCCAGGGCCATGGACGCAGAAGTGGGAGACGGCAGGCGGATCCGCGAGGAAGAAGGTGACCTTCACGGTGTGGCCGGTCCGTGATGTGGCTGTGGCTGTGGTGGCGTTCTGGCAGTCGGCGAAGTAGGCCTTCTTGTCGAGGAGAACCCAGGCGGGATAGCGAGCGGGGCTGCTGGTGTCGGCGGTCGCATCAACAACGTCTGGGGGAAGAAAGGAGGAGGCAAGGAAAGGTTCCTCCATGGTAGTCGACGGACGCAGATCGGGTTAGAGAACCCGGCCGGCGGCTAAATTTTGTGGTGTCGGGGTTGAATTTGGTTTCCTTCGTGTTGTTGGTGGGCACCTGTTATTCAGAACATCGTCAGAAAGAAAAAAACGAACCGCAGCAGGCCGATCTCGAGTAGAACTGCTCACTGAAAACTGAAACTAATAGTTAAAAAAAAACTGAAACTAGAACCTATTTGTTCAGATTGCTAACTGAAGAATTGGTAGCAGCATGGTTTGAACAACACAATTGCTCTGCAATTTTGCACTAGACTGCGGTTAAGTGTTTCTCTACAACTCGAATCTAACTTGGTACCATTGTCTACATCGATGACCAAGCACAGTTACATTTGGGACGGGCTCTACACCTGTTGTGCAATATACACAAAGTTTACAAAGCTACAATCAATAGGTAAAAAAAATACACTTTATTAACAAAATAACAGTTTAAGTATGATTTTCTGTGCATCAACTCGCACTGAGATGTCGACAACAGATTATACATATATGAATATATCTGTTCCTTTTCTCATCCTTAATAGAATAATAGTACAGTGCATATGGATTTTTCTCTGGTGGCTCTCATTTATTCTGTAGTGTTAAAAATATGATTTCTGTCCCTGGGGAGTTCTTATCATGACTGCAGCTCACTGAGTGTCAATGGTTAGTATGATCCCCTATCCAATCAAGTAGTATATGGTATCACTACTGCGTATGTTTGATAGTACATTATCTTGTCAAGTAGGAGTTTATTTTGATGATTAATGTGTGTATATACAGTTATAGTTCTACCAGTTTTGACAGTGTTCAACCACACCAAGGGTCCATCCCTGAATGCAAACATCAACGGAGATATCCAAAGAGAAGTGCAAAGGCATCCATCGATGCATTAAGAGGTTAGTGAATTACTGAACTGTGATTGTCCTGCAGTCTCAACCTTGCCGGAAAGGGTTTTAGCTGCAAAATAGTGGAAGACATGGATCCATTGAAATTTGGATGCTTGTTGCTTGTCCTATAAAGCAATTTGTATGAAAGAGTAACTTATGTATGTACTGATATTGAACAAATTTCATAAAAGTGGAATGTCTTGATACTGTTTTCAACTACTGGTTTTCTGCAAACGGAGCTTGGCTCTGATGGTTGGGTTCCCTGTGGTGGAACCAGCCCACCCAGGTTCAAGTCCTAGACTTGGCATGGGCGTTTGCATTTACCTGGATTTATTCCAGGATTATCCGGCGCTATTCTTTCAGTGGTAGGTGACGTGCCCGTCAACAGCGAGGCGCCTGTGGTGACTTCGTCAACCTCAAGATCTGCCGGCTCAGTCCTTCAGAGGTGCTCATAGGGGTAGGGTGTGCGTGCGTGCGTTCATAGGGGTGAGTGTATGTGCGTATTTGTGAGCGTCTGTGTTGTACTGTGTTCTCAAAAAAAAAAAAAAAACTACTGGTTTTCTATGCTTGCGCATCCTGACATCTTGCCAAATAAATATATGGTATTTCGATCATGAAGACCTGTACTTATATGCAATTGACCCTGCATGTGCATTTTGCTTATCGATTTTCTGATGACATTGTGATTGACTAGCTAAAGGAACGAAGTACCTGACATGATATATATTTGATTCCATAACGTTGATGCTAAAAAACTTCTTTGACTTCCGTGACATTTACTCTGAAGCACTTCTTTTCATAACATTGAACCTGTAGCTTGTAGTCCTACTGATATATTGTACATAGCGACTGCCTCAAAGGAGAATAGTAAGTTCCTCTCATTCCTTATTTTCTGCTAAACTTCCTTGCGTATTCTGAATAACGTTGAACAGAATTTCCAGCATTGTTTAGGAACATATCTTAAGGAGCACAAGCAAAAGAAAAATTGTACTGGATAAGAAAAATTAACTACCACTACACCAAGGGCATCATGGGATTGGAATATATTTACCTACTTCTTGATTTGTCTTGTGTAAATTTAAGAGACATATTTATTATCCGCATCTCTAAGTCTATGTGATCTGGAAATAAGTTCATCTCCAAATTTTTCGGAAAATGTACAGTCCCCTACAGTAATTGGCTGGTTGAGCTAATGTGTAACTTGTAATATGTACATGGTCATCTAATTTCAATCTGCTATGAAATTGTTGCAATAGATTGCGTTTGAACACTTTTGAGAAGCATCCAGTTTTTGTACTTTTATTATACATTTCAATAAATCCATCGCTGGTTGTGTAAATGTAATGTATGCCTCAGGTTTCAGTGCTCCGGAGTCCAGACTCCATAGTACAGTTAACAGCGTTTTTCTTGTTTTCTACTAAAACTTGAGATATTATTTGCCTAAGAGAGCCAAGATAGGTATTTCAACTAAATATTCATATCTGGTACCTGGTGAAGTAACTAGTCTGAACAAAATTAAATCTGTAAAATCACACATTAACAGGTACAGTATGTTTCCAAACATAATATCTCGAAACGATAAGAATATATTTGTTTTCCCGTTGCAACGAAAAGAAAAACCGAACTGCAGTCGGTCGACCTCCAGTGGATAGGACGATGATAACTGAAAACTGAAACTAGCACCTATGGGTTTAGAGTGCTAACTGAAAAACTGGTAGCAGCAGGGTTTGACCAACACAATTGCTCTGCAATTTTACAAGAGACTGCAGTTAAGCGTTTCTCCTATGGTTCGGTATCGAAATTGTGTTGATGGATACATTTATCATGTTCCTCGTGCCGACGCACCTCTGTATCTAGGCATGCAGAATGCAATATGCAGAATGTGGGATATCAGCATGCCGTTCTGAATCTCACACTTATAACTGTAGTACAATGTTTGGGGCATATGAACATAATGGATCGATTAATTTCTCCAAATTAAACAGAAGAATCACATAATCAGAAAAGAATACAGTTACTCTGCAATTCAATTCTACATCATAATCTTTACAACTCGATCTCGAGGGTTTTACATGGATCATCATCCAAGCTCTGCAATTCTGCACGAGACTATTACATCGTTTCTCTACAAGCTATGCAAGTTACATCTTTTCTCTAATATTCGAATGCAACTTGGTAACAATATCTACATGGGTCGATCAAACAAACACAGTTACATCTGGGACAGCCTTACACTCGTTGTGCATTCCACATCGCCAATGGAATCTTGAGTATGTTCTTCTCTGGTATCGCCGGTGGGATGAACTTGATCCGCGGCGCCTTCTTTCTTGGCAACTCGACGGAAGCATCGACCTTTGCAGCGTCGGCGGGACGATGAACGGTGGTGAACCATGGGAGTTTGAGCGCCTTGGCCGCCGTCAGCCGCTTGTCGGGATTGCACGTGAGAAGTCCTTGCAACACCTCGAACCCTTGCTCTGACAGCTTCTCTTTAGGGAAGATCTCCCGCAGCCTGTTGTGCTTGTGCCTCGCCGGTAGCAGTTGCGTCACCTTGGCAGTGAGCGGCAGCGACGTGAATCCCGGCCACGTCTTCTCGTCCGGTGTGCCCAGCACTCTGAAGATGCTACACAGCTGAACTATCTCGTCTATGAACTCGTCCTCATCTTGATCATCATCGTCATCCTCCTGGCTAGGAAACAGCGTCTTGCCGGTGAGCATCTCCGCCATGACGCACCCAAGCGACCAGGTGTCGACCTGCGCGTCGTAGTCCGCCTTCTGCAGCAGCATCTCGGGCGCCATGTAGTCCATGGTGCCGGCCTGGGTGTAAGGCGGGAGCTCGGACATGGAAATCGCCAGCCCGAGGTCGCAGATCTTGACGAGTTCCCCGCCTTGGCCGACGAGGATGTTCTTGGGCTTGATGTCGCGGTGGACTACGCCGCGGTCGTGCATCATCTTGGCCCCGTTCAGCAGCTTCCACATGAAGGCGCGCACCATCGATTCCGTGAGCGGCGGGCCGCAGCGCCTTCCCCACAGGAAGGTGTAGAGGCTCGGCGCGGCGACGTGCTCCATGACGAGGCTGAGGTCTCCCGTGGCCGGGTCGCGCGCCAGGCCCTCGAAGCCGACCACGTAAGGGTTCCCGCTGCAGGCCTCGAGGAACCGGGCCTCGCGCAGGAGCTCGGCGGCGACGTCGGGGGACTCCTCGGCGTCGTCCTGCGGGGAGAGGCGCTTGATGGCGACGGTCCTGCCGGTGGCGCGGTGGAGCGCCTTGAGGACGACGCCGAAGCCGCCCTCGCCGATGCAGGAGAGCTCCTCGTACTCGTCGGCGCTCGCGATGCTGGCGCGGCTCCTCTTGCTGCGGCTCTGCGACGCTGGCGTGGGCGTCGCGGCGAGGACGGCGGCAGGTCGCTTGCGGGCCGGCATGGCGCTCGATCAATCGACTGCTGGGTTGCTGGGAAAGCAGGCGATGGAGGCGGAGTGGAGGAGATGGCCGTGGAAGGCAGGCGATGGATGGAGGAGCTGTACCCGGTCCGGCGTGGATCGGCGCCGCGGCATATACACTGGAGCGAACGCGCAATGGAGCTCGACTCGGATTCAAAGTTGGAAGGAAAGTTCGATTGGCGGTAACCGTTTCGACAGGTGGCGTCGTCGTCTTGCTCTCGGATTCAGGCCGTTCCGTGCGTCCTGCGTTTCCGTTTGCTCGGCGCGAAGGTACCGATCGATCAACCAGCTCCCCCCGCCGCTGCGCTTGTCTTCCTTCCTTGCACATGCACTGATGCACGCCGCGATTGTTGCCTTCTCCTGCATCCCGCCGGGCCAGCGCCGCTGCCTGCTGGCTGTCCTGGATCGACAGTCAAGAGATTAAGTTTAGGAGCCTATTGTTCTTCCTTTTGCAGATCATATGCATGTAACAACTCGTTTTGTACAAAATGAACATTGCTAAGATAAACGTATTTTCACACCAAGAGAGCAAACATGGAAAATAACATATCACCCGAGGCAAACAAACAACTGAACACACATGATTTTCCTGGAGAGCAGAAAACCAAATTATCACACACTAAAACGAAATCACATGCCACCACCATGACAAAGACAACATATCAGAGTGCACACACAAATGCATCCTGGCTGAAGAACAAGATAAAACTGTTCATCGTTACCACCAGACAAGATTTGCATACCACTGGAAAACTTCTCCCCTTACCACCATTTATTTGATCCCCCTTCTACCAGTTTCAATACACAAACTAAGCTAGACTTTAAGGTTTGTGACTAATCACCATTAGAAAGGGGTCTGGACAAGAAAAAGAGGAAAAGATAAACCCCTGTAGATGCAAACACTCTCCTGAAGTCTTTGTCTTGTGCCGGTTGCCCATTTGTACAGCAGAACTCCACTCCTTTTGCCTGCGGAGAATGAAAAAGATCAGACATCATGTAAACCTTTTAATTGGTTCTCTTGAGAAGACATCAAAACTCAAAATATTTGAAGCCAGGAACATGCAAACAACCGTACGTAAGCAAATTACAGTTACGAGAGAACCCTGCATCCTTTATTCGTGCTAGAACATTTACCATCTACCTATATGTATTTAAAGAAACCAAGAACGAAACTTTACCCAGATTTAGTGAATTTCTGGGACCGGGGTTGGGGCGGTCTCTGCGGCACGGCTCGGGCCTGTGGCGGTCTCCGTACCAAGGGTGGGGGCTGTGGCGGTCCCTGGGGCAGCGGTCAGGCCAGAGGCCTTCCTGTGCAGCATAACCTTAGCCCAAGCTTCCTTTGCGATCTTGTCTGCGTGAGCGGCCTCCTTTAAGTTCTTTGGGTGTGCCATCTCTGTCACTTCCTCCTCATCCACATTGTCGAACCCACACTTCATTGCCATCTTACTCTTGTCCTCGGCTCTGAGCCCATACGTCTTGGTAAAGGAGCTGCAATGTCAGATAGAAATGTGTGTCAGATAGAAGTGTCTTAGTAGAACACACCTGCACACCTCAAGGACTGATACTTGAGAGACAAACATTTAAACATAACATGTTTTATGATATGTTACTGTAAGCATACGTGAAAACAAAATGACACAATACTGCACACCTCAAGGACTGATACTGTATCAATGTACCTGGCCCTTTTATTAACACTGGCTAAAAGATTCAAGGCAACAAGCCAACAACCATGCACTAACTACTGATAACTGAGTTTAACTGTGTTCATGTGGATAATTGACGATACAGATATATAGTACTAAGAAGAAACATCAACCATATGCATTTGGATTTGTCATATAAACAGCAGTAAAACAAAAAATCGAGTACAGCACGGTCCGAAGATCTGACAAGAAGTATTTAACGAGGTAAGCTGTGGCTCTAACCGTTTATATTCAGTTGGTCCAAACAACAGAACATCAGAAACATGATGTTGCATTGTAGAGGAACAAAGATGGGATTTCCCAGTGTGCAACTCTAAAAACACATAAATACTATAGCAAGGAACTTCAGTAAACAATATGTCCAGAGAGAATAGCAACGAGGAATCAATCACCAATCAGCCAATCGCAGGACCAGAGGAGCAGTTCGCTCCCATATCATTGTGAAGCAGTAGAAACACTAGATAGATTCTCTAAAGACCACATCTCAAAGTCGCCAAACACCCTCTGACCCTCATGTCATTTTCTACTTTTCTCCTGAAGAAACAACTAACCTCCTGATACAAGGGAGACTTCTGGATTCAATAAACCAGACAGTGATTACACAAATAAACACAGACACACACACACACCAGGTAATCAGGGTCAACTCTAATTAACACAGAATTCAACAAACCAGTTTGGCACAACAGTAACAGAACTGAGAATTAACTGAATGTAATTATAAACTGAACTAGCAATTACATGAATATGTGGATTCAGGGATCTGATCATCTAGTATAACAACAGACTCAGGCGTACTCCCTGACATGTGCACTTATCCAGAGCAATGCTCGTCTCTTCATGTGCACATTTCTAATACACAGAGTGCTGCACGCGCAATCACCTAGAGCCTCTCCTCTCCCGCTAAGCCTACCTAGCGATGCAGCAACGCGGGGCACTCCTTCACCCTCACCCATAACCCCTTCTACCCCCACTCGAGTTCATAATCACCCGCGGCCGGCAGGACCGACCCGCAGCCCCCCGAAGCCCCGGTCGGTTCCCCACCGCCACCGTCGGCTGCCCCCAAAACCCAATGCGGATCGTGAAGAGGGAACATCATACCGGGTCATGCTGCCGGCGACAGGTAGCGCGAGGCGCGGCGCGAGGTCGTCAGCCCAGTCGCCGCGGCGGCAGACGACGGAGGCGCGGCAGCGGCTTCTCCGGACGGATGCTTCGGGAAGATCACTCGCTCGCTCTCGCTCTGATATTACCGCAATCACAATCAGGCAGGCAAGCACGAATCTTAAAGCGGACCTAGCCGGACCGGCTCGCGTCTATGGTCCGACCGCACCGCATCTTCCGTCCGTCTCCGGGTAAAAACCCTAGCTCGCGCTCAGGGGGAGAAGAACCGATAAGAGGAGGATGTCGTCGACGGCGAGGGAGCCGCCGCGCGAGGCGTCGTCCCGGCGGGAGGGCCGCGACTCGGACCGGAGGCGCCCCCACTCCTCGTACAGGCCGCGGCGGGACGACCCCCCCAGGTACCGGACCAATCGACCTTAATCCCATCGCTTTTTCCTCGATCCGTCTAGCTGGATTCAGATTGGTGGTAGAGCGGGGCCATCGATTCCTCGAGGCTTTCGGTATTGGATCGCGTATCGTCATGCTTGTGGGGCAAATGCGGTTCGCGTGCGTACTAACCCCATGCCTGGATTCATTTTTGGTAGCCCGAGGAGGTGGAGGGATGACAGGAGGCATGAATCCGATAGGGGTCACTACAGGCGTCGCGCTGAGGAGGGTGCCAATGCAGGTGACCGCGATGAGAGGAGGAACAGGCCGTTGCAAGATGCCCAGGCCCGGCGTGATGATCCTGAACCTGCGCGTTGGGAGGGGAAGCGGCCTGATGATCCTGAAACTGCGCGCTGGGAAGGGAAGCGGCCTGATGATGCTGATCTTGCGCGCTGGGAGGGGAAGCGGCCCGATGATCCTGAACCTGCACGCTGGGAGGGGAAGCGGCCGGATGATACTGATCCGGTGCGCGGCGAGGCGAAGCCGCTGGGCGATGTGAAAGATGACCCTCCCGCCAGGCACGAGAGATCTCCCAGGGGAACTAAGTGGTTTTCTGAGACGAGAGAGGCCTGGCAGCCTCGGTCTTCGTTCTTTCAGGTTCTTGTCTTCTACTCTATGTACAGAAAGGGACCACCACCTGTGAGCTATGTTGTTTTTGCTTTCAGTAGCTTGATAGCTATGTGATTAAAGTCCCAACTCAGCGGATCACTCCCTGAATGTTTACATGTGCCGGAACGGTTGGGTTAAATTATTTCTCATCACTCATCAGTTCACTTTGCTCTTTAATTTGTTCGCACATGGATTACATTCTTACGTGTTGTGTTGAAAGGTATGCCTTGTAGTCTTCAGGATGTAGTACTGTATTGTTGTCCTATGCCAAGGGTATATCTTTCTTCTATTGGAGTCAAGTGTATAGAGTTATAATATAGTTAGATTCATGGACTACAAGCTGTGTGCCTCCTTATGACGTACTTCTTCCATCTGCAGATTGAAGTTTTTTTTGTTTGTTTGTTTGTTTCTGTCCAGAGTGCAAGATTTAGACTTTTTTATATCATGTTGGAGATAAATGTACTACAACCTCAGTTCCTTAATATAAGACGTTTTGGCAGTTCATTGAATTGCTAAAATTTCTTGCATTTGGGAATGCAGGGAGTATCATGGAAGTATTTTGTAAGTCAATTTATAGTACTTAAGTTTGCATGTAGTCTTAGTACTCCGTATATGTTTCCACATATACTAATTGTCAGATTTTTGAAGATTGATCATGGATCCCATGGCGACTTGCATATACCAAGAATGGGGAGTACAGTTGTACTCATTTTGATTGCTTTTTGATTCAGTTTAGTTGAGCTTACATTGTTGTTAACACATATCTTCTAGAGTCTGTCTTCCCTGTAGATTTTTTAGCTAAATCAAGTTATGCTTCTTCATTTTTTTAGTTTGGAATATAACTGCCCCGGTTGTATTAAGAACATATCTTCTGATGATTTAACCTTCTACAACTCATGAGCAAGGCCAAAAACAGAGTGATGTTGATTCTACATGAAATTGTGGAACAATAAGAGTGTTGTTTGCATGTCTTTCCTTTCCCTTGGTATTCATGTTCATGCTGTTTGCTCGTACTGTTTTGGAACTAGGTATTTGTGGTGAGAATGTTGGATTGTTGCTAAAGCATATCTGTTTGTTGTCAGGTCTTCATGCATATATACTATGTTTCTGGTGATTTAGTGGTAGTTCTCTTATGACACATGCCTTCAAATACCCACCATGTTAACAACATTAGGCTACGTATGCTTGTATGTACAGCATGATGAACGCGACAGTGCTGGGCGTGGTGGCCGACGCTATGGTCGCCAAGATAGTGGTGAGCTGCCCTTATTAGTTCTTACTTTCTGCACTAATTTATCTTTCCACCCTTTGCTTAGATCACTCTTTGTTTCATAGACTATGGAAGACACAGAGGTCAAAACGAACATCTTGATGACAGAGACAAACGCAAGTCCGAGGGACATGGTTTCCAGGAAAAGGCTGAGCAAGGCCAAAAACAGAGTGATGTTGATTCTACATGGAAGCATGATGGGTTTTTCAAGTTGGAGGAAGAGGCTCCCGTTGCCAAAAGGAGGCCAGGATTTAAGGAGATGGGAATGCCACCTGAGGGACGAGAATCAGCTGTTACAGAACTGGATGCAAGATCCCGTAAACCTGATCAACCAGGGCAAACCTATGGAATGGGAGAAGAACGGAGGAATTACCTCTCACAGGAATTCGTAAGGCCCAATGATCGCTGGAGGGGATTTTCTGATCACAGGAGTGCTGGTCAGAGGCATGGCTTTGATTCAAGGGGGCGTTTTGCTGGTAGAGGGGGAAGAGGCAGAGACAGGTTTGACTACCAGTATGATGGAAGAAACAACATGCATGAAGCTGCCGGGATCAAACAGAAAAATGGACGCATGACCTTTATGATCAGACGGACAGTGCCCCAGCTCCGTTGACCGAAGAAGAGCAGATTGCGAAAGTTGAGGCACTATTGGCGCTCTAGTTACCATTTTTGTTGCTGCCTGGAGCTGTTTGGGATCGGTAGATGATAGTTATCTTTCGCACTATCGTCTGGACTCTAGAGTTGTTTCAGATGGCTGGATTATCATGTACTTGGTTTGCTTCGTATCCAATGTTTACTATATATGGCATGCTGCTGGAATTTGGTCTTGTAGCCATTTCATTTTGACAATGTTTATTTACTTTAAGTGAAGGGTCTGTACTGAATAGTACCATCTCCGAGGAACTCTTTGGAGTGAAGTTCTGTAACAGTAACGAGTATGTTAAAATGTTACTAGTATATTCCTGTTGAATCTGTATATCTGTTCCAATATCCTGAAGTGCTGTTCTATTTGTCCCTACTAGTGGATGATCATCAAAGTATACATCTTGGTTCGATTTGATATTGAGAGTCTGAGACCCAGAATTGCATATTATTGATTGATGCTAAATCTGTGCTGATCGAGCTATTCAAAACCTAGACGTAAGCCAAATTTCTCGCCATCATTTGGTAAATCTTCTCATCGCCGTATCATAAATCTGACGCTAGACTTAAAACAACCCAAATTTCTTCGTCCAATTGACGCTAAATCCTTCATAGTACTAAGTTACTAACCGGTTCCCAAATTGAGATTTATTACCTTGCTAGTCCATTTCATCTCGGAGCAACTCGCCGTCAAAGCCCCAAAAGGCCACCCACACACACACGTTGCTTCACCCATACACCTCGACTTCTCCCCTCCCCTTCCCTTTCCCCCTCCGCCTCCCGAATCCTTCCCAATGGCGGCGGCGACGTCTTCGCCGTCGCGCCGCTCCGTGTTCGACGCCGCCTACATCCGCGCGGAGTTCGACGCCGCCGGCGTCTCCCCCCACTTCATCCCTCTCATCTGGAAGTACGCCTCTACCTACCTAACCCCTAGAATCCTACGCGTACGCCGCGCCGCGCCTCGCCCCGCCCCGATCCCTGTTTTGTTCTGAGTGGTGGTGCTGCTCTCTCTCCAGGTACGTGCTGCAGAACTCCAGGTGCGCCGACCTCGACGGCGTCCCGTCGCTCCCGGCGGCCGCGTACGCGCTCCTGCGGACCAAGTTCCGGCCCACCACCTCCACGCTCACCGCCGCCGCGGAGTCCAAGGACCGGACCACCACCAAGCTGCTCATCCGCCTCCAGGTGACTGCTTATCTACTCGCGTGAGATGAAATTTTTGGGACGGTGACCTGAGGATTATCCTAGGATTAGGTCTTGTGAGCCTTTAGGACATTTTGGTCTTTAAGCTCTTAGGACCTGATGGTTGTTTTGGCATTAGGTGAAGTTCACAGACTGTTTAATCCTTTCCTGATTATTAGTTCCACCGTTTCCGTGCACATTTGCATGACACTGCACAGTGCAGTTTTGAGTATGCGAGCAATATACTCCCAGTTTTTGCAAAGAGTAGGCCCTTTGATTCTAGGGTTTGAATATATGTAAATATGGATAACACATGCATAATTGAGTCGCATAATTCAATCGAACCGGAGCTGAACTTCTGTTTGAGAAATGCCTGACGGATCAAGCTTAACCATGAGCTTCTCCTGCGATTACACGCAACAAAATTAGGTTTTTAAAGCATATCCATTGGTGCATTTGCCTAGGATACCTTTTCCTGGGAAGTTAATGATTATTTACAGTTTTCCTATCATGTGTTTTCTCCTTTTCTTTTTTAAAACACCTGTAACCATATTGAAAGCATGGAGCTCAAGTATGTATTGGCATAACAGGATGCGCATATAAGGCTGGCTTGATGATTACTAACACAAAATAGTAAACCAGTGTTGATGTGTCCTAAGGTAGCACTGGCATACCGTTTCAAGCTAATCATTTATTAGAGAAACATGTAGGAAGTTATTTACAGATATCTGTAAACGGCAAGTATATTTGCTAATCAACATGGTTTGATGCTTTGATTTGTTTTGTAACCGTTGGCACTGTTTCTGTACTTAGGTGGCTTGAGTATTTATGCAGTAGCCTTTTCAAAAATTCTCCTCTTCTATCTACTTTCCTGTTTGACTGAATTGATGGAGGTTTAAGACAGCTACTGTATGTACAGGCCAAGTTGTTGATCTGATATTTACTTATTGTTCTTTCGTACGGTTTTGGATTTGTAGCGCTTTTGGTGATTAATAGCTGAAGTACGTGGTCACCATTGGTTATTAGATTTTTTGTAGATTGGTAATGTTACAGTTCCTTTGCCATCTTTGTCCTAGTCCCTAGATATGAAGTTGAGATAATGTTGCTTTCCTTACCTGCAATTCTACCCTGGTTTGGACCTTATCTAGGACAATTCACTGAGTATTCCCGTTCTGTTGTCCACGCCTTTTGTGGTTTACAGTTGTAGAATCTACAACAATAAATATCTAAAATTATCTCAGGTTTATTACATGTGTGGCTACATGTTTATGGGTTACTATACTAAGATAAAAAAATCCTCGTGTCAGTCAAAATGCATTGATACTGTTCTAGGAACTTCATCCCAGTGCTGATAAGAACTACACTGTTTGATTCAAGTCCACTGGTTGAAGCCAGCATCAGCCACTCGTATATATATTTTTGTTAGGAAACTTATGGACAAATTGTTATCAGTTCCTCAGTGGAAATATGTTAGCAAGTGTTCTCGCTCTCTAGATATGCCACCTGAGCAGGTGATCATGATAATTGTCATGAACTGGGATTCATGAGGATATATACCAACGGAGGATGACGAGGCAGCAAGGCTACTTGGGGAGCGGGGTTAGATATATACCAATTGAAAGGAGGGACTGAAAGGACGAATGAAACGAGAGATAGATTGTAATTTTCTTACTTGATAAAAATGGATGTGCCAAGGCTTTTTTTGTAGAGCTGATCCTAACAGTCAAATCTAAACAAATCTCATATCTAAGGAAATATCTGTCTCTAATCGCTTAAGACCCAGGCTAAGGTGTATCTTATCTTTAATTGGCTCAAGGCTCAAGCTGAGTGCTATCTTCTCTAATTTATTATTCCTTATTAAATGATACTATTCCTAATTTGAACAAAATAATATACTCCTTAATTGGAGCCAGCTAGTGTCAGCTGGGTCTAGCGTGTGGATGACCCATCCACATGACAATAGTACTCCTGATCCAGAGCCTGAATGCTTCAATGTGTGTGTGTCTTGTGACTTATGACAGCATGTGCTGTATTACTTTTGTGATTTCCTAATTATCTGAATTTGAACATGACCACAAGTTGAACTATGTAACGCTATTCAGTACCATTTCATCAACACTGCAATTTGACTCGATTTGTTTGCATGAATGTGAATCACTTTTCCTTAGTATTGTTGTTCAGATTCTTTTGTTTGTTTGTTTCTGTTTGATGGCCCATATTATATTACTTGTTAGCTTGTTCTAACTTCTAATATCAAAGAACAGTAACTTACACACTTAATTTTGTGGCTCTAGAATGGAGAATCTGTAGAAGCAGTGATCATGCGATGATTCACGACTGGGGAAATGATGGGAAGACACGCCCTGGAGGAGTGCGTTCAACCCTGTGTGTATCATCACAGGTAGATATATTTGCCTTTTTATTGAACAACCAGTGTTTAGTACGATCATAATTTTTTAATGGCTTAAAGTGTTTTGCTAGTATTGCTTCTGTGGACCTCGTAGTAACTTTACATGCAACATCATTCTATGATCCTTGTTAATCTTGCGACTTTCTGATTACTGTGTTCACAGGTAGGGTGCAAGATGGGCTGTAGATTCTGTGCTACTGGAACAATGGGATTCAAAAGCAATCTTACTTCTGGAGAAATTGTGGAGCAGATGGTCCATGCATCCCGTTATTCTCAAATTCGAAATATTGTTTTCATGGTAATTTTAAATTCTTAACTTGGGAGTTTCCTGATATTCGGTTTCGAAAGAAAATCATGCCTGCTGAAGTGTTTATATAATGCAGCTTCATATTCCCTGGTCTTATGTTTCAATCACCATAACCTGATTCATTTGTGTTGTTTGGTTTTGTTTTTTAATTGTTTTCATGTGTACTTTGCATAGTTAGAATTTACACAGTCAGCAAGCCAAAACCATGGTGCATCTTTCAAGTGTTGCCACTGTATATGTTTTGTTGTTTTCTTACTGATGTTTGTAAATTTAATGTTTTTTGTTGGAAAAATGTTGATCCGTGTATGAGTTTGTTCTTGTACGAGGCTAGGCACGATCTGATCTTGTCCTTTTATAAGGAAACTACAGAGCCACTGTGCTTCATTATATGCATGTGTTGACAAACATTCTTGCAAGTCCAAATCATTATCTGGAAAACAATTTGTACTTGTATGGTGAGGGTGAGTGCTTCCACTATCTTACTCATACAACATGTATTGGGATCCGTGTGATATTGAGTATGTTTGTTTCATGCCATCTAATGCCCTACCAATTTTTACCAACCATTTTCTAGCCAAAATATTGTCTAGAGATTCCTTGGCCTCTTTTGGCCAAAAATTGGCAAGTTTGTGAAGGGAATGTGAGGTAGGTACATTTCCTAGGCAACCAAATTTTTGGCTACCAACCAGGTGAGGACCAAAGATCGGGCTACCAAAATTTTGGCAGGGCACATTTGGGCTCCAACCAAACATACCCATTATCTGTATTATATTCGTGAGAAAATAGGCAGATTATGTTCTTGGATTTGATGTCTGATAAACAGTATTCTCCATATATTTTTATTTATGTACTTGCTTTGCTGTATATGCAGGGAATGGGTGAGCCATTAAACAACTATACTGTGGTTGAAGCAATCCAAGTCTTGACAGCATCTCCCTTTCAGATTTCACCCAAGAGAATTACTGTATCTACTGTAAGCATACCTGCATAAGTAGCTCGTTTGCATGTTGAAATCATTCTTGAGATGATTTTTGGTTGAAAATCATGATAGTAGCTAACCTTATTGAAACACTTCAAATGACTCTCTGAATGAGCTATTATCACCCCTGTTTTGTGATAAACCACACACTGCAAAATTGCATCGAAGATATATAGTTGATAATTGTGCAAAGATCACCCAGCAAATAGTTCAGTGGGCATTGGATATTGTAAGGATAATTGTGCAAAGATGACCCCACCTATTATTGAAGCTGCTTTATGTCACCCCTGTTTTGTGATAAACAACACACTGGAAAATTGCATCGAAGATATATAATTGATAATTGTGCAAAGATCACCCAGCAAATAGTTCAGTGGGCATTGGATATTGTAAGGATAATCATGCAAAGATCACCCCACCTATTATTGAAGCTGCTTCCTGTCCTTACTCATAGACTTGTATTGCAGTACTGCATCGAGCCTATCCTTTTGTCTGGTGAAGACGCCTCTATGCTTACTCACGTGTTATCCATACGTATTGACTTGTACCATCTTTGCTATCATGGCTTGTGTGTGTCAATATGGTTCACCACAGTAAAATTATGCCCTGCTAATATTTAGTTGAACTATTGAGTTTTGCGTAGGATTTTTGTAGCTGAAATATTGATCATCATTTAGGATTGGACTTGGAGCAACTATTGTATTTCTTAGGTCATATTGTAATATTCTATGATGTACTACAGGTTGGGATATCCATTCGATCAACAAGTTCAACAATGATCTTCCAAATATAAACTTAGCTGTGTCACTGCATGCTCCTGACCAAGACATACGTTGTCATATAATGCCTGCTGCACGAGCCTTTCCTTTAGGAAAGCTAATGAATGCATTACAAGTCTATCAAAATGTGAGGTAAGATTCCAGAAATGTCATGACTCGTCATTACAAAATGTTTGATTGAGTATCTTCAAGCATCATGACCACTTCCATGTTCCATCACAGCAAGCAGACGATTTTTATCGAGTACATTATGCTTGATGGAGTCAACGATCAGGAGGAGCATGCCCACCAGCTTTGTAAACTACTTGAAACATTAAAGTGGTAAGCTATGTTTTGTTGTGTTACTATGTTTTACGATGTTCCTGCTCTTAAACATTTCGAATCATCTAATAAACTGCGTTTACCCTGGATGTTTATGGTTCTGCACTTTTGAATTGCATCGGGATGATCTCATTTTTTAGTCATTGCCTATTTGTTTTCAGTTCACCGTGTGTTTACTTAGTTCAGTTCTCCTACTCTCACTGAGGTACCTTGAGTTCATTCAGCATCTTTAGTTGGTCTCTCTGAGATTGTCATCTCCCTTTGGACATTTTCTTTTCCAAAACTGTTGGCAAAGATGTGCTTCTTATCAGTTTTTTTTTTTTACAGCAAGCACATAATGCCATGAGTCCATGACCAGTGAGTTGGGCAATAATGAACTTTTGAGGGATTTGCGATTTTTCCCATACATCATTGCATGTTCATCTTGATGACCGCAAATTGAATCTCATCTTCTCTCTTCTCCTAATCACTGACAGGTTGTGAACCTGATACCGTTCAACCCAATTGGCTCATCCAGCAATTTCAAGACAAGCAGTGAGCAGAACGTGAAGAAGTTCCAGAAGGTCCTGAGAGGCATCTACGGCATCCGAACCACTGTTCGCCAGGAGATGGGTCAAGACATAGCCGGTGCCTGTGGCCAGTTGGTGGTTAGCCTACCTGATGAGCGTCAGCAGGTGGTGCCACCCTTCTATCAGACATCGAAGACCTCAGGCTCTGAACTCTGTCCTGCCTGTTACTTAAGCGATAATTTAATTTCATCGAGAAATCAAACTCTTACCAATCTGCCTCATCGCATGATTTGTAACTAGCACTATATAGTATCAACCAAGGATTAAGTGTAGTCCTGACTTTGGCCAATCTGGTGTTCCCTTCCAACTTGGGAACACAATTTTGCTGCTGCTAACACAATGCCAGAGTCCTGGGCTCCTGGCTTTTGTGGATAACAGCAACTGGAATGTTTGGTAACTTGGTAAATTAAGCCTTGCAATGGACATGTAGTTGCACCGCATCACCGTGTTTATCTCCCGTCGGAATTAGATGTATATCTGTAGTTCTCATCTGGACCTCCTGTACTGTTATTTTTAATGACGTTTGAATGTGTGTGGTGTCCGCAGCTGGCTACCGGCGGAATCATGTGTTATTGTTTGTG